>CM076578.1:1861503106-1861670877 GCA_034641835.2 Pinus albicaulis | reverse complement strand
GGGGATGAAGGCCAAGAAGTCTCCGGGAAAGGCGCCTTGGGGGCGCAATGATGACAGGAAGAAGGAAACAACAAGGTAAAGGGGCAAAATTAGAAGGTCAAGAGCAGAGGTGCGTGATTGATTTTAGAGTTTTGCAGGTGGCAATCAAAGGTTTTCATTTTATAACACAAAAGACTTATCTTAAACCCTTTCCGTTGCTGAGAGCAAAAAAGTGTGCAACGTAGCTGAAAATAAACCTACAGAGAACAGAATAAAAATGCTGAAATAACAGAAAAATAACAGCTACATATGCATCTATCAAACCCAAGAAAGTGGGTCTCTCAAAACTATGCTGAAAAGAAAGGGAAAAACTATGAAAACACACACAAACGAAGCTCAACAGATCTAGGGTCAAAGGGGACAGGGATCTGGAGGATAAAGCTGCAGATAAGGGGTGCAGATCACAGCCAAGAGACAGGGGCAAGGTGGCTGGAAAAAAGGGAAATCAGCAAAAAGCCGGGAGGGGCACGGCAGAGGCCTTTAGGGGAGGTCCAAACAAAACGACAAGAGGTGATTTGAAAGGAAAAGAGGCTGATTTCGATGGATCTGGAAGTGAGGTCACAGATCCGAAAAAAGAAAGGGCTGAAGCTCTGAAACCGACGGCTGAAACAGCTGAAACTCTTCCACAAAAAGTGGAGGGTACTAAAGCCCTAAGGGGCTGGGTTCCCACTTAGATGAGTAAAAACCGATCAGATCTTGGTCAAGGCGGGCTGAGACAGAGGCTGGAAGACCTCGCGCAGGTCGTTAAAAGAAACCTTTTAAAAATTACGTAAAAAAATAAGCCGGAAAAAAAGGCAGGTCATGTGTTCGACCTCGATTTTGGTTGGAGGCCGCAGGTTACAGTTTAAAAGTGCGTCCAGGTCGCAGGTTTTGGGCCAAAAGGTGCGATTTCCCCGTTCCGCCCGTTTCTACGTAGATTTTCCGAAAAATTGCCGTCTCAAAAGGCTGGTGTCGCTTACCTGCGCAATAGGGCCAGAAACACACGGAAGTTAGAGATTTTAGGTTTTTAGGGTTTTATGTGAGAAAAATGACATGAAAAGAGAAAAACTAAGCAGCTAAAAAAGAAGCCCTAGGGCCTGAAGTAGCTGGATATGCAGGAATAGGAAAAACGACAACGGTCGTAATTTAAAACCCGTGTGGAGTCGCCATTTGTTAGTATGAATTCTTCGTCGAAGTGTACGAAAAAGAACCACTTTAGCTACGCATAACTAATAGCCCTAACAACAATAATGGCTGCAAAACATCTTCAGATCTGCAATTAGTAGTTAAAGTGCTGCAACAAACAGATCTATAAATGGAAAGATATTAAGCAGTGAAGTAAAGAGTTTGCTCCATGCATCCAATAGACAAGACAAGAACACGATTTTTGAATGAATTTTTATATTACAGGGCACCTGGGAGGAAACAAGAAGGTGTATCCAGATCTCCTCAATGGGATGAGTTCTTTGTAGTCCTCAGCACTTCAGATCTAAGCTTTCTCTCTCTTGTAGATGTAGAAAACCCAATGTAGAAAGTAGAGCTCAATGGGAGCAACAATGGCAGAAAATGAGACCAAGTGTATAGATCCAGAGTGATCTAGTATGCAACAAAAGGTGAAGAATGAAGGGGAAAAACCCTCCTATTTATAACAAAATATTGGGTCATTCTAGATCTTGGTGCATGATTAAAATAATGTTAACCAAATCTAGATCCACCTCTATGGAATATTTTATTATTATTTGTTGGAGGGAAAGGGTGTTTGACTTGGGTCAAATCCCTTGATTAGTGAAAAATAAATAAATAAATGATTTTTTTTTTTTTTTTAAGGAAGTGGTTGGGATATAATCAAATAAATAATGATTTAGTTGATTAATGGTGGTTGATTTGGTCATATTTAACAAGGAATATTATTTAAATAATTATTTCTAGAAAATAATAAGATAACTATGGGTTTATCTCATTAATTTCTTTGTTTTTGGGTTAAACATGACTGGGAATAATAATTAAATTATGGTTTAATTAATTATTCCTTTTGGGGTTTCCTAATTAACATAATGAAAGCAGTTTTACTTGGGGTAAAACTGGGCTTACATGGTGTACTTGGGTCCATCTAATGATGAAGAGTTAGATGACCAAAAAATGGTGTAACAAAGGATGTGATCAGGGAAGCCAATTCACATCCAACTTGGTGGAAAAGTTGATGGAAGAATACAAAATCAAGCATAGAAGATCTACTCCTTACCATCCGCAAGCAAATGGTCAAGTGGAGTCTACAAACAAAGTTCTTGAAAGCATCATCACCAAAACTGTTCATCTACATAGAAGAGATTGGGCAGAAAGGCTTCCTGAAGCCTTGTGGGCCTACAGAACTACATGGAGAAATACAACAAGACATTCTCCCTATGAACTTGTTTATGGGAAAGAAGTCTTGCTCCCCATTGAGTTCCAAGTCAAGACCTTCAAGATAGCAGTTCAGCTGGGGATGGACTTATCAGAAGCCCAAAAGCATAGAATGGAGCAGTTGAATGAGCTAGATGAGATCAGACAAGAAGCAATTCTAAGAACTGATCTAGTTCAATATCAAAGAACTAAATTGCATGACAAATATATCAAAGAGAAGAAGTTTCAAGAAGGAGATTGGGCATTGCTATTTGACTCCAAGTTTAAAGATTTTCAAGGGAAATTTCAGACTCATTGGTTTGGGCCATATGAGATTGACAAGATCTTTAGCAATGGAGCTGTAAGAATCAAGACCATTGATGTGATCTATAATTTCCTCTCAAACAAGTGACCAAGGGAAAATCGTCATAACGTTTGTTTAAGGCATCAGATTTGAATTCATTAAAAAATGGCTGAAAGTGCACAAACTCTAGTTTCTTGTAAATCTATTTTAGCACCAAAGGTTGAAACAATGACACATGGCACCTTCTACAAGTTCCCTCTACTAAACCAATCCATAATTAGTTCATTGTATGATATCGGGCATAACCTTATCTTGAGGAATATAACTTAGGTCCAACATGTGGCATTGGAAAGAAGACTAAGAGGGCTACTAGAGGATCGAATTTCAAAATTTTGGGATCCAAAATCACATATATACATTAGTTTAAATATTGATCTCGTGAAAATAAAGAAAAATGCGTGTAATTAATTTTAAATTTCCATAACTTTAGTTTCAAAAATCTGTTTGAAGTGATTCCAATGGAAAATTAAAGAATTGATATCAATATTGGGTCATAAAATGGCTCCTTAAAATAATTCCACACCCATTAGGCCTTCAGAAAGATCTACTATGATGCACGAAGAGGAAGAAGTGTAACATGATATATCAAAATTACGGGACCAAGTGCAACAAATTTCGCTCTCACGAAAAGAAACCAAAGAGGAACTAAAATATGAAATGGGTGGTTTAAAATAAGACATGAATGGTTTAAAATCAGACGTGGATGGTTTGAAGAATGGAATGGAAGCAAAGATCGATGGTATAGAAGTAAAAATTGAAGGTTTAACAAAATTGCTACAAGAAAAGCTTCCTAATGGCGAAAAGGTAGTAGAGGAAACTCATTATGAGAACAAAATAAATGTTATTAATTATTTCATAGAATCCAACATTGTATCAAAGACCTATAATATCCCAAATATTGATATGAGCAAGTTTTATTGGAAGGGTCCTGTTAGCCACCTATAAAATTTGTCATATCAAATGGTGGCTAAATCTTTTTTAGCCTTCAAGAGATAGTTTCCTCTAAAAACCTATCATATTTTGAAGTCTTATATGTTATTTTTCTTTGAAATTAATCTTCAGTGTTGTTCCATTATCCAACCTAAAGTACCTGTTGTTTACCAAAATAAAAATGACTTAAAAACTCCCATTTTCACTCATTCTTATCCTTTTTCATAAAAAAATTATTTTCACCTTTTAACCCTCCATTTCCCTTTAAAAACCTCCAAAATCCATTTAAGCCTCGTGAAATCCCTTTATAAGTTTTAAAACCCCTTTTTTCCCCTTCTACCAAAAGCCAAAAAAGCCTTGAAAAACCTTTATTTTCACCTAAAAGACCCATTTTTCTTTAAGGCCTTAAGCCCATTTTGGCCTTAGCCACAGCCCGTTTCCCACATGTGACCCGCGTTGAGACCAAGCGCTAAGCGCTTAATCGCATCGCAAATCTAAAATGCATCGCAAGTTTAAATCACATCGCAAATATTCATTTGACGCTTTTCTTAGTTATTTTCCTTTTCTTCGATGCGATCCCGTGATCATTTCTCCACCATTGATCTGATCTAATCCACCCAGATCCAACGGTCCATATCACTCCATTCTCCAAACCCATCATTTCACCTTTTTCCTTCATGATTAAATCTCCACCGTCGATCTAGATCGATGGCTCTCGCTCCATCGCAAAGTCGGCAATCACAAATCTCTTATTCTGTTCCTTTGACCTCTATCGATTGCGATGCTCCGATGAGATCTCAGCCATTGAATCCACAAGAACCAATGGCTTAGATTTAATCACGCTCCTTCATAAGCCCTTCGCCTTCGCGCCCACCGATTAAATCTACACCGTTGATCTCTGAAACCAATCAAACGGTCAGTGCTTAATCGCGCATCACAAAATCAAAAGCCTTGGTATTTTGGCCCCTTTCCTTTTCTATGATGTGATTAAATCCTAACCATCGATCTCTCCTAGATCAAAAGACCCGCACTCAATCGCATCGGTGCATTAAATTGTCACTTTGCCTTCTCCCCCCACCGATTGCGATCTTGCGATCAGATCTCCACCATTGATCCCACATTGTTTCCGCTTTTCAAACTCCACCCTTTTCATATCTCCCCATCAACATATCTTGACCGTCCGTTCGCGAGATCCAACGATCAAGATTTAAACCGCCACTGACCCTACCCACCTTTTCCGCTCCTGCATCTTGCCCTCCATTGCGTGCGATCCGCACCGTTGGATCTACTTCCTCTCATCCGATGGCTAGAATTGTGTTTTTCATAATTTCGCGCCTGAACGTTAACACCAAAAAATTATGCGAAATGGAAGGTATTAAAAAGACAGGTGTCAAGCAACAGATGATATCACATTTTTTGGCCAAAATTTAAAAACTGCTCCAATGCCACGTGAAGACCACTAATGGTTTTCCGCTATACCATTGCTCCCTCCACAATGTAACTGTAGATTAGATCCTGGCCATCGATCTCTGAGATCAGACAATCTCGATTTAATCCTACCACCAATTTTTTTGCCCTCCATCATTCTTCCAAGAAATTTCATCAAGTGATCTTCGTTGTCGATTATTCTAATCAAACAACCCACATTTAACCTCGACCCCATTGAATTAATTTTTCATCCATCCTCCAAACGACCTCGTTAAAGGATCTCAAATGTAGATCTCCCTTGATTGATCTAATCCAATGGCCCTTATTCAATATCGTGCCCGAACTCCCATTTGCACCTGGTTACCTGCTCTGCCGGGTTTTCCTCCCTTTTCCCACTACATTCACTTTCTTCCTCACTTCTTCTCCACCCCCATGAACTCTCTGAAGTAGTCTTAACAAAATTCCACAGTATTTTATAATGATTTTGTTATGTTTTTTACAAGAATAAATGGTGTTCTCTCTGTATATTTGCGCAGTCACAGACAGGTGACCAGTTCAGTCCAGAATGACAATTATGTGACTTAAACCAAAGAAGAAAGGATCTGTAGGGTACGAGATGCAAGTTTGAACATCTGGATCACGATCCATGGTTTAACAAAAACCCTCCAATAGCAGAAAGCCACCCGTATAAACAAACAATAGCAAAGTGTATTAGTAATGAAGTAATCAGGGTTAAAGAGTGATTAAAGCCGAAGCCCGAAGATCGGATCTTTAATCCATTGTTTAAAGAATTAAAGACAGTATTAAGGAACAAATACCCGAAGCAAAGATCAAGGCCTAATTAAGCCTAAACACAGAGTAAAGATAGATTAAAGTGTTTTATGGTTAAACAGAAAAAAATATCAGTAAGGAGGCCTCCACTGCCACATCAGAGGCCAAAATATCCTCTTCAACTACCAAAGTGCCACCTATAGTCTCAATAAATCAAAAGAAGGCATAGTTATTGTTCAGTCAATGATATTTTTGCCTAAAGATAGCCAGAGTTATTGCCAACCTGCCTGAAGAGTTTTTAAAGTCAACAAAATCTGCTAAGCGGCTAAATACTTAATGAAAACAAATTAATATAGAGATATATCAGAAAACTTCTCCATTGAGCCCCTCAAAGGCCGAGAAGCATTAACTTGTATTAATTGAACCTAGAGATCTTTTCTTTCATTCCACCTCCTCTTTCTTCTATAAATACTTCCTTAGAAGATGAGAGATTATTGGTTTTTGGATTTTTGATGTAATACTTGATGTATCGAATCATTGTTGAATGTAAAGAAGTTCTGAAGCTCTGAAGCTCAGTTAAGTTATTGAAGAAGATAGGCTAACAAGAAATGTCTGTAGCTATGATGAAACATTGGAATTGAAGTATGTAACTGGATTGACATCAATATACAAGCTGTTTCTTGGGATCCTGGTCTATATCATTGGTGAAGTACCTCTTACTGTTATTTGTTTTCCTTTCATGTATGCCATTTTGTTCACTTTTCTCTGATAAAGAACATCAAATATAGAGCTAGGATTTACTGTTGAAAGTACCCTGCTCCCACTGATAAGATTTATCTATATGTTTTCTGCTAATTTTTATATTTAGGAATGACTTAAATTAAGTGTAAACATTATCAAGGAAAGTTTGTTAGTCTGTTGTCTTGATGTGCAAAACTTGATAGGAAGTTATTGAATGATATTTTCAGTACATGCTAAGTAGAGTTAAGCTAGAAAGGTTTATGGTTTGCCCTGTCTTCTAGTCCTTTCTCCAAAGGTTGTTAGAAATTTTCCCTAAGAGTATGCTAAAGTAGATCATGATTGCAATACATCTGATTTGATCTTAGTTGCACTTTGTTTTCTTTTTTGTTTTCATCCCTTCTGAAAGTAGTCTAGTGAGATTACTAGATTGTTGTCTGATAAGTTAGCTTTAATACAAGCTTTCCCAAAGAAGTTTATGGTTAGCCTTGTCTTTGGTTGGTTTCAAACAATTGCTTAAAAAGGATTTTCTTGTATGGAAAGTTGGTAAATCCTTGTTGATATTATTGACTTTTTCCCACTTTCTCAACACTTTCAATGTTCCACTCTATCATTTAATCTACAAAGATCTTTTGATATAGATGACTTTCCCCTTGGACCACTCTTGAAATTTTTGTACAAATAAACCCTTTTGTGACTCCATTGCCCAATGGATTAAAGTTGTTTCACACTAATCCTATCTGTCTAACGCTTCTCAATATACTTGCATCCTCACCCTTTGGAACCTTTTCATTTTGCGATATTCCATCCAATTAAAGATCATGCCCGACCAACCAAAACAAACAAAAACCCTTTTTCTTAATAACTAGCCTAATATCATACCAAAAACCTTAAATATAAATCCATCTTTGCACTTATAGAGAGATCCCTCTCTAGATTCAGGAGGGTTAGGTCCTAGAATCCCAAAGTGGTTTTTGATGTTGTCTCTATAGCGTTTAGTCTTGTCACTCTGCTCAAATTACAGAGGCCTAACATTTCTGGCGATCATACTGGGGACTTTCTGAAGTAATAGATAACTTCACAACTCAGATAATCCCATTTTCAACAATGAACCAAGTGTCTGCCTAGAGTGATTGTGATTGTTGATGGTGAAAAACTTTCAAAACCCCGAAATCAAGTAAAAACTCTTCACCTGGTGACTCCACTAAAGATCAGTAGGCCTGCTGATTTTCTTTGGTATTCCAACTTATTAATGGTGGTGGACCATAAAATATTTTACCTTCTAAAGCTAAAAATTTCCACCTGGTGACTCCACAATCCTAAATAAAAATAAAAAAACCTAAAGACTCCACTAGGAAACCATTTATCATAAACATCATTCAAACTCAGTTAAGAAGGCTTTACGGATTGAAGTTTTCTTGCTAAGAGATCAGTTAGCCTCTTAAATATTGTCATATTTGGTTAAAATTTTCTCATTAGTGGGTCTAAAAGCATATCATAGTGGCTTCTAGAAGAGTTCATACTAGAGCCTATCCTGACCCAGACCCTCCTGAGATAGTTGATAACCCTGAAAGAATACTTAGGAACTCTCCTAAGGCAAAAGATTCAACTATTGTTAGAACACTCCAAAGGGCTACTTCTGTTCCTGAAAACCTTGTAGTTGTACAAGATTCACAAGTTGACTTAAGAAACCCATTCAAAACTAGGTCATTTGGTGATATAGATCAGATAGATTTTGAGCCTCCAACTTCCTCCCAAGATAAAGGTGAACATCTAGGTAGCAGAGAAACTACACCACCTGATTTGCATTTACTTCGTAATTTCAGTTTTTCTCATCCTAGATCTTCTCAACAATCTCTTGTTGGTCCATCCATTTCTGCAACCCATACCACCACTGTTCAAAACAATCCATTCCAGCCCACTTTCCCTCTTGTCAGTCCTTCCCTTGTAAATCCACCTTTTCTTCTAGCCATGGCAGCATGGTATGCTCCACTAGTGTTACCACAGCCCATGGATCCCTTACCAAATGATTACCAATCCAAAATCCCTCATTTCACTGAAAGTGAACTTACTACTACCCAACATCAGGTAACTAAAATAAATGATGCCTTTGAGTACATGGAGATAGAAGAAGAGACTATTAGAATGAGAATGTTTGCTCAAAGTTTAGGAGGAGAAGTAAAAAAATGGTTTAAAAAATTAACTCCTAACAGCATCCATGATCTCCCTTCTTTGTATAAAACATTCATAAAAAGATGGGAAATCAAAAAGAACCCTCTCCAAATATTAACAGAGTATGAAAAACTTAAAATAAATCAAGGGGAGAGTGTTCATGACTACTCCACTAGGTTTAACAATGTTTACAATGCTCTCCCACCTCACATGAAACCTACCCTAGGCATGGCCTTAGTGAAATATCCTGAAGGCCTGGATGCTAAGATGTTCTATCAGCTAAGGGAAAGAGACTCGTTAACCTTGGAAGACATGCAAAAGGGAGCTCTTGCTGTGGAGGTAAATCTAATAGAGAAAAGAGCGAGGATGAAGAATTAAAGGAAAGTATCATTCAGGGAGGAATCTGCACCCTCTGCATCTAACTCGAAAATGGAAAGATGATGGAGGAGATGATGAAGGAAATGAGGATAATTAAGAGAGCACAATCTAGAGAAAACCAATCAGCTCCCCAAAACAGAAATCAGAATCAAAATCATAATTTTACGAGCAACTAACCTCAAAATAGACCAAGAGAGGATGATCAACAAATTATTCCTCCTTTTCATCAAAACTATGTAAGTGAGGTTGAAGAAACAAAGGAAGATGATATAAACATGTTGGGAGTAGATAATGACCACTTTGTTGTTCCTATTAATAGAAAACAAGTCTATATACACTCTATGATGATAAAAGATAAGAGGATGAATATTACTATCAAGAGCTGGAAAATGTCATCATAGAGACTCCAAAAGAGTATGACCTTAGGAGTAAAAAGAATCGGGAAACTCCCAAGACTAATACCTCTGTAAACTCTGCAAAGAATGGCCCTGTGAATAAATCAAAAACTGTTAAACAAAAATACAAAACAGTGGCTGCAAATGTTGATCAAAACAAAGAGAAAGGCACTCAAATCAATAAAAAATAGAGTGCAGACCTTAGCAGCGTTGGTACTTCAGCTAGTGCTCCTATTAAAAAAAATTTGACCAATGTAAAAAGAGGAAATCAGAAAACCGAGGTTGCTGATAAAGTGGTGATTAACAAGGCTGAAACAAACATTGTAACAAGTCAGCTGCCTTTTAGTTTGGAACAGGAAATTGCCAAGATTAAAATCTTTGTTCCCCTTACTGAATTAGTCACCCAAGATGTATATAGATCACAAATTTTGAAAGCTTTCAACATATCAGAAAATAATGACACTGTTAACCTCAATGATGACCAACTAGAGGTCTTACTTGGTCCTAATATTGAGGGAAGATACCAAGAAGGGCCAATTCTTCTTTTTTATGTTAGCTTGAAAATTCATGACAAAATTTTACACAATGCCATGCATGACTCAGGGGCCTCTCATAACTTAATGCCCAAAGCAGTAATGGAGAGTCTAGGCCTTGAAATCACCAGACCATACAAAGATCTATACTCTTTTGACTCTAGCAGAGTGAAATGTTTAGGTTTGATCAATGACCTCTGTGTTAAAATACTAACCAAGTGTTTAGTGATGGATATTGTAGTGGCTGATGTACCCCCCAAATATGGTATTCTGTTATCAAGATCTTGGGGAGCTAAGTTACAAGGAACAATGCAAATGGATATGACATATGCTACCATCCCTGTTTTTAATCAAACAAGAAGACTTTATAAGGAATCTCATATGCAATACATGGTCAGTAGCCAAGGGAGACCAGAAAACTCTCCTCTTTATTCTGTGCATATAAACCTCGACTCATTTAGTCTCTTTAATCATGAGACATTTGATGAGCAAGAAACCTTAACTGACTTAGTGGCCATCCCTCACTATAACATAGTGGTAGACACCGAGCAAGAGGAAGACAAGATAGAAGCATCAAAACAGTTTGCCAAAACAGAAAATCACAGCAAACAAATCACATGTCTAGGGCTACAAAACAGTAATTCATTGGTTGTCAACTTTGGGAGTCAATAGAAGAGTCTTCAACATAATGAAAAACATGAGGAACTAAACCAAATTCAACATAGTGCTGGTTTACAAGAGAAATCTAAAATCACAATAGATAAAGAGGATAGTAGTCAAACTAGTTAATCTAAAACTAGTCCTCTTTGGAGTATGAATTTTGATGGGTCTTGCACCAAGAATAATGTTGATGCAGTCATATGGATACACAACACTGGAAAAAATCATACTGAAGGACACTCCTACAAGTTAAGTTTTCCATGTTCAAATAACATAGTTGAGTACAAAGCCCTCCTTTTAGGCCTACACTTATTGAAAAAATTAGGGGCCAAAATGATAAAAGTTCACGGGGATTCAGAATTGATTGTTAAGCAAGTGAATGGGGAATATAGGACCAAACACCCCAGACATGGAGCCTATAGAAATAATGCCCTGGATTTATTGAAAACATTTGATGAATTCCAACTTGTCTTCGTCCCAAGAAACCAAAATGTCCTTGCAAATGGTTTAGCCTTTGCTGCTAGAACCTGTCTAACACCTTATGGAACCAGACAATGCACCACCCAAATCAAATTTAGATCAGCTGTCCCAGACAATGAAAAATATTGGTAAGTGTTTGAAGGAGATAAACAAATAGAAGACTTCATACAGTCCAGAAATGAATTTGAACTACCAAGTTCAGATTCAGATTATGAAAATGACTGTTCTATTGAAGAAAATCTCCTTGATAAAGAAGTAAAGTCTCCAGAGATTGCTAATATAAATCTGTTAGCTAATAAATTTGAACATGTCACAGAAATTAGTGCAGATTTAGAAAAAGAAGACTTAGAAATGCTACAATCTAACACTCAAAGCTTGCCAAAAGGATTGGTCCCATTAGAATAATTGTTTGATTTCAATGATGTTTCCAAAAAACCACAACTGGAACCTATTGAAACTGAAGTAGAAGAATGTAACATAGGCAGTGAAAAAAAACCAGAAATCATCAAACTGTCTAAAACATTGCCAACTCACATCAAACTAAAATATATTGAGTTGTTTAAAGAATTTTCTGATGTATTTTCATGGAGTTATGAGGATCTAAAATATTTTGACACAGAGATAATTCGTCATAAGATACCCCTCAAAGAAAACCAGAAGCCCTATAAACAGAAATTGCACAGAATAAACCCTATTCAAATCCCTTGGTTGAGAAAGAAATTAAGAAGATGTATGATGTTGGAATTATAGTTCCTGTTAGATATTCAGATTGGGTGTCTAATCTTGTGCCAGTCAGGAAAACGATAGGAGAAATTAGGCTTTGTATTGATTTTAGAGATTTAAACAAAGCCTAATTGAAGGACAACTACCCTTTACCCAAGATGGATCACATTTTACAAAAGGTAGTTGGTTCTAAAAGGATTTCTTTGTTAGATGGCTTCTCAGGTTACAACCAAGTTCTGGTACATCCTGATGATCAAATCAAAACAGTCTTTACTACACCATGGGCTACTTTCATGTATGTGAAAATTCCCTTTGGTTTAATGAATGTTGGTGACACATTTCAGAGAGCCATGGACATTACTTTCTCAGAAGAACTAGGCTTCTTCATCATTATTTACCTTGATGATATCACTGTTTTCTCCAAAACAGATGAAGAACACCTAGAGCAGTTGAGAAAAGTCTTTGAGAAATGCAGAAAACTTGGGTTATCTTTAAATCCAAAGAAAACAATGTTTGGTCTCCAAGAAGGTAAACTTCTTGGGCACATCATATTAGAAGAAGGAATGGAGATATACCCAAAGAGGATTGATAGTATATTTCAAATCAACCATCCTAGAAACATCAAGGAACTTCAATCTTTCATTGGGAAGATTAATTTCTTGAGAAGGTTCATACCTAATCTAGCTGAACTCCTTAGACACATAACAAACATGATAAAAAAGGAAGAAGGAGTTAAATGGACCTTAGAAGCAAAGAAATCATTTCAACTAGTAAAACAAGCATTAACCAAAACACCAGTTCTCATTAGTCCTGATTTTATAAAATATTTTTTCATTTTTTCATTTTCATCAGAACACACGGTGGCTGCTATCCTATTACAAAAAAACTTGAAGGGACAAGAGCAGCCAATTTCATTCTTTAGTAAGGAATTAAGAGAGTCACCTTTGAAGTACAATATCATGGAAAAACAAGCCTTTTCCTTAGTCAAAGCCTTAAAAGACTTCAAAGTTTACATTTTACATTCCCATATAATTGCATTTGTGCCAAGTTCAGTTGTAAAAGACATTTTAACACAGGACCCAGATGGCAAAAGGGGAAAGTGGATTGCTGTGATACTTGAATATGACTTAAAAATCAAACCCACTAAGCTCATAAAAGGCCAAGGACTAGCAATATTGATGGCTGATTCTAATTTTGAAGTTCTTGATATAAACATGATAGATTCATTAGATGAATAGGGGAGTTGTCAACTCCCGTTATTGAAGATCATCTTCTGTTGTCATCTTGGTATGCTGATATTTTATATGTTTTGCTCAATTTGAATACACCTCCTGGTTTGTCTAAAATCAAGGCAAGGTTTTTAAAGTTGAAATTTGTTAACTACTGCATTGTGGACAAATGTATATATTGGAAAAATGCTAGTGGATTATTGCTTAAATGTTTGCCTGAGAATGATGCAGATAAGATCAAGTAGGAATTGCATGAAGGAGAATTTGGAGGCCACCTCTATTGGAAAACAACTGCCAATAAAATACTTAGAGTTGGTTAATATTGGCCCACCCTCTTTCAAGATGTCCATAAAATGATTATTGCCTGTCACAAGTGCCAACTCTTTGAAGGCAAAAGAAAACTGCTTCCCTTACCCTTGCATCCAATCACTGTTGAAGCCCCTTTTCAATAGTGGGGTCTAGACTTCATTAGGGAAATCCATCTAGCCTCTTCTGACCAACATAGATGGATCCTCACTGCCAAAGACTTTTTTACCAAATGGATAGAATCCATCCCTTCTAGGAAATCCACTGACACTGTTATCATAAAATTCCTTGAAAATCATATCCTATCTAGATTTGGCTACCCTAAGAATATTATCACTGACAATTCTGCTACATTTGGATCCAAAAATATGGTTGAATTCTGTCACAAATATCAGATTATGTTGGGCCATTCTACTGCTTATTACCCTCAAGGCAATGGGTTAGCAGAATCCTCAAATAAAATTTTGGTGAATATGATCAAAAATTTGTTGGAAGAAAATAAGAAATCATGGCACACAAAGCTAGTACATGCACTTTGGGCTGACAGATTAACACTTAAGAAGTCAATTGGAATGTCACCCTACCAAATAGTTTATGGAGCAGATGCAATTTTTGCAACCAGTCTAGGAGTGCCAGTCATGAAGTTGATCCAAGAAGTATGGTCTGAGGAAAATGATATGACAAGAAGAATCAATCAGACTATACATATTCAAAAAACCAGAGAGGAAGTCTATAACAAAGCACTACTCAAGCAAGAAAATATCAAGAAACTGTTTGAAAAAAGGATGAAGGCCAGTGATTTCAGCATTGGTGAAAAAGTTTTGAAGTGGGATTCCAGGAGAGAAGATAAGGGCAAGCGTGGAAAATTTGATGACTTATGGCTAGGCCCTTATCTCGTTCAGTCTACTACTGGTAACAATGCTTATTTCTTGTAGGAGCTGAATGGAACTAAACTTTTTTGAGGTCCTATCAATGGCAGGATGCTCAAACATTATTTTTCTTAACCACATCAGTTTGAAAGCCTTTTTATTTTTTCCTCATTGTGAATATCATATCCATCATTGCATTCAAAGTTAGAATATGAAAAAATACAAAAACAATAGAAAGAGAAAAGAGGGCAGATTGTAAAAACAAGAAAGGTACAACCCCATACCAAAAAAGAGCTACAAAGTATGAAAGTGTGCAAGCTCAAATGCCAATCATAAAAACATACTCCTAGTTAGTCATACAGCCTAATCATGACTAATTAGCTTTTCAATTTACTACTGATAGGTTAGTGAAGTAGATTTTCCAAACAGCTTAATCTTGGCTTATCAATTAGGTAGATTAGGATAGAAGAAAAAAGGTTCAAACAAGCTCAAAATATGAACCTATGAGTTTCAAAAAGAAGAAAGGCTCTAATCTGTTTAAATATTGAGCCAAGGATAGAAGCAAACTGGTTCCAAAAAGATCAAATCTTGAACCAGATAAGAGAGAAAACATGGCTCAAACAAATTCAAAACAGAGTTGGAGAAATAATGAAGGATGTTTTAATTTTTATATCTTAGGCCTTCGCAATTTTGTTTTAAAATTTTCTGAAAATAAAATTCTATGTGCAGCTTTTTTTTATGCCATAGATCTGCAGCAAGTCAAACTGCTTAATCTTGACTTGACTACTTTTAAATTTCTTGTCTTAGAATTTAGAGAATAAAAGTCTGTCAGACAGTCTAATCCTGAAAAATAGCAGTTAGGTAGAGAACTTATGAAATCAACTGCTTAATCTGAGTTCATGGAGAAATAAGAGTAGACTTAGATTAGGTTTATGTTTTCAATAAAATAATAATATATTGATGAAAGGGTTTGCAAGTCCAAATGCACCTTCTGAAGAAAAAATGTTAGGAAGTAGGTTGTGTAGGTAGTTGTTTGGGAAATACTTTTCTACTGATATATCAAGTTCTAAATTATTTCTATTAGTAGCTGATAAAATTATTATCAAAGTGCAAGGCACTAATCGGCATTCCAGAGATGAATTTCTGTGGTTCTTGGCACCTCCAAGGAGCTGCCATCCCAAGTTGGAGCCACTATTAGCCACCTATAAAAATTTTCATATCAAATGGTGGCTAAATCTTTTTTAGCCTTCAAGAGAGAGTTTCCTCTGAAAACCTATCATCTTTTGAAGTCTTATGATGTTCTTTTTGTTTGAAATTAATCTTCACTGTTGCTCCATTATCCAACCTAAAGTACCTGTTGTTTACCAAAAGAAAAACTGCTTAAAAACTCCCCTTTTCACTCATTCTTATCCTTTTTCATAAAAATTTATTTTCACCTTTTAACCCTCCATTTCCCTTTAAAAACCTCCAAAATCCCTTTAAGCCTCGTGAAATCCCTTTATAAGGTTTAAAACCCCTTTTTTCCCCTTGTACCGAAAGCCAAAAAGGCCTTGAAAAACCTTCATTTTGGCCTAAAAGACCCACTTTTCTTTAAGGTCTTAATCCCCTTTCGGCCTTAGCCCCAGCCCCTTTCCCGCATGTGACCCATTCTGAGACCAAGAGCTAAGCGCTTAATCCCATCGCAAATCTAAAACGCATAGCAAGTTTAAATCGCATCGCAAATATTTATTTGATCATTTTCCTAGTTCTTTTCCTTTTCTTCGATGTGATCCCGCGATTGTTTCTCCGCCGTTGATCTGATCTACTCCACCCAGATCCAACGGCCCATATTTCTCCATTCTCCAAACCCACCATTTCGCCTTTTGACTTCATGATTAAATATCCACCGTCGATCTAGTTTTTAGATCGACGACTCTCGCTCCATCGCAAAGTTGGAAATCGCAAATCTCTTATCCTGTTCCTTTGACCTATGCCGATTGTGATGCCCTGATGATATCTCAGTCGTTGAATCCACAAGAACCAACAGCTCAGATTTAATCACACTCCATCATAAGTCTTTCGCCTTTGCGCCTGCCGATTAAATCTCCACCGTTGATCTCTGAAACCAATCCAACGGTCAGTGCTTAATCGCGCATCGAAAAATCAAAAGCCTTGGTATTTTGGCCCCTTTCCTTTTCTCTGATGTGATTAAATCCTAACCGTCGATCTCTCCTAGATCTAATGACCCGCGCTCAATCGCATCAGTGCATTACATTATCACTTTGCCTTCTCCTCCCATCGATTGCGATCCTGCGATCAGATCTCCACCATTGATCTTCTCCGATCCGACGGTCCACATTGCTTCCACTTTTCAAACTCTACCCTTTTCATATCTCCCCATCAACAAATCTTGACCATCCATTCCTGAGATCCAATGGTCAAGATTTAAACTGTCACTGACCTTACCTACCTTTTCTGCCCATGCATCTTTCCCTCCATCACATGCGATCTGCACTGTTGGATCTGCTGCCTCTCATTCGACGGCTAGAATTGTGTTTCGCGTAATTTCACGCCTGAACGTTAATGCTAAAAAATTACGCGAAATGGGTGGTATTAAAAATACAGTTGTCAAGCAACGGATGATATCGCATTTTTTGGCCAAAATTTAAAAACCGCTCTAATGCCGCGCAAAGACCACTAATGATTTTTCGCTATAACGTTCCTCCCTCTGCAATGTAACTCTAGATTAGATCCTGGCCATCGATCTTTGAGATCAGACGGTCCCGATTTAATCTTACCACCAATTCGTTTGCCCTCCATTATTCTTCCAAGTGATTTGATCAAGTGATCTCTACCGTCGATTATTCTAATCGAACGACCCACATTTAACCTCGACCCCATTCACTTAATTTTTCATCCATCCTCCAAACGACCTCGTTGAAGGATTGCAAACGTAGATCTCTGTTGATTGATCTAATCCAATGGCCCTTGTTCAATGTCGCGCCTGAACTCCCATTTGCACCTGGTTAGCTGCTCTTCCAAGTTTTCCTCCCTTTTCCTGCTGCATTCACTTTCTTCCTCACTGCTCCTCCACCCCCATGTACTCTCCAAAGTAGTCTTAACCAATTTCCGCAGGATTTTAAAATGAGTTTTTTATTTTTTTTACAGGAATAAACAGTGTTCACTCTGTATATTTGCACAGTCACAGACAGGTGACCAGTTCAGTCTAGAATGAAAATTATGTGACTTAAACCAGAGAAGAAAGGATCTGCAGGGTACGAGACCCAACTTTGAACATCTAGATCACGATATAGGGTTTAACAAAAACCCTCCAATAGCAGAAAGCCACCCGTTTAAAAAAAACAACAACAAAGTGTATAAGTAACGAAGAAATCAAGGTTAAAGAGTGATTAAAGTTGAAGCCCGAAGATCAGAGCTTTAATACACCATTTAAAGAGTTAAAGACAGTATTAAGGAACAAAGACCCGAAGCAAAGATCAAGGCCTAATTAAGCCTAAACACAGAGTAAAGACAAATTAAAGTGTTTTATGGTTAATGAGAGAAAAATATCAGTAAGGAGGCCTCCACTGCCACATCAGAGGCCAAAATATCCTCTTCAACTACCAAAGTGCCACCTACAATCTCAATAAATCAAAAGAAGGCATAATTATTGTTCAGTCAGTGATATTTTTGCCTAAAGATAGCTAGAGTTATTACCAACTTGCTTGAAGAGTTTTTAAAGTCAACAAAATCTGCTAAGCGGCTAAATACTTAATGAAAACCAATTAATACAGAGAAATATCAGAAAACTTCTCCATTGAGCCCCTCAAAGGCCGAGAAGCATTAACTTATATTAATTGAACCTAGAGATCTTTTCTTTCATTCCACCTCCTCTTTCTTCTATAAATACTTCCTTAGAAGATGAGAAAATGTTGGTTGTTGGACTATTGATGTAATACTTGCTGTATTGAATCATTGTTGAATGTAAATAAGTTCTGAAGCTCTGAAGCTCTGTTAAGTTATTGAAGAAGATAGGCTAAGAAGAAATGTCTGTAGCTGTGATGAAAAATTGGACTTGAAGTATGTAACTAGATTGACATCAATATACAAGCTGTTTCTTGGGATCCTGGTCTATATCATTTGTGAAGTACCTCTTACTGTTATTTGTTTTCCTTTCATGTATGCCATTTTTTTTATTTTTCTCTGATAAAGAACAAAAAATATAAGTCTAGGATCTACTGTCAAAAGTACCCTACTCTCACTAATAAGCTTTATCTATATGTTTTCTACTAATTGTTATATTTAGGAATGACTTAAATTAAGTGTAAACATTATCAAGGAAAGTTGGTTAGTCTGTTGTCTTGATGTGTAAAACTTGATAGGAATTTCTTGAATGATATTTTCAGTACATGCTAAGTAGAGTTAATCTAGAAAGGTTTATGGTTTTCCCTGTCTTCTAGTCCTTTCTCAAAAGGTTGTTTGAAAGTTTCCCTAAGAGTATGCTAAAGTAGATCATGATTGCAATACATCTGATTCGATCTTAGTTGCACTTTGTTTTCTTATCTGTTTTCATCCCTTCTGAAAGTAGTCTAGTGAGATTACTGGATTTTTGTATGATAAGTTAGCTTTAATACCATCTTTCCCAAAGAAGTTTATGGTTAGCCCTGTCTTTGGTTGGTTTCAAACAGTTACTTAAAAAGGCTTTTCTTGTATGGAAAGTTGGTAAATCCTTGTTGATATTATTGATTTTTTCCCACTTTCTCAACACTTTTAATGTTCCACTCCATCATTTAATCTACAAATATATTTTGATATAGATGACTTGCCCCTTGGACCACTCTTGAAATTGTTGTACAAATAAACCCTTTTGTGACTCCATTGTCCAATGGATTAAAGTTGTTTCACACTAATCCTATTTTCCGAACACTTCTCAATATACTTGCATCCTCACCCTTTGGAACCTTTTCATTTTGTGATATTCCATCCAATTAAAGATCATTCCCGACCAACCAAAACAAACAAAAAACCCTTGTTCTTAATAAATAGCCTAATATCATACCAAAAACCTTAAAGATAAATCCATCTTTGCACTTATAGAGAGATCCCTCTCTGGATTCAGGAGGGCTACGTCCTAGAATCCCAAAGTGGTTTTTGATGTTGTCTCTACAGCGTTTAGTCTTGTCACTCTGCTAAAATTACAAAGGCCTAACAGGTCCCGTAACATGGATACTACAAATGGAGAAATATTTGTATCTTCATAATGTGGAAAAAACACAAAAGGTACACATTTCAACTTTATATTTGGAACCCAATCAGTTTGCATGGTATTGATCGATTTTTTCTCTTAAACCACTTGTTACTTGGTCATTTTTTGTGTAAGAAATTATAGCAGATTATGAGGATACATAAAACAACACCTTTGTTATCTAATTGATAAATCTCAAACAAAAGGGTCTGATGGTGGAACACATTGAGGAATTTACTAAATTGAATATAAGGGTAAATGCTATTCAAAAGGAGCATAGTATTGATGTATTTATAGGGACTTTAAAGGATAACATCCAACATGAATTTCTCCTTTTGGAACCCGATTCATTGGAGAAGGCATTCAGGTTGGCAAGAAAAATTATGGAAACATGGAAGCCTACCACTCAAAACTATAAATATGGATGTGTTGATGCTCCTATCCTTCCACAACCTACAACGTTGAAACTACAAAAATTGGAAGAAAAAAGAGAAAAAGGGCTTTGTTACAGTTGTGATAGAAAATAGACGAAAGGTCATAAGTATGCTAAGAAGAAATTATTTTACATAGATTGTGAAGAGGAGGAAGATAAGGAAAAAGAACATTCAAAGGAAGAGGATATACACATGGAACTGACCTTAGAGAAAGAATAAATGAATTCAAACATATATTTTAATGCATTGGAAGGAATTAGCACTCCTCAAACTCTCAAGATAGAAGGACATGTCAACAAGAAAAACGTAATCATGTTGACTGATTCAGGTTGTACCCATAATTTTATTCATTGTAAGATATCAAAGGAAATGAATTGCTTCCTATATCTAGCACCAGAGTGTCAAGTGATGGTTGCAAATGGAGGAACTATAAATTTCTCTTGAAATTTCCATAATATCAATATAACCATGGGGGAATATGTATTGAATACCTCAATTCTTTCCATTCTAATGGGTGGTGTTTTTCTTTCACTAGGAATTCAATGGATACAATATCTAGGTACAATAGATTTTAATTTTCAAGAAATTTTCTTGAATTTTTTTTTGGAAGGAAAGGAAGTTGAATTAATGGGTATCACAAGGAAACCATGAAATATAACCAACTCTAATGGAATAAAAAATATTCTAACGAAAGAAAAATGAGGCGTAATTGCACAATTATGCTTATTAGAGTTTATAACATCGAAATCATCTTTAAGAAAAAATTCTAAGGTTAAAGTAGTGGAAGATCACATTGAGCATCAACAACAACTTCTACCACTCTTAAAGGATAACCTAAATTTGGTGCAAATTTGAATGAAACAACAGACATATCAACATCGCATCGAAATAAGTTTTATGTAGGCGACTATTTATTTTTACGGCTACAACCATACAAACAAATTTCCCTCAAGCAAGATAAGAAGGATAATAAATTATTGCCAAAGTACTATTGAAAGGAAGAATTATACCAGACCTTCCCTCCACAAATTCAGCCTCCCAGATATTTGACCCCTTTCTAGCAAATTCCACGAGGTAGCAACTTCCAGCAGCAGACAACTTCCGACAACAACAAAACTTGGAAGACATCGATATCAAAATATAGGGCATGAAAAATGAGATAGAGAGGCACCAAAATTTCATTTTTCTTCTTCTCCTTAGACTTCCCCAAACTCACAATTTTTTTGGATTACCGACAACAAACTTCGAAATTTTCCTAGCTACAAGAGATATCGAACTTGCTATGAGAGAGTGTGCTCCAAATGAATTCGATTTCCTTCCTTTGATAGGCTCTAGGTGAGGTCGAATATGTATCTCTTAGGCTATACATAAATCATATTTCACTCAATACTAAACCTTTTTACATGATTCAAAATCCCAAGAATGGTCTCTTTAAAAGTACAATGACTCTATTCACTTAGAATAAATCTTAGATGTCCTCAATGGGGACTTTGAGCTAAAACATGGTGACCCAAGCATGAAACACATGCTTGAATAAGTCACAAATAAAAATAATAATTATTATTATTATTATTTTCTTTATTATTTTTACAAGTACATTACAAGATGACAAAGATTGAACCTAGTTACATTTTCCAACATGAAGCCTTCGAGTTGTTCAATAGAAAATTCTTCTAGATCCCCATTTAGAAATTCATATTTAACATCCATTTGAAATATTTTGAAGTTCTGAAATCCTAAAAATGTAAGAAACATTATTATGGCTTAAATTCTAGCTACCAGTGCAAATGTTTCTTCAAAGTCTATTCCATCCTATTGATCATAACCTTTGGATACAAGTCTTCCTTTGTTTCGAATTAATTCTCCGTTTTCATATAGTTTTTTTTTAAAACCCATTTTGTCAAAATAACATTTTTTTCATGAGGTCCTAGTACTAATTCCCATGTATGGTTCTTTTCTATTTGATCAAGTTATTCATCCATTTCCTTAATCCAACATTCATCTTTTCTTACTTGATTTTCATTTTGAGGTTCAATTATTGATAGTAAGGCTAGGTAACTAGAAGTTCCAACAAGGGTTCTTCTAGTTTGTACTCTAACTTCATTTTGAACTAGAATATGAGATTTTGGGTGTTTTTTCTGAACATACTGGTGAGCCCTAGTATTGCACCAATAGTGTTGTAACTCCGAGGGGCTTCCCTACTTTACTTTATCAACCCGAGGTCCGTACAAACTTTGAGGTGACATTGTTATATACACAACAGATGCATTATGTTCATCTAATCCTCTTCTGATTTATGAAAGGGTTCTATTTCTTAAATTGTGAGAAAAAATGGATAGTAAGTGACTGGAAGGAAATGATAGAAAGGAAATTAAACTAAATTGATGAAAATAAATGACAAGGATGAACTAATGTATTTCGCAAAAAAGGAAATGACTAAAAAGAAACTAAGCTAACTTGCTGAAAATAAATGGAAGAAAGGAAACTAATTCTAAACCACACTTAACTTGGCCAAACATATAAATGCATTCTACCTATCCTATTATCTATCTACTATGCTCTTATCCATGCAACTAGAATATCCATGACTTAATTCTAACTAAAAAGAGTTAATTTACATATTGGAGAAATAAAAAGGGCTAACAGAGTGAATTGAGAGCTTAGCACATGAAATAGGGCTTAGAAATGGAAATAGGGGTTAAACCCTTAGAAAACTTGATTATAACGTGAGAAATAACTTTGGAGCGGAAATAATTGAAAAAGGCTTAGAGGTGCAAAGAGGGGGTTTAAAACCTTATAAAACCATATTATAGCGCAAGAAATGGATTTGGAGTGGAAAGAATCGAAAAATGCGATGGAGGAGATGCAATAGAGGTAAAATTTGCGATGTGAGATGTCACAATCGCAACTTCGCAAGTTTAAATGGATAAAAGTAAGGAATTAATGTGAATAAACTAAAATGTACGAAGTGTGATGTAGTAAAGGTTGCAGGAGGCGATGTGTGATGGGGATGACATGGAGATGAAAGGAAAAAGAGAAATGTTGCAGGCTATGATGTGTGATATGGTAAGTTCAGCAAAGTGCGATTTGCGATATGGTAAAGGTTGCAGGGTGCAATTTGCGATGCAGATGACGTGGCAGTGAAAGGAAGAAATGGAAAGTTGTGATTTGCGATTTGCAATTTTGCAATATCGCAATTTCAATGAATGAGCGATAAGTGTTAAAGTAAACATTTAAATGTTGTGATTTGCGAAGTGCAACGTATGATGACGAGAGTCTAAAAAAGGAAGGTGAGGGTCGAGTTTTTGATGGTTTTCAAGCATTTTTGTGTTAAAATGAGTCCGACGATGGTGACCGACAAAACGAATGAATAAGGGAGGTAATCAGTGAAGGAGAACGATAAGTATTCAAGGAAAAAGGTAAGCAGTGTGAAGTGCGATTTGCGATTTCGCAATATCGCAATAGAAAGGAACGAGTGGTAAGTGTTAAAGGTAAAATTTAAATGTTGCGATTGTGAAGTGTGATGTATGGTGGCGAGAATCTCGAGGAGAAAAGGCGGAGGTTGGTTTTTTTCAGTGGTTTTGGATGGTTTTTCACACGTTTTGCATAGAAAGAATAAGGCGGCAGTGAATGAAGAAAACAGAGAAATAAGGCTTTGAAGGGATAAGTGCGTTAGGAAAATAAAAGGTAAGTACAACATTGAGATGAGAAGAAAAGGAGGGGAATGGGGGTGTAAGAGCAGTTCTCAGAAATGAACCACACATGTGGATCATGCACGGGGGATAGACATAAATGTAGGATGAAACAGTGAAGGAAGGGCTTGGACTTGGTAACACAAATTATTCCCAAAACTAAAATAGAATGCAATTTTGGCCTGTCAGAAGGTCTGCACCTACTCGAAATCTATTGACAAGGATGTGAGGGGGGAGTCTTGACCACAATTTTGGATTTTTTCCTCTATTTCACTATGCATAAGCAGTTAAAAGTACAACAACATGAAAAAGAAATAGCAATGAAACTTATCAGAAGCAGGTGTAACTTAAATGGCAGAAGAAAAAATAGCTAAATGATAGAAAGGGAAAGAATGAAAATAGCAGAGAAGCTAAGGCACATGGGTTGGGCCCTAACCCACTATCCCAGCTCTCTGGAACTAGATTAGTAAAATGGCATCTCTCTACTCATTTCATAGAAAAGAACAATCTGTTACATCCTTAAAAATTTTAATAGAGCCTAATGTCTTTACAACAGAAATTCGAATCTAATGGAATAAAGTGGAAGTGGGATGGAATGGAAGTCGACCAGAATGGGATTGAAGAATCGGCCCTCATTAGGTCTTGATAAAATTTATTTATACTAAAGGGAAGCTACTAATATCTCCCTCGAAAATAGGTAATGAGTCCACTTGACTCCAAGTAAACCATACATTGAGTGCACTTTGCCTTGAGTTGCTTGGCTGCCTCTAGAATTCGAATTGCTGGAAGGGATCTCATGAGGATCCTTCTACTACCTTTGGAGTTAAGGAGGGTGGACAACCCCCTTGAATTTCTCTAATATTTATCCCTAATTTCCTTATATTTTACTCATCTATTCTTCAATATTGATCTTCTAGTGGCAGGGAGCAAGTCCCTAAATCATCTCCTTCTCCAAATCTACATAATCTACCAAATATTCTCACAATATTCTACAAAAATAACCAAAATTAGGCACAAATATGAAATTACCTTTAAAACTTCCTAAGAAAATATTGAATCATAAGAAAAAAATATTAAGTGCAGAAGGAGAGATTTTAATATATCTTTTAATGTACATAAGGAAGGTAGATGGGCTTAGGAAAGGTTAGATGGGCCTTATTTTATGTCTGATTTAGAGTCCCATCATCACCCCTCTACTAAAACTGTTGCTCATCCTCTGAGAAAACTATTCATCCTCCCTTCCTTATGGTTCTTCCCACATGCTGGATTATTTTATTTTCTGTTTATTTTCCCATGCGCTGCTGCTCCTTCTAATCTTCCTGTTATTATTCTTGCATTTCTTCTCGTAGGTGCTTCATGGAGGTCCTCAGATGCCTTAAGAAATTATGTTTTTCATGCCAAGCGGTGGTTGATCCACATTTTATTTGATTTTTTCTTCTTCTTTTCTTTTCTTCTTTTTCTCTTTTCTTTTTTTTTTTCTTTTTATTTATTTTTTCCCTTTTTTATTTAATGCAAAGTAAACTCATAGTTATTTTTTCTGTGAACTGCGTTCACCCTTGGTTACGCCTTGGCATTCCTTCTGTTTTATTACAGTGAACTTATTACTGCCCACTTTCTCAAGTCTTTTTATTTTTTCTTGTTCCTTTTCTTGGTGGAAAAAGTGAGGCTAGTTGCTAGATAAGGCTGAGGTTGCTCTGCTACTGATTTTGGCTATATAAAAAAACTTTCCTTCTCACACTTTTTAATGTTTTATTAAGCTAAAATAGATTCGAAGAAAGGGTTAGATTATTTCATACTTGATATTTACCATTGAATTTTTTTTGCATGTGATATTGAAGCTTTTGATATGGTTGTTGAAGTTGTTCTGAAGATGCATATGCTAATATGCTTGATGTCCTTTTGGAGCTTCTGAGCACAAGAGGAGGAAGTCCAAGTTTGAATACCTTTGACTAAAGTGTTGACAAAATTTTATTTTTGTGTCAACTTGTTGTTTTCTGCTTGCAAAGGTTGTAGAGCACCTGCATTGATTACAGAGAGATACATGGCGAAACACTTTTTTTTTTAAGCCCTGCTAGCTACCTCAATGAGGTTTTCAACTAAAAGGTCTACCTAGGCGCCTCAAAGGAGGTTTTCACCTAGGATATTTTATTTTCCTCTTTTTTATTCAACCCAATGACAACCTCATGGAGGTTTTCAATCAGTGAGCCAATCGCAGACGCCTCAAAAGTGGTTTTCACCAAGATTTTATTCTTTTTCCCTTTTTTTCTCAATTTTTTTTTTTTTTTTTTTTTTTTTTTTTTTTTTTTCAGTTTCCTACTCTACTTGAAAAAAAAAAAAAACCTTTTCCAAGTATATCAATACTTCCAATGGAGCCATATTCACATCAAGAAGACAGATAAAATCATGTTCAAACTTGGAATACATGTTCTGACATGTACGTGAATATAAGAGATGAATTGCTTTGACTAGGATTGTATCAAGTACTATTCGAGAAGAGTGTGTTGCTACAACTTAATGACTGTATGGAACCATTTGTCAATATAGTTTTGATACCCTTGGTTTGCTTGCTAAGTTGGATCACCTTGGATGTCCTCTTCTATTATGGCAGTCAAATCTTCCTCTTTTTGTTGATTGTTCTCTTGAACACATGGAGGAAATGCTGGTAAACATCAAGGAATTCTCTCAACATCTAATTGTGATATATCCTCTTCATCAAGTTCAACACTTGATATTTTGATCTCCTCATTCAGATCTCTTGCTTCTTGAGGTTGTCCTAAAATGACATTAAGAAGGTATCTTCTTTACAATACCTTTATTTAACTAAGAAGAAGACCATTTATATCAAGAGGATATGTTGAGTAGTGTTGTACCTCAGCATTGTAAATGGGATGAGATACTTCATGGTGTGGGTTTTGAAATGGTGGTACAGGTAGTTGAGTGGGGGTGGATATATGAGATGGATGTGATTGAGGTTGTGGTTGTGGTGGAGGTGGATGGTAGGGATAGCATGGAGTTGGGTTGGAGGATATGGAGGGAATATTAAGGATATTGTGGATTTTCCCAATAAGGACCTTGCCAACTATTTTTTCAATATGGGGTTGGGATCACCAAGGTTTCCAAGGAGGGAGTGTGTCCCAATTATTTTGAGATGGATGTTAATAAGCTTGAATTTGTGAAGTGGTTCTTTGCATCATATCAAGTTGACTAGGATGTGAAGGTATCATTGGAGTTACATAACATAGCTTCTTTGGTGATTTCCTTACTCCATCATCCTCCTGGTAAACTTCTTTAAACCCGAGGAATGATGAAAAACAATTAGTAGCATATGATTCTGCACAGATAACAAAAATATCAGCATCATCTTTTTGCTCATTTTGTATTCTTAACATTTCTACTTGTTCACTTAGATTTCTAATAATTTATGTTTTAAAGTTAACAAGAAAATTTCCAAGTTCATCTTTCCTTACCAATGTTGATATTGGCTTACTTACTCTTTCCCTTCCTCTTGATATGAGCTTGAATGTTTCACAAATTTCTTCAAATGACAATTTATATACATCTCCTTTTCTCATGATATTAAGGATATCAATCCACTCATCCCTAATTGTTCTAAGTAGGAGGGTTTTTAGTGTGTCAAATCCTAGATGATGAAATTTTTCCCTCTTAACATTATACATGAACCTCTCTATTATATCCTCTAGGCTCTCATCCTCTTCTTGGTTCATTCTAAAAATTACTTCTCTAGGATAATAATCTTTATATTTTTCTAGAAATATCTTTTGCATATCATTGGCATGATCTTATTAAATTAGTACCTAGACTCATAAACCATTTAAGAGCTATATTCCTCAATGTTGCAGGGAACAATCTCAGTTTTTGAGTGCATGATAAGTAGCCATAAGACCTACAAGGTAACTCAAATTCAAAGAGAAAAGTTTATGGATCCTCTATCCTCATACCATGGAAGTTGGGAAGGAAATATGGAGGGATGTTCTTCATAGGTACAATGATGTCCATATATTGAATGGGAAACATAATAAGATCTTCTTCATTGTCATCATATCCATCCATCTCTTCTTCCTTCAAAATTCTATGGTTATATGGTTCTTACTGCACCTTGTGGTCAAGTGGGGGGTTGGTATTGGAGAATTTTTTTTCTGAGCATCCCTACTCCTATGAGGCATGAAAATCATATTTTTTTTTATATATTTTTCAATATTTCAGAAAAAACATGAAAAGGAAATTAGAAAATAATGCTAGAAAATAATCAAAGAATCTGGTAAACACCTCCCCGGAAACAGCGCCAAAAAGTGGTGAGCTCTGGTATTGCACCAAGAGTGTTGTAACTCCCAGGGGTAGCCCTACTTTACTTTATCAACCTGGGGTTCATACAAAATTTTAGGAGACAGTGCTATAAACATAGCATGTGCATTTTGTTCATGTCATCCTCTTCTGCTTTACGAAAGGGTGCAATTTCTTAAATTATGAGAACAACTAGAAATTAAATTACTGGAAGCAAATGACAGAAAAAAAATTAAACTAAAGTGCTGAAAATAAATGACAAGAATGAACTAATTTAATTGGAAAAAAGGGAAATGACTGAAAAGAAACTAAGCTAACTTTTTGAAAATAAATGGCAGAAAGGAAACTAATTCTAAACCACACCTAACTTTGCCAAATGGCTAAATTCATTCTACTTATCTTATGATCTATCTACCATGCTCTTATCCATGCAAATAAACTATCCATGACTTAATTCTAACTAAAAAGAGTTAATTTTCATCTTGGAGGAATAGAAAAGATTAAAAGAGAAAATTGAGGGCTTAGCGCATGAAATAGGGCTTAGAAATGGAAAGTGGGGGTTTAACCCTTAGAAAAATTGATTATAACGTGATAAATGACTTTGGAGCAGAAAGAATTGAAAAAGTCTTAGACGCAGAAAGAGGGAGTTTAAAACCTTATAAAACCTTATTATAACGCAAGAAATGGCTTTGAAGCGGAAAGAATCGAAATATGCGATGGCAGAGACGCAATGGAGCTAAAAGTTATGATGTGCAATGTCACAATCGCAACTTCGTAAGTTTAAATGGATAGCGGTAAGGATTTAATGGGAATAAACTAAAATGTGTGAAGTGCGAGATGGTATAGGTTGCGGGAGGCAATGTGCGATGGGGATGACATGGCGGTGAAAGGAAAAAGGGAAAAATTTGTGGGTTGCGATGTGAAATATGGTAAGTTCAATGAAGTGTGATTTTTGATAAGGTAAAGGTTGTAAGTTGTGATTTGCGATGCAGATGACATGACGGTGAAGGGAAGAAAGGGAAAAGTTGCAATTTGTGATTTGTGATTTCGCAATATCATAATCGCAACAAACGAGTGGTAAGTGTTAAAGTAAACGTTTAAATTTTTCAATCTGCAAAGTGCGAACTAAAATGGAGGGAGTCTCGAGGAGGAAGGCAGAGATAGGGTTTTCGATGGTTTTCAAGTGTTTTTGTGTTAAAACGAGTCCAGCGACGATGACCGATAGAACGAAGGAATAAAGTAGGCAATCGGGGAAGGAGGACGGTAAGTCTTCAAGGAAAAAGGTAAGTGGTGCGAAGTGCGATTTGTGATTTCACAATATAGCAATAGAAAGGAACGAGTGGTAACTGTTAAAGGTAAACTTTAAACGTTGTGATTATGAAGTGCGATGTACAATGGTGGAAGCCTCAGGGAGCAAAGGTGGAGGTTTTTTTTTTCGATGGTTTTGAATGGTTTTTCACGCATTTTGCATATAAATAATAAGGTTTCCATGAAAAAATAAAATAGATAAATAAGGCTTTGAAGGGCTAATTTCATTAGGAAAATAAAAGCCAAGTACATAGTTGAGATGAGAAGAGAAGGAGAGGAATGGAGGCATAAGAATAGTGCTCAGAAATGAAACACACTTGCAGATTATTCACGGGAGATAGACAACAATGCAGGATGAAACAATGAAGGAAGGGCTTGGACTTGGTAACACAAATTCTTCCCAAAACGTAAACATAAAGCAATTTTTTCCAGTGAGAAGGTCCGCCCCTACTCGAACTCTATTGACAGAGATGAGAGGGGAGAGAATTGACCATATTTTTTGAGTTTTTCCTCTATGTCACTATGCATAAGCAATTAAAACTACAGTAGCACGAAAACTAAATAGTAATGAAACTTATCATAAGCAGATCCAACTTAAATGGCAAAAGAAAAACTAGCTAAATGATAGAAAGGAAAAGGATTAAAACAACAGAGAAGCTAAGGCACACAGGTTGGGCCGTAACCCACGAGCCCATCTCTTTGGAACTAGATAAATAAAATGGCATCTCTCTACTCATTTCATAAAAAATAATAGTCTATTACATCCTTAAAAGTTTTAATAGAGCCTAATGGATTTACAGTAGAAATTTGAATCTAATGGAATGGAATGGAAGTGGGATGGAATGGAAGTTGACCAGAATGGGATTGAAGAATAGACCCTCATTAGCTCTTGATCAGATTTATTTATACTAAGGGGAAAGTACCAACAGCTCCCTAGAAAATAGCTAATAAGTCCACTTGACTCCAATTAAACCATAGATTGAGTGCACTTTGTCTTCAGTTGCTTGGTTGCCGCTAGAATTCGAATTTCTAGAGGGGATCCCAAGAGGATCCTTCATCTGCATTTGGAGTTAAGGAGGGTGGGAAACCCCCTTGAATTTCTCCAATATTTCTCCCTAATTTCATGTTACTATGCTCATTTATTCTTCAATATTGATCTTCTAGTGGTAGGGAGCAAGACCCTAAACTATCTCCTTCTCCAAATCTACATAATTTGCCAAATATTCTCACAATATTCTACAAAAATAATCAATATTAGGCACAAATATGCAATTAACGTTAAAACTTCCTAAGAAAATATTGAAGCATAAGACAACATTATTAAGTGCAGAAGGAGAGATTTTAATATATCTTTTCATGTACATAAGGAAGGTAGATGGGCTTAAGAAAGGTTAGATGTGCCTTATTTTATGTCTAATTTAGAAGCCCATCACATACCTTGAAGTACTCTTTTCTAATGTTTATTTTTTCTCATTTCCTTCTTCTAATGCTTCATTAATTACTTCTCCAACAACTTTTTGGATTGTAGTAGGAGAAAATTCATCTTCTACTAGTTCTCCCTTTTTGGTACCTGTGGATGCTTCATCAATCACAACATTGATGCATTCAAAAATATTTTGAGGCCTTTTATTATAACATTTATATCCTTTGCTTCTAGAGGAGTATCTAAGGAATATTCCTTCATTAGCTCTAGCTTCAAACTTTCCAAGCTTATCATCATTATCCTTTATATAACACTGGCTTCCAAAATTTTTAAAATGTTTGACAGTTGGAGGCTTACCAAACCATAGCTAACAAGTAATTTATCACTATTTACTCGAACAAGATCTTTGTTAAGGATATTAATGGTTGTATGTGTTTCTTCTCCCCATAAGGTATCAGGCGTTCGAGACTCATCAAGCATGGCACATGCCACTTTTTGGATTATTATGTTCATTATTTCTGCCACTCCATTTTATTGAGGCATTTTATCTATACAAAACTTCCTTTTGATGCCATGTTGTTCAAAAAAGTTTAAGAAATCATATTATATAAACTCTCCTTCTCTATCATATATAAGATATTTGATTTTAAAATCTAACTCATTTTATAATAGATCTTTGAAAACATTAAATTTATCAAATGCGTCGTCTTTATGTTTCAATATACCAATGAAACATATTCTTGTAAAATCATCAATGAATAATATGACATATTGGTCACCTCGAGGTGAATTCTTTCTCATAAGACTACAAAAATTAGTATGAATAAGTTCATTTGAATTACTTGAATTACTTTCTTTAGCATTAAACTAAACTCTGGTTTGCTTACCGAATTGACATGCTATACATATGTTATTTTCTGGTAGAGATATGTTAGGAAAGTCACGTACTGCTCCCATTATGCTTGACTTGTGTAATTAAGTGAAGCTTAGATTCCCCAATATTATGTGCCAAAGACAACTTTCTTCTGATATGCTCAAGAACAATAATCTTGGCGGCCTTCAAAATCATAGACATTACCTAGAGTTTGTGTTCCCTTTATTATGATCTTACGCATATCGCTATTTCATATCACACAATTTTTTGATTTGAAAACAACCTCATGCCCTTGGTCACACATTTGACTAACACTTAAAATGTTATGTTTTAATCCATCAACAAAAACAAAAATTCTAGCTTTAACCATATTCTTTAGCAAAACAAGTTTCCCTTTGATAGCTATAAGTGAGTTATTTCCAAAGGTTACATTCTTTTATTTCTTTATTTCATTAGAGGACATAAACTTGACTTTGTCACCTATCTTATGCTTTGAGAATCAACTGTCAATGTACCAAAAAATTTATTGATCTCCTACATACAAAGATAAACCTCAATTCTCATCTTATATGGTTTTATTTTTCCATGCCGTAGATGTTATTGAATTTTTTTCTTGATCAGGGGGTGGTATCGATCTGCTTATTCATTAAATTTCTTTATGCCCAAAGTTATTGAAAAAAGAACATTGTGTTTCATCTTGGAGAGGTGAGAAAGATTTGTAATAGTATTTCTTTGACCCAATCACATTCTTGTATGTTATTTCTTCTCTATTCATAATAGATTTATAAGCAACACATTGAAAAAACTTATGACAACAATTATGGCAATTGAAGCATTGGCCATTGAAGTCGAAGTTCCTAGGAGTATAGTAACCTTTTGAGTAGATTATCCTTTGATTGTTGTAAGGATGTTTTACTTGAGAGAAATTTGATACCTCATTCCTTTGTTGAGAGCTATAATTTTGAATATAGTTTCTCTTACCTACATTGAGATAAATTCATGTAATTGTTTAATAATATTTGATAGTATCTGATGACTCTCCATTGTATCCAAGTCCCATCGTTATTAGAGGAGAAAATTGTAATTTGATGATTTCACATAAGGTATCAGATCCTATTGAATATATAAGATTTAGAACCTCTATTTTCTCAAGTTCTTTTCTTAGACTCACTATTTCTAGTTCTAGATTTCCATTGTGCCTCTCCTTTTCTAGAATTTGTTTCTTCAGGACTTCTTCAATGAATTTAGCTTCTTCCAGGAGAAAAGCTGAGTCATTTATTCAATTAGATTATATTTTTATTATAAGGAATCCATAAAAAAATCATCAGACTCATAAACACATTTATCTTCAAATTCTATAAGTAATTGATACTCTTGATCACATTCAAGATCGTCATAATTTGAAAGACCATCAATATCTTCATTTGAGTAGAAAATTTTCCTATTTTCAAACCTTCCTCTAACATTTACTTTGGAATAATTCTCCCCTTTCTCATGGTTTTCTTTATAAGGGAATTTAGTAGGATAATGACCAACTCTTCGAAACACAAGGAATTTGAAAGGAATCTTACCTCTAAATTTTCTAGTTCCTATTTGGAATTTATTTACAGATTTCGCCTCTTCTTCATCTGATATGTAACCTAATTGCTTAAGCTCCTCATTTTATTTTCCTTTATAAGGAGCTTTGAATTATTCCTCTCTAATATAATATGGACCCCCTTTTCTCATTTCATAGGCTGTTAAGATCCCATAAATTTTTCCAATAGTAATATTCTTTAAATCTTGCATTTCTTCAATGACAAAGAATTTTGAATCAAATTTTGGAGTGAGAGATCTTAGGATTTTCTTAACATGCACCAAATATTTTACTTCATCACCAATATTTTATGATTGAGTTAACAATATCATCTACCCTAAGAAAGAAACTTGAAAAACTTTCATCACTATGCATTCTGAGAGTTTCATATTGAATTCTAAATGTTTGAATTTTAGCACTCTTTACATTAGTGCCACTTTCAAATCTTTGGATTATCTTGTCCCATATATCCTTTGTGGTATTCAGCTACATGACCTTCACAAATTTTTATTCTTCCAAGCTTCCCAAAAGAACGTTGACATATTTTACATTGGTCTGATGTTGTTTCTTTCCTACTTCATCTTTGGGAATGGAGGATGGATATTGATAGCCTCCTCCAAATATTTCCTAATCATCAGATCCAATTTACTGCAAATATGATCTCATTCCAAATGTCTAGAAAACCAAGTTCGTTCCATTAAACAGTGGTGGACAAATAGATGATACTCCCTCTTGATTTCTCATCTTGATGAATCTCCCTTCAAGCAATCAAGCTTCTTCTAAAGCACCTTCTCTGATACCAACTGTTTGGAAAACAACTGGGGGGAGGGGGTGGGTGGAGTGAATCACTATTTTACAAACTTGAAATTTTCAATTTCTTATTATGAATTGTATATGCTATTGTTATAAATGGAACTATCATATGTATGCGAGTGTTATTAAAGAAACACGTGTATATCCATATAATTTATCTGATCATTAATTGCATCATCTGTTCAATATTAATCAATCCATCACTACTTCAATATTCATTAATTAATCAGTAATTATGATCAGTTAAGAAGAAGATAAAACATCAACACAAAAAAACCATATGAACACTAGGATTCTAGGTGGAAACCCAATGTGGGAGAAAACCACCGTTGTTGTCATATCTATATTCTTATTTTATTAAAAATAAACGTATTATATTATTTTTCTGGTGTAGAAGCTAACCAACACATAAGATCCCGCCTGCAAAAGGATACAACCTTCTCTCATTTTCCAGATCCTACTAGAAGGGAGCTACAACCCCCTTTCTGTAGATTGTTATCCTCAGCTCCTTTTGGATCACTTTTCAGAATTCTTTGAACTAGACCCACTCTCAAAAATTATGAAATCAAATACCAAATCAAATCAATCACTAAATCTAAATCAACTAATTCAATGATAACAAATCGATTCATAATAGATCATATCAGTGCACAACCATTCACCAGTATACCAAACCAAATTATGTTCATTACAGAAACTAGATCATGTCATTGCATACCTTGATCATTCATGTGTCAGAAGGTATACGTTATTGTTTTTAATAATACCTGCATATGTATGCTTGTCCCTTGAAGTAAACCTGCATACATATTTCAAAATACTAATGGTTGAATTAGAATCACTGTCACACCAAATCAATCATTGAATCACATACTGAAACCATCATATATCACTAAACCAAATACTGATCACCATATAGCAGTACCATCACAATTCAAAATTCCATACCATAACCAATTCAACCCAACTAGAACTATCAAACACAGTCTATCATAAGCAAGACTTCATCGATAGAAAACAAAAATCAAAACATAATTGATCAAACATCATCAAAAGTTAATACTAAAAAACCTTAGTAAATATATGTGCCTTTTACATAGAGCATATGCATATGTATGTGCTTCCCATGTTTAACACCTGGGTACATATTCTAAACATTCAGAAAATGCATACACGACTACCCAAAATTTGATCCTCGTATGCATGTGACTTCTCAGAGACAAGCCCGTGTATAGATCTGTGATCACTAAATCATTCCTTCGCTAAAACCATAACACACACTTCACAAGCCTTACTATCACATATTAATGTCAGATCATCATTACCACAAGAGATATATAATTTTTAGTTATAATCATAAAATATCAATCAAGCATATTCATTAGTTTGTATTATTCTTTCAAATAAATTATATATGCATCTTCTCCATGGTCCTTGATGCACACCTAATTCAGATCAAGTCGTTCATCAATAAACCATAGATTTCACACCTAAAACTTTGATCTACATCTCCTTATATGTAGGTTTTAACTCTGTACATAAATTACCTGCAAACGAATTCTTAAAACAAAAAATAAACAATTGCGAGAACATAAAATAAATATACACAAATATTTTCCCTTGGATCCCAAAACTGAGACTACCAGATTGATTTTTAATTATATTCATTTCAATGTTACAATCATAAACCCTAATAAATTTACCCTAGATCAGAACATAGTTGTAGTTCACTTGACCCAATCTACAAAATACCATGGGAATAAAAACATCATGCCCAAAACCATGTGCAAAACCCATGCACAAAACAATAGGTAGGCCTTGCCACCTATTATAGGGTCCAAAAAAAAATTTCCTGGGGAATTTCCCCAGACCACGTGTAAGGGGGCTACCCCCCCCCCCGCACCGTGACCCACCTGTTATACCTGGGAGAATGAATAAGGTGAGATTCCACCCCTACCCCCCCCCATGACCCCCCCGAGTGTGTGACTATTCATGGAATGAATATAACACATTATATCTTAGGCCTTATCCAATACCTTAGGGAAATACCTTAGTAATGTCAATGGAATTCTTTGAAGGGATAAATTATCCATTTTTGTGCTCATGCCTATGGGAAAATACCATGTTAAATACCTCTGCTATTGATAATACCATAGTTCGGAAAATGTACGCAAATTTTCTTCACCATACCTACATATGTACATGGTATTTCTTCACAAGACCCGCATATACTTTCCTAAAATTCCCCTTTATCATTCATCTACCTCTAAATTAAGATTCATTTGTCCATCACACATTTCATATCCGAACCATCCATTATAATCATCCTTCCACCAGAATTTTTTCATCATTAATCAAGTAGGTTTCCATCAAGGACAACACATTATCCATAATCCAACAATTTTCCTCTTGCACAGTTGGTCCAACTAGAGCTTCTTTCTTCTTGGATCCCTTATTCTTCTTCTTCTTCTTCTTCTTCTTCTTATTTTTGTTTCTATCTTCCACTTCTCCACCAATATTATTGCTACAAATCATTATAATATATATAGTTTGTCCCAAATCCTCTAGGAAGATTTTAGATCTACTATTTTGTCAATATTTGAAGTATGGAGATTTGTGCAAATAATACCCCTTTCTTGAGCATAATTTTGTATAACGCTTAGTGGCATGGAATTTTTTAGCCCCCCTGTAAATTTTTTACAGGCAAAGTAGGGGGCTAAATTGTTTTTGAGCCTTCAAGGAATGCATCTCCCCTGAAGACACATCATCCTTGAAGTCTCATGTGCCTTTGCCTTTGATAATTATCCCTCTGCTGACTCCTGTTATAAGGTCTCATTGATTACATAATTTCTACTCCAAAAGGCCTTATATCGCCCCTTGTAGCTCTGCAAATTTCCCCCATTTTATCTTTTCTTCCAAGTTCCCTGTCCATCCCGAATTCCTCCTTTTTGTACCCCTAAACCCCCTTTAAACCTTCCAAATACACTTTTTTTGGTTTAATTCCCTTTCATCCCCCTATCGTTACCCATTTTGGCTTTTAATTTCGTCGAAAATGGGCCAAAAATCATGTTTTCTATGTAATTGGGCCTCAGCCCCTTTCAGCCTATTCCCCTGTACATTTCCCCCCATAGAACCCAGCGCGATGACCAAGCGCTAGCCCCAAAGGCGCTTGTCCCATATGTTTATCGAGAGCATTTTCAACTGTCGATCTGTACAGATCGGACGGCGATCGCAGCCTCCACAACCTCCCATTTCACTGTTCATTTCTCCGATCACGCCATCACCGTCCGTTTGGTCGTCGATCCGACGGTTCGGAAAGCACCTGCCCTGGTGGTCGCCGACTCACACTATTCAGAAACAGCCCGGTTTTCATTGCACCGCTAATGGGGGTCGGGCGGTATTTTCCCATTGCCCAGCGATTCCACTCAGCTTGCAACGCGTGGCAGCGGCACTATTCCAAAACCGCTTGCCCATCGTGTGTTAACAATCGGCACAGGATGCGGAGTGATATGCATATCAGTCGTCCAATCTGTGGCACCTTATCCAATGGTTGTTGCTTCACGAAGTTGCGCAAGGTTTAATCCATGGTCGCCGTACCCCTGGCCCACCGTTCGTCGTCCTCCGCTGCATTTTCAACCATCGATCTCCTTTGAGATATGATGGTCTAGATTTGTTTCTCTGCTGTTGAATTTTCCTCCATATCCCAGTCTCGCCATGTCACCCTCTCCACGTGTGTCCATAATATATTTTCCCCCGCCATGTATATTTTTTCCAAGGTCAATTTTTCATAGGTTTTATTTAAATTTTTGCTACGATCCGCCCACGTCCACCCGACTCTGTTTCACTGTCATACTGAACTATCCGCCATAGTCCCACGCTATTCCGCCATCTCATCTATCTGCACAGTCATCCTTGCCACCCCTATTACATCCACCACCTCCGTGAATAATTTTTCCTAACCACTTTTCGTGTTTTGCAGGGTTTTGAGGCAGTGAAAGCCGCCACGATTTTCACACGCTGGCACAGTGATAGAAAATACAAGAAAAGACTGTGTGCAGAGGCAGAGATCATGAAAAAGGGCCCGAAGAGGTACCACAATGGGATTTGCATTTAAAGAGCAGGGTTTAGCCCTATAAAACTGTCTCGGCGCCATTAATACACAGATTTCACAGTCAGAGATATAAATAGAGCAGCAGAGATCTTGAGGCATGCAAATGAAGATATATAAGCCTTAGGCTCAAGGATTTAGAGGCAAAGTACCATATTGAAGACCCAGGGATCACGTAGAAGGTACAGCATGCATAAATCAAGGCATATCAGGGTTTCTACAGCAGCAGAATTTTTTTCCTCCATAAAGGACGAAGCACCCATGCGTTCTTTATTCCATGCCATGTCCTAGAAGATTTGATGCCCTGACAACAGTCCAGATACTATCAGAGAACTTTTTCACATTATGGAGACCCTAGCATCGTTTTTTACCTCTGTTTAAGTCACCAAAAGTATCACAGAGTCCTGTAGGCCAGTGTACATCAGGGTCAATATCAGAGTAATTGGAAGCCTGAAGAAGATCATCCGTTCACCCTGAAGAGTGTCCCAGATTAATGCACAGAATTTATACAGAGTGGGCTTCGACCTCCTTCCTCTTCTGAAGTTTTTAATGCTACATTTATTTCTTCACCTACCCTCTCTGCTCCTCTGGAGCTATAAATTCATCAAGAAAATCATTGTAAAGGTTGTTGATCAGTTATCAGAAGATTGCAAGTAGTTTCTTTTGAGACACAGTCTCTTTGTAAAGTGTAAGATAGGTTGAAGGAGATGTTTTCAGACTGAGTATTCAGCTATTGGCAATGTTGTACTTGACTAGTATTTCTATTTAATATGGCAAGAACATTTATTTGGATCCTGATCTGAAGCAGCGGTTATGTTTTCCTATCTTTGTGTTTTAATTCATTTCATTTCGTTTCTACTGGCTTGCATCAGAATATTGGCATAGAATTTACCCTTGTTAGGTACCCTATGTTTCTGATCTTCTCGCCATTAATGTTTTTCTTCTGAATGTGTTATCTAGGAATTGATTTCAGTTGGTTTAACCAGTGTAGTGGATGTTATTGCCTGCTCTCTGATGTATGGATTAAATGAATTCAATTGTTAGATGCTTCTTGTTAAGGACTTAGTTGGAAGATTTGGGAAGACTGGGGATTAGAGTTAGCCCTATCCACTAGGATCCTTGTGCAACCAGCTAGTCTCTAACTTTGTACTCTGAATCTGTGTTATCTCCTCCTCTTCTACCTTTGCATATCACACAATCATATTTAAGATCCAATGTTTTATATGACTAGCCCAATTGAAAGCTTGCACATTGGATAGTAAGAAAACCCTTTCCTGACTCCATTGCCCAATGGTTTTGAATATTTCCTCGAAACTTTCACCTCTGCCTTATCCCTCTTTGCTCATCCTTGTCTTACATTGAACCCTTCCTTCCTGATAACCAGCAACCAAACCAAAGCAAATCAAATAAACAAACCCTGAGCCTATAACTAGCCTAACATCTTAACACTGAGCTTCAAATTCATATACCTTTGACATATCATAGAGAGATCCCTCTCTGGACCCAGGAGGGTTAGATCGTGAGGTCTGAAAGTGGTTTGATGTTTTCTCATCTTTTGGTCTTTCCAATCTGGCCAAAACATGGGAACCCCAACATAATGGTGACTCCACTAGGGAACTGAGTGCATTACACCTTAAACATTCTTAGGCATTTAAAAAACCCACAATCTCTGGTTATGTTGGCAGTTAAACATTCTTATTATCACATCAACCTCTATACCATTTTTTTTGTTTCCCCCATACTCTTGGACAGAGTCTGGAAAGGGCCAGATAGCCTCGAGATCTCACACTCTTTCAGAGGTAACATATATGGTAAATTCCCTCCCAATTAATCTCTGGTTAGAGTTTGCTATGTTTGGAGGATATCCTCGAAAGGGGACATCTCATAAGCACTATGGTGGACAGTGTACCCTCCAAAAAACATCCTAAACCTTTCCACCTGGCGACTCCATATTCCCTAAATGTTTTAAATAATCCACTGGTGATCAATAGGCCTGCTGATTATCTTGGTTCACATTATACTCGACTGGGAGACCAACCTCCATAACAACATCAACCACAGTAGAAGTAACAGGTAAGGTTAAGCTGCTTGGTTAAAAACAACGCTCTGGCTTACAGAACCATTCATACAAGAGCTTACCCTAACCCAGACCCACCTGAAATAGTTGATAACCCCAAGAGTATCATCAAGGGAGCTCCTACACCTAAAATACCAACTATTTGCAGCCACATCCATAGAGTTAACTCTGCACCAGAAGATCTTACAGCTCTATCACACTTTCACCTTGACCTAGACCTACCTAATAGATTACTTAGAACTAGTTCATTCAGTGTTCTAGACCAGCCAGACCTTGAGCTTCCTGGTTCACTGCCCCAAAGTGTTGGACACCTTGGGAATAGACAGACCCCTCCCTCTACACCTCCTGATACACATTTCATACAAAGATTGGGGCTCATTCACCCTAGATCTGCTCATCAGTCTTCTGCTGGTTATAATATCCCTGTCATCCATATACCAGCTTCTCAAGTCAACCCTTTACCTCATCAAAACATCATCATGGAAGCCTGGTATGCACCCTTGGTTTTACCTCAGCCTCTAGTACCCTTACCCAATGATTATCAATCAAAGATCCCACACTTCACTGCGAAAGAGTCCACCACAGCACAATATCATGTAGATAGGATGGAAGATTCCTTTGACTACATGGAAATAGATGATGATACATTCAAAATGAGAATCTTTGCTCAGAGCTTAGGAGGTGATGTGAAGAAATCGTTTAAGAGCTTGCTTCCTGGTAGCATAAATGACCTCCCAGCTATATATCAGACCTTTATAAACAAATGGAAGGTTAAGGCCAATCCTCGTCAACTCCTAGTAGAATATATGAGCCTCAAAAGAAACGTAGGAGAGAGTGTCCATGATTACACAACGAGATTTAACAACATTTACAATGCTCTCCCTCCACATATGAAACCTCCCCAAGGTATGGCCCTAGCGAAATACCCTGAAGGCTTTGATGCTGACATGGCCTATCATCTTAGGGATAAAGAGTACAACACAATGGAGGACATGCAGAAAGGATCAGTGAATATAGAGGCAAATCTGATTGAGAAAAGAGTGAGATTAAGAGATGTGTTGAGCCTTAGAATTGCCTTCTCTTTTACAAACCTTCACTTCATTTCATCATTATTTTATCACTTAATAAGCCTAAAATCAATGAAGAATGATTAGGATTGCTGAAAGGTTACATGAAATTGATTAACATATTGTATTTTCATGATTTTTGCTATTTTAACAATTTTCTGCAAAATAGCTACAGAATACAGGCATTCCGTAGCTGACCACACATTCTGTAGCTGATCCCGCATTCCGTAGCCGTTTTACAGTTTTAATGGGTTCCAGGTGTCGTCTGAAGGAAAAACACATATGGGCAGATTCCTTACCTCATCCACATCATTCGTTGCTCTCCACAAAGTCTGAGCAAAAATATCTAAGTGGTTATGCACGTGGGACACCCAAACTAAGAGGCAGTCTCCTATTAAAACACGGATTCTACAGGTGTTCGCAATGAAGAGCGAGGCTATCAATAAGAGTTTCAATTTGATTAGAAGTATAAAGACACTTATCCCTTTATTTTCTCCAGTTTTGTTATGTAAATTTGCTATTAATATGCTTGGGACACAGAGAGAAAGAGTATAGATCTTAGTTAGATTTTGTCTTTTGCTGCTAAATTTCAGAACCGTGAATACTCTGTTTTCCAGTCTTTTTCTCCTTTAATGGAAGCAGTATCGTTTTAGTGAAAGAGCTGAGTCAAAGTTAAGTGGATTTTCAAGCTAATCCGGCAGTAGAGGGCCCCTACTGCCCGAGAAGCTCCGTTCAGATGATTTAGATAAGTAGCGTTAGCTTGATTTCGTTTTCAATTTCCAATTTCAATAGTTTTATCAACTTCATGTTTTCCACGTTCATTTACATTACATATTACAGTTATTTGCACTGTGGTTTAATACTCCGGAGTTAGAATGCATGTGGTTCAGTTCTGTTATTTCATTGTCAGTTTGATAATGACTTTCTTTAGTTTAGTTTTAATTCATTTTGTTTCAAGTAGATTAATGACATTCTAATTTAGTTGTAATCATTGTCCTTTAATATTGATAGATAGCGTTCTAGCTTGATGTTATCCATTGTATTTTAAGTAGTTCTAGTTGTCAAAATTAGTCTCTCGGCCTTCATTATTCACAACTTACTTTTGTTCTGAATTTTTATTAATATATCATCACATGAACATAGGTCAGTAATATCAGTTTAAGGCTTTGATTATTCTGCAAATATTTTACAAATTCACCAATAGCCTTTTTCCCAAACATTATTCTAGAAAATCTCTAAATTTCTGAATAAGGCTTAGTAGTGATAAGTCAAGTTGCAGAATAGAATAACTCAGCATCATAGGATAATTTAGATTTTTGAGTTGATTGTTTATTTAGGAGAAAACTTCATTTGCACTTAGCTTGTTCATTTCTCAGGTTCATTTCAATTTCATGTTGTGAGTTTACAATAGAGTCATTATCAAGCTTTGTATTTGTTGGTTGCTAGTCATAGTTAGACTCTGTTTTGTTTCAGAATTTGCATTTATTTACCATCATAGTTTAGGCTTCACTCTGTTTTGACCAATAATTTCCCTTCATTTAGCACTTAGTTCTTTTCCTTTTCAAAATAAAACCATAAAACCAAAAACATCGGAAAACACTAAACACAACGAAGTAGGAAGAGGTTACTTAGGCACATATAGTGCACCACACTTCAGCAGTTTACTGACCCTGGTTGAAAATTAAATGAGCTCAATTTAGGAGACTAGGTTCAGCACAAACATTTTGGCACCGTTGCCGGGGAAGTGTAACTAGGTATCCTGATTTCCTACATCCACAAAAACAAAAACAAAAACTTCAATCACCTACCACACCCACTATATCATGTGGTGTAGTAAGAGCCACACATCCACATCATGAATTCATATTTTTTCAGGTAGAAGAAGAGGTGACAAAGCAGGTGGAAGAAATGGATGGAGATGATGACAATGAGGAAGATCCTTTTGGATTTCCCATTCAAGAAACTGATATCAACATTCAAATGAAGAACATCCATCCATCTGTACTTCCTAACTTCAAAGGTATGAGATCAGAAGACCCGGAAACTTTTCTCTTTGAATTTGAAATAATTTGTAGATCTTATGGCTACTCATTGCACATGCAAAAATTGAATTTGTTTCCAGCAACATAGAGCTCTTAAATGGTTCATGACTTTAGGAACAAATTCTATAAGGACATGGGATGATATGAAAAGAGTATTTTTGGAAAAATATAAAGGTTATTGCATGCACCATGACCTTAGAAATGAAGTCTTTAAGATGAACCAAAAAGAGGGTGAAAGCCTAGAATATTTAGTGGAGATATTTACTTATAATATCAAAAGATCTAAATTGCATAATTTAGGATCAGATGCATTAAAAACTCTCCTACTAAATGCTATAAAGGATGAATGGATTGATCTTCTTAATCTTGTGGGAAAAGGAGATGTTTATCGATTGTCATTTCAAGAAATTTGTGAACTATGCAAGAACATATCAAGAGGAAAAGCAAAGTGTGTAAGGTCCCCTCAAGATCCATTTGTGGCAAAAGTAAGTAAGTCAGCATCAAGATTGGTAAGTCAAACTGAACCTAACAATTTGCTAAACATTCTTAGTAATTTAAATGAACAAACTGACATGCTAAGAATCCAAAACAAGCAAAAAGTTGCTTCATTTCTATTTTGCCCTAAATGTAGAAAGAAACATACTTTGCATGAATGTCCATGTGATAACATTAAAATGTGTAAAATTTGTGCAGGATCACATACTACTGAAGATTGCACATCATTACCAGGGTTGAAGGCTATTTACCAGAAGGATAATGGAGCAAATCAAGCACAAGAGAAACTTTGTCATGTAGCTCCAAGAGGACTATGGTAGCCTCATCAACCCAATATGATGCAATATCCTTATGCACAGTATCAAGGTTATGCACAACAATCTCAAGGTAGTTGGAAAACACCCTTGCCTTGGCAACCTTGGCCATATCAATCCCAACCTCAAAATCAACCTTGGAAACCTTGGCCATCTCAATCTCAACCTCAAAACCAATCTTGGAAACAAAGTTGGCAAAGGCCCTATAAAGGAAATCCACCATATCCTCAATCTTTCCCTCTCTATCCCCAATACCATCATCAATGTTATCCATACCATTTACCTCCACTACAACATCAATATTACCCTTATTTTACCTCAATTCAACCTTTCCCATTATCATCCACACAAACACCCCAAAGATTCCCCACTCCACTACCTCCACAACCATTTCATATCCCCAACAATAAAACACCTCAATCAACTTACAAATCTGAGGTATTGCAAAATGATTCACCAGCTGTCATTGAAGAACAACAACCAGCAGAAGAAGACTCAGATAAGGTCCAAGAATCAGGGATGTCTATTGATAAAGAGGAGATATTGGAACTAGAGATTGAAAAGTTTCATGCATGCCTATCACTAGATTCTATGAATGAAGATCACATCTCCGATTTCATGATAGAGGAAAGACAAGGAAGACAAGATTACATTGAATCTTGGTTCAATTCAGTCATCGGATTCCAATGCTCAATTATTCAATATCTTATGACATCATCTAAATCAAGACAGTTGGCATCTCATATACAGGTACATATCAAAGAGTGTCTTTCAAACCTGCATATGAGTTTATCTATCATCTTGTTACAGACATGGTTCCATTGGAAGTACTCATATACTTGAACAAGATTTTCTTTTTCAAGTAGAGTAGGACATTAAAAAAGAAAAGAGAAAAAAAAAGTAAAGAGAAAAATAAGTCCTATTGTGAAAACCATCTTGCTGGCGCAATTGGACATGAGCTTTGTTTGAAAACCAGGCAACTGGTGGGCAAAGTTCACAATAAGTTCTGCAATTTCATGATGGTTTCAATCTTTCATGGTTCTTCAAATCATTCTTGGTTCTATGCTCGAGTTGGATGATGTGGAATTCCTTAAGGTCCACCTTCGAACAGATCTTGTCCCATCGACCTCAACACTTTATCTGGGATCAAGATTAGAGATTATTTGAAGTGCCTTGGAGCTTTCATTCATCAATGGCAAGCCTCCTCGTTGATAACAATGGGAATACAACAATGTCTCTTGATTGTCAAATCTTGCAGGCGACTCGACTTCGACACATTCATTCGTCCCTGTCAAGATGCACTAAGGTACCTTGAAACTCATTTACATTATCGGTGAGTTGTCTCGCATTGGTTAATGATTTTCATTATTGATCGGTAATGCAATGATTTCTTCCCATGCTCGACTTCGACACATTTATTCGCATGGTAAGAATTGTACCATGAATGTTGGCTTTGATGAAGACTAATGGTTTTATGGAATCAACAACAACTTGCAGCAGTACATTTTATTAGTTTCTTGTAGTAGCATGTTCATCTTTTTGTCAATTCAATAACAGCTGCGGAAAGTGGCAGTTTCTGCAGTTATCGCTGTAGCAGCCTGTTCTTTTTTTTTTTGCAACTTTTTCCAGAGGCAGTTTTGGCGCAAGTATTGCAAGAGATTGGAGCAGAAATAAAAAATTTTGAGCTTCTGGGTTTTCTCAGAATATGATAAATTAAGTAAGACGCAGACAGAATTTGGAAAAAAGCAATTTTTAAGGGCATTTTAGAAGGGTTTTCCAGGCAGACTCTCAATTTTCAGCATTATGGACAGAATAGGACAGATTTGAGTATTTTTGCACAGCAGCGCCTTTTCTTCATCAAAATGAAATTATGGAAGCATGTGGCAGTAGAGAAGGTAAAAATACACAGTTTCCCTTTGGAATCACTCAATTTGGCCTTAAAATGAGTCTGTGGCGTACTTTTTTGTTGCAACATTGGGCAGAATGAAGGGTGAAACAGGGCAGAAATTGATTTTATCATAACTTTCAAACCGTGCATCCATTGGTCCTAAAATTTTTATGGTAAATTCATTGAGGTAGGGTGAATAAACACAGAAAATTTCAGAAAATTTCAATATGTATTCTTCAAGAAATTGGCCACTTTCACCTACAACCATTTCTCATTTTCCGGGACATCCGTGTAACCAATGGCAGAGATTTTTCGTCGGAAGATGCATAATAATATTGGTAACAACCTCAGAAAATTTCAGGGAAGTCTGATGTACCATTTGAAAGAAATTTCAAAATTCATTTTATTCTACAAATCCACTCCATCTCACTCCACTTTCACTCCATCTCACGCCATTTTCATTTCATTTCACAAGTACATTCCACTGTCACTCCAGCTCACGCCATTTTCATTTCATTTCACAAGTCCATTCCACTTTCACTCCAGCTCACGCCATTTTCATTTCATTTCCCAAGTCCTATTCCACTTTCACTCCATTACATTTCACATCCATCTTCCATATTCATACTTCATTTCTTTTTACAGATTGCATGTTGCAGCCACATGTTATTCAGCAATTATGAATCAATTGTACAACCTACAAAGAGATGATGATTACAGGAAATTGAAGGATTATGTTTTGAAGACCAACATGCTCAAAGAGGACCAAAGGAACAGCATCAAGCACAGCAATTAACAAGGTCAAAATTCTGAGGTAAATTGTGAAAATTATTTTAATAGAAAAAAGTTAAAACATGAAATAGATACAATGTGTATAATCATGTGTTTCCTAAACAACCTATCATTCGAATTGATTAGCCATATCCCTTATCCAACATTCCATATTTCACCACAAGGTCATCATAAATTCTCCATCAGATCCATAGCCACTTCATTTTCCCTTATAGCTTAATCACCTCCATCCATTCACTTCCATTACACTTTGCAGCCAATCCATCTCTAAGTGAATAAAGGTAATTCTAAGGGTGAAGCATCATTCTTCAACTAATCCATCTTCAGACACAGAGATACAATTTCAAAATAAAGTATTAGACTCTGTAGTCAATCTAGCTTCAAGCATAGAAAAGTAATTCTGAAAGGAAGATAATCTGCACAAAGGAGGAATGTGGCTAATTGTCAGGACACAATCAGTTGAAGTCAAGTATTTGGAAGGATATCCACAAGTCAAGGAGCTACTACAATAAGAAAGGAGGCTAAATTTTATAGAGAAATTTGATGGCTTCCATAAGGGGATTACAAAATCTTTTGTCAAATCTTTTGATGGAGCAGAAGAAGAGAAACTGACATGGATATTGAAAATAAACTTGACACTCCACTACAAAAGGAAGATGAAGAACTAATCTCTGAAAAGTTAACAGAGATTAGAAAATAGATTAGGGCCAAAAGAAGCAGAAAGATAAGGGTGGATGTTCTAACAGAGGTTTCAAAGCACATGGAATAAGTTTTGATGAAATTGCATGAGGACATGCAATAGTCTTGCAGTGGGGGTATGTTGAGCCTTAGAATTGCCTTCTCTTTTACAAACCTTCACTTCATTTCATCATTAGTTTATCACTTCATAAGCCTAAAATCAATGAAGAATGATTAGGATTGCTTAAAGGTTACATGAAATTGATTAACATATTGTATTTTCATGATTTTTTCTATTTTAACAATTTTCTGCAAAATAGCTACAGAATACAGTATCTTATACTGACCGCGCATTCCGTAGGCCGATCCCGCATTCCACGCGTTTTAATGCTTTTAATGGGTTCTTGTGTGTCGGTGAAGGAAAGTATGTAAGGATTTCCTTACCTTTACCATACACATTCAAGGTTTCCACAAAGTCCCCCTAAAATATCTAAGTGGTTATGCACGGGGATTACCCCCATTTAGAGGTAGTTCTCATTAAAAAACGGATTCTAATGTGTCCGCAATGAATAACGAGGCCGTCAATAAGAGAGTTTCAATTTGATTAGAAGTATTAAGACACGATCCTTTATTCTTACCTGCTATGTAAATTTGCTAATATGCTTGGGGAACCGAGAGAAAGAGGTTAGATCTAGTTAGATTTTGGCTTTTACCGCTAAATTTCAGAACCGTGAATACCTCACAAGTCGCATTTTTCTCCTTTAGTGGAACCGTATCGTTTTTTAGTGAAAGATCGAGTCAAAGCAGGATTTGCAAGCTAATCTGGCAGTAGAGGGCCCCTACTGCCCGAGAAGCTCCATTCAGATGATTTAGATAAGTAGCGTTATTTTGATTTCGTTTTCAATTTCCAGTTTCAATAGTTTTATCAACTTCATGTTTTCCACGTTCATTTACATTGCATATTACAGTTAGTTTCACTGTGGTTTAATACTCCGGAGTTAGAATGCATGTGGTTCAGTTCTGTTATTTCATTTTCAGTTTGATAATGACTTTCTTTAGTTTAGTTTTAGTTCATTTTGTTTCAAGTAGATTAATGACATTCTAATTTAGTTGTAATCATTGTCCTTTAATATTGATAGATAGCATTCTAGCTTGATGTTATTCATTGTATTTTAAGTAGTTCTAGTTGTCAAAATTAGTCTCTCGGCCTTCATTATTCACAACTTACTTTTGTTCTGAATTTTTATTAATATATCATCACATGAACAGAGGTCAGTAATATCAGTTTAAGGCTTTGATTATTCTGCAAATCTTTTACAAATTCACCAATAGCATTTTTCCCAAACATTATTCTAGAAAATCTCTAAATTTCTGAATAAGGCTTAGTAGTGATAAGTCAAGTTGCAGAATAGAATAACTTCAGCATCATAGGATAATTTAGATTTTTGTAATATTGTGAGTTGATTGTTTATTTAGGAGAAAATTTCATTTACACTTAGCTTGTTCATTTCTCAGGTTCATTTCAATTTCATGTTGTGAGTTTACAATAGAGTCCTTATCAAGCTTTGTATTTGTTGGTTGCTAGTCATAGTTAGACTCTGTTTTGTTTCAGCATTTGCATTTATTTACCATCATAGTTTAGGCTTCACTCTGTTTTGACCAATAGTTTCCCTTCATTTAGCACTTAGTTCTTTTCCTTTTCAAAATAAAACCATAAAACCAAAAACATCAGAAAACACTAAACACAATGAAGTAGGAAGAGGTTACTTAGGCACATATAGTGCACCACACTTCAGCAGTTTACTGACCCTGGTTGACAATTAAATGAGCTCAATTTAGGAGACTAGGTTGAGCACAAACAAGATGAACAAAGGGTAACATATAGAGATGACAATGTAGCTTCCACATCTGATCCAAATCATGACCATCTATCTAAAAAAGTGGAGAAGCTATACCAAATGATGGAAAAAATGGTTGTCACAGTTAGTAACCAAAATAGAAATCAAAACCATAACCAGAACCAGAACTTTAGAAGAAACAATAACACCCCCAACAGACAAAGAGAATCAGATCAACAAGTTATTCCCCCATTCCAAGAGAACTTTGTTGATGAAGATGAGGGAATCATAGAAGAGTCTGAGGGAAATACAATAAACATGTTTGAAATGGAATATTCAATCCATAATTGTTACTCGGAGGAAGATCAGCCCTCACCCTCCAGGTGGGACGAGGAATGGTTAGAAACTGAGGACTACAGATTAGGATTTGAAAATTCCATGATGCAGGTCAGAGAAAAATATGAACTTAGAAGTAAGAAGAGCCTAGAAACTACCAAACTAAAAGTTTCTGAGGTCACCATCAAGAAAATACCTAAGAAAACTTCTAAAGAAACTGCTGAAAGTAACAAATCAGCAGCTGAGAGTTCTGGGAAGAACAAAGAAAGAGACAACCAAAACACTGATACACAAGGTCAACCAACAAGTAGCACTGACACTGCAGTTAGTGCTTCTGATAAAATAGTTTCTAACACTTTACATAACGAGAATCAGCACACTGATTCAACCACTAAGGCAGTGGCTAACAAAACAGAGTTGAACATTCCAAAGCGTTATTCCACTTTCAATTTGGAGAGTGAGACTGCAAAAATTAAAATCTTTGTCCCACTCTCTGAGCTGGCCACTCAGGATGTATATAAAGGCCAAATTTTGAAAGCATTAAATTTAGGTGAGAACAGTGACACTATAAATCTGAGTGATGATCAACCTGCCCTTTTGTTTGGTCCAAAGATAGAAGGAAAGTTTCAGGAAGGGGTAGTTCCCCCTTTCTATATCAGTCTTAATGTCCATGATAAGATTCTCCACAATGCAATGCATGATTTTGGGGCATCACACAACCTGATGCCTAAAGTAGTGATGGAAAGATTAGGCCTAGAGATACCCCGTCCCTATAAAGACCTATATTCATTCGACTCTAGTAGAGTAAAGTGTCTTGGCCTGATCAAAGATTTGTGTGTGAGCCTTACTCAAATTCCAGCCAAGTGTTTGGTCATGGATGTTGTTGTGGTAGGTGTGCCACCCAAGTATGGCATGTTATTATCAAGATCATGGGGAGCCAAACTGCAAGGAACAATGCAGATGGATGGGGCTTATGCCACAATCCCAATCTTTGGTCAACTTAGAAGACTGTACAGGGAAGCACAAATGAAATTCCTAGTTAGTAGCCCTGAAAAGCCTTAAAATTCTCCTCTATACTCTGTACATACAAACCTGGATTCCTTTATCTTCTGCAATGATGAATCTTTGGGGGGACCAGAATATGAAAACATAGATACAAGCAAAGGTACATGTTGGGGTTCCCATGTTTTGGCAGATTTGGCAATACCAAAAGATGAGACAACATCAGAACCAATTTGGGGCCCTAGGATCTAGCCCTCCTGGACTCGGAGAGAGATCTCTCCAAATAGAGCAAAGATGATATATCTTTGAAGCTAAAGATGAGATGTTAGGCTAGTTATGAAGAACAAAGGAGGTTTTAAATGATTTGGTTGGTGGGTTGCTGGGTTGGCGAGGAGACCATAGACCGAGAAAGTAATGGGAGAAAAGGAGACAAAGCAGCAGGATGTTTCATCAGGGAGGATGGGTTAAGAAAGTGCCATCCATTGGGCTATGGAGTCATGAAAGGAGAATTACTTGCAACAACTAGCCAAGGCTTTCAGAGGGAAAGTCATCTATACTAAAGGATCTTTTAGATAGATGATGGAATAGAACATCAAGGAGAGAAGGTGAAAAAGTAAAGTAGCCCAATTTCTGTCTATAGATCAGGTCAGAGGTCATTTAACTCCAGACCTGCTTGGAAATACTCAAAGGAAGCTCTCAAAGAGGGACAAAGGGGCTGCTTATAGATCGGACCAGAGTTCATTTAACTCCAGGTCTGCTTTAGAAACTCCAAAGGAAAACAAAGACAGGATTGACAAAGGGATCTTAGGAAGGTCAGCTGGTTGCACAAGGATCCTAGTGGACAGGGCTAACTCTAATCCCTAGTGGTCCCAAATATTCCAGCTGAAACCCAACAAGAACATCTGAAAATTGATTCATTTCATTCATACATCAGAGAGTAGGAAATATCATCCACTACATTGGTTAAATCAACTGAAAACAATTCTCAGATAGCACATAAAGCAGAAAACATTAAAGGTAGGGAGAGCAGGGAACATAGGGCACCTAACAAGGGTGAATCCTATGTTATACTTCTGTTGCCTACCAGAAGAACATGAAACAGTACGAAAATGTAATAAACGAAGTTAGGAAAAACATCACCAATAGTAATAGACCAGGATCTTGTGAAATGTGCTTTGATTAATTGATGCAAAACCAGTCATGTACAATAAGTCCAATGTCTAGATACAGTCTAGACTTTCTCCTCCCAGCCTATTACATACAAACTACTCTGTAACTCCCTCCCAAGACTGTTCTAACAGTCAAACTGAATCCCTCTAACAGCAACAGCCGAACAACTAAACAACAACCCTTTACAATATGTTCTTCTGGATTCTTATAGGAGAAAACAGAGCAGAAGATCGTAGGTGAAGAATTAAATGAAGAATTAACGCTCAGAAGAGGAGGAAGGCCACAATCCATTTTGCTTTAAATTTGTGCATTTACCTCTGGCACTTTGGCTGCAACACTACTGCCCTTTTCTGTTGACCGGACAAACTGGTGAAATAATGATGCTAGGGTCTCCGTACTGTGTAACAAATGCTCCTGATAGTGTAGGACTACTTATAAGGCAAATAATCTTCTCAGGGGCATGGTGTATAAATAGAACTGCATGGGCGCTTTGTCCTCTAATGAAAAAAAACATTTCTGATGGTGTGAAAACCCTGATGTTACCTTATACCGTGCACAGGATCTCCTGTTCGATCCTCGGGGTCTTCAAACTTGTACCTTTGCCTTCTAGAAATCTCTACAGAAGCTCATAAGTCTTCCACTTCTTGCCTCAAGCTCTCTGCTATGCGTCCGAGCTTTAATGGTGCTAGAGAGGGTTTGCATAGTTTAAGCTCTGTCCTTGGATGAATTTATGGCGCAAACACCCCTCCAGACACTTCCTGTAACATCAGCTTTTGAATGTAGCCTCTACGCATGATATTCTTTGATTCCTCCATCGTTGTGACAGAGATCACGCATCATGGCAGTCATTCCCTGTTGGAAGCCCTGCAAAACACACAAACGAGTTAAGGAAATCATGAATGGGGAGGCGGATGCAGTGGAACGACGAGAATGGACGTGCAGGCTAGTGGAACGATGGATAAATGTTGCGGAATGGTAGATAACAGGGGTGGTGAAAGGTCGGATGAATACAGAGCAAATTTTACGTGAAAACCTTAATAAACCTGACCTTTGAATGAATTTATGCAGATGGGATGGCGGAGGTACGGTGCGACACGTGGAGGGGGCGTGGCAAGGCAGGGCGATGGCGGAAAAGTCAGCGGTGGGCGAACAAATCGGGATCGTCGATCGTGGCAGGATCAACGAAAGAGGACGACGGATGGCGGGCCATGTCATGAGCTATCGCATGTGCAATTACATTAAACTTCATGCATCTTGGACAAGCGATAGCCATCGGATGGCCTGCTCTAGATCGGACGGTCTATGGCAATTTCGCTGGGCATCCGTGTTCGGACAATAACGCGCGATGGGTGGAGTTAATGGGCAGGGACGGTGGTTTTGCCGTCGTAAAAGGGACACGCGTCGGCATCTGTATGGAATCACTAGGCGTTGGAGAGAAACCGCCTACCGTGCATAAGCGGTGTGGGATAAACCAGGTTGTTTTATGGCTATTGCGCGGCGGGGACCACAAGGACAGGCGCATTCCAGACCGTTGATCTGGTTGATGAGCAGATGACGATGGCGCGTTCAGAGGGATGAACCATGGGCATGGGAGATTAGCGCCTTTCGGGCCAGCGAGTGGTTCGGCGTCGGGTCATGTGGAGGAATCAAGGTGTGGGGCTAGCGGAGAAGGGGATGAGGCCTATTACAAGGTCGTAAGTGGGTTTTTAACCCATTTTTAACGAAATTAAAGGCTAGAAGGGGTAACGATAGAAGGACTAAGGGGGATTTTGGTGAGACAAGGGTAAGGGTAAGAATCAAAAGGGATTTTGGAGGGGTTTAGAGGTTTGATAGGGGGGAATAGAAGGGAACAAAAACACTTTGACAGAAGGAGGAAAAAGGGAAAAAAGGGACATTTTGCAGGGGTACAAGGGGTAGATGCAGGCCTTAGTGAAAGGAACCAGCAGAGGGGACTTGTATAAGTCGAAGCACAGAGAGACATCAAGGATGATGTGTCTTCAGGGGAGATGCATTCCTTGAAGGTCTCCAAAATGATATATCCCCCAGCTTTCTTGTCAAGAATTTCATAGGGGGGCTAACAGTGGCTCCACATGGGGATGGCTTCTTCTTGAAGGAGGCAAGAAACCAGAAATGATATTTGCAGTAGGCCAATTTCCTACTGCTGGGCACATCCCTCTCTTTGATCAGCTGCCACAATATGTTAGATACACAAATTAGCAGAAACATTTACCCAACCAATCTACCCACCCAACTACAGTCCTAATATTTTCCCTTTGGGTGCATTTGAACTAGCAGACCCTTTACATCATTAATTTTTACAAGCAGGAAAATAAACCTATTCTAGATCTACCCTTATTTCTCCATGAGACCAGATTAGGTTGTTGGCCTCATAGTTTCTCTACCTAAACTACTCTTTCTGCTAGGATTAAACTGTGTAGCAGATTTCCTCTCTACATTCTAAGACAGAAATTGAAAGCAGTTAAGCCAGGATTAGACTGTCTAACTTGCTGGGCTTTGCAGAAATTAAAACAACTAACTACATGCTCACAGACTGACCTTTATTTAGCTTTTCCTACCTACCCTTATTTTACTCAAATATTTACAAATCTAGCTTACAAACATTGTCTTCCAATGTAACCATTCCATCAAGTGATCCCATGGCTGGTGCTTTCTGCTCAACTCCTTGAGCAGGCTGGATAGGCAGGGCAGCTCCCACTCTTTTTGTTCAATAGTGGCAGCTTTGAAAAATTTTCTTTATATCTGCATCATGCTGCTCAAAAAGACCCTTGATCCTTCTTCAAATGTTTGCAGAAAATGTGCATAAGGATCATGATATGATACCTGGTTATGAATATTTGGTAGGCAGGCTTCAACCAGGATTTCTTCTTCTACCACTGGGTCAAGAACATGACTTTCTTGACGAAGAGAATCTTCTTCATCTTCTGAACTGGAGGACTCATCATATATGACAGTGTTGTCCTCCTAGAGCTCTGATATATTCTGCTCTGAGGTGCTGAGCTCTGTGAGAAGGTCTATGTATTCTTGTGCAAGGCTTGTTCCATTGCTTCCTCTTTTTCAGAAGAAGGCTCATTGCTTTCAACTTGCTCAAGAATCTCTTCTTTGCTTTCCTCCTCCTCTTTTGAAAGGAAAGGCTACTAGTTTCCAGTTTCACTGATGATCCGTAGTAGAGAAGAGTGGAGATTCAAAGAATCTTCATCTGCTATTATATTATCATATCTCTCCCCATCAGTATCATAGATAGGCCGCCTGGTTTCATTAATTCTCTGAAATTGCTGGCTCTGATCTTCCTCCCATGAATCTAAGGATGATAGTCCTGCAAGCTCGGCTTCCCTTTGAAAACACTCATCATCAAACGGATCATAGATAGGAAAATCATAACTGTAAGTAATGTCACCCACCAAACCTTCTAGATTCTTAGTAGGTATTTCTTCGTCCTGATTCACAGAGGAGTCTTCAAGATATGAATCATCAAAATCAAGAGATGAATGAGAAGGAGCGTGTGTTCTGCAAAAGATTTCGGAGGTGGACCGCTGGTTTAATATCCAATCAATCTCTTCTTCTGTCAAAAGAGGGGTTTCTTTCTCATCATGGCCGGAAGAACAGCATTCCTCAATCTCTTGTATTAGCTGACTGGGAGGCGGGATGTTTACTTGAGCCTCTTCTTCTGCATCATATTCTGCCTCCTCTATAAGGTCTCTTGTTTCCTCAAGGCAGTGTTCCCCCTCAGCTTTTGCTATTAGGTCCTGATATTTTTTAGTCAGCGTAACACAAGACACAGGTAAGCAATCAGGCAGTTCCTGATCACTTTCGTCCTTGTCTCCTACAGATTCTTAAGTATCATACATGTCTTGCTCATCTTCTAGGTCCTGAGTTTGTTCTTATTCTGGAAAATGCATGGGACGTTCGAAATAATCATCGTTTGCATTAAGGTTAGCCATGTACATTTCCAGCACTTTACCAAACTTTTCTGTTAATTCATTTAATCAATTATACAGAGCATCATACTTTTTATTTCTGTCCATGTTTGGATTCATGCTTATGCAAAGAAGGCTACTGCTTCTTCTCAACCAGTTCAGAGTCTTCTACCAGTGGAGTCATTTGGCCTTTTGGGAGTTATGGAATGTGGAGTCGCCAGGTGGAGGTATGTAAATGCTTGAAGCAGGATGCTGTCCACCATCAGCAATGAGATGCCAATCTAAAAGCAAAGTGGTCTCTTCCCCAGCCGAGTCGCCATTATGTTGGGGTTCCCATGTTTTGGCAGATTTGGCAATACCAAAAGATGAGACAACATCATAACCACTTTGGGGCCCTAGGATTTAGCCCTCCTGGACCCGAAGAGGGATCTCTCCAAATAGAGCAAATAATGATATATCTTTGAAGCTCAAGCTGAGATGTTAGGCTAGTTATGAAGCACAAAGGAGGTTTTAAATGATTTGGTTGGTGGGTTTCTGGGTTGGCGAGGAGACCATAGACCGAGAAAGTAATGGGAGAAAAGGAGACAAAGCAACAGGATGTTTCAGCAGGGAGGATGGGTTAAGAAAGTGCCATCCATTGGGCTATAGAGTCATGAAATGAGAATTACTTCCAACAGCTAGCCAAGGCTTTCAGAGGGCAAGTCATCTATAATAAAGGATATTTTAGATAGATGATGGAATGGAACATCAAGGAGAGAAGGTGAAAAAGGAAAGTAGCCCAATTTATGTCTATAGATCAGGTCAAAGGTCATTTAACTCCAGACCTGCTTGGACATACTCAAAGGCAGCTCTCAAAGAGGGACAAAGGGGCTGCTTATAGATCGGACCAGAGGTCATTTAACTCTAGGTCTACTTTATCAACTCCAAAGGAAAACAGAGATAGGATTGACAAAGGGATCTTAGGAAGGTCAGCTGGTTGCACAAGGATCCTAGTGGATAGGGCTAACTCTAATCCCCAGTGGTCTCAAATCTTCCAGCTGAAAACCAACAAGAACATCTGAAAACTGATTCATTTAATTCATACATCAGAGAGTAGGAAATATCATCCACTACATTGGTTAAATCAATTGTAAACAATTCTCAGATAGCACATAAAGAAGAAAACATTAAAGGTATGGAGAGTAGGGAACATAGGGCACCTAACAAGGGTGAATCCTATGTTATACTTCTGTTGCCTACCAGAAGAACATGAAACAGTATGAAAATGTAATAAACGAAGTTAGGAAAAACATCACCAATAGTAATAGACCAGGATCCTGTGAAATGTGCTTTGATTAATTGATGCAAAACCAATCATGTACAATAAGCCCAATGGCTAGATATAGTCTAGACTTTCTCCTCCCAGCCTATTACATAAAAACTACTCTGTAACTCCCTCCCAAGACTGTTCTAATAGTCAAACTGAATCCCTCTAACAACAACAGCCGAACAACTGAAAAACAACCCTTTACAATATGTTCTTCTAGATTCTTATAGGAGAAAATAGAGCAGAAGATGGTAGGTGAAGAATTAATGCTCAGAAGAGGAGGATGGACGCAATCCATTCTGCTTTAAATCTGTGCATTTACCTCTGGCACTTTGGTTGCAGCAATACTTCCCTTTTCTGTTGACCAAACAAACTGGTGAAATAATGATGCTAGGGTCTCCGTACCGTGTAACAAATGCTCCTGATAGTGTAGGACTGCTTATAGGGCAGATAATATTGTCAGGGGCACGGTGTATAAATAGAACTGCATGGGCGCTTCATCCTTTGATGAAGAAAAACATTTCTAATGGTGTGAAAACCCTGATGTTACCTTATACCATGCACAGGATCTCCTGTTTGATCCTCGGGGTCTTCAAAATTGTACCTTTTCCTTCTAGAAATCCCTGTAGAAACTCATAAGTCTTCCACTTCTTGCCTCGAGCTCTCTGCTGTGCGTCCGAGCGTTAATGGTGCGGGAGAGAGTTTGCAGAGTTTAAGCTCTATCCTTGGATGAATTTATGGTGCAAACACCCCTCCAGGCACTTCCTGTAACATCAGCTTCTGAATGTAGCCTCTGCGCATGATCTTCTTTGATTCCTCCATCGTTGTGACAGAGATCGCGCATCATGGCGGTCATTCCCTATTGGAAACCCTGAAAAACACACAAACTAGTTAAGGAATCATGAATGGGGAGGCAGATGCAGTGGAATGACGAGAATGGGCGTGCGGGATGGTGGAATGACAGATAAATGCTGCGGAATGGTAGAGAACAGGGGTGGTGAAAGGTCGGATGAATACAGAGCAAATTTCACTTGAAAACCTTAATAAACCCGACCTTTGAATGAATTTATGTAGATGGGATGGCGGAGGTACGGTGCGACACGTGGAGGGGGCGTGGAAAGGCGGGGCGATGGCGGAAAATTCAGCAGCGGGCGAACAAATCAGGATCGTCGATCATGGTGGGATCAACGGCGGAGGACGACGGACAGTGGGCCATGGCATGAGCTATCGCGTGCGCAATTACATTAAACTTCATTCATCTTGGACGAGCGATAGTTGTCAGATGGCCTGCTCCAGATCAGGCGGTCTACGGCAATTTCGTTGGGCATCCGTGTTCGGACAATAACGTGCGATGGGTGGAGTTAATGGGCGGGAACGGTGGTTTTGCCGTCGTACAGGGGACACACGTCGGTAGCTGTATGGAATCGCTGGGCATTGGAGAGAAACTGCCTACTGTGCATAAGCGGTGCGGGATAAACCAAGTTGTTTTATGGCTATTGCGCAGCAGGGACCACAAGGACAGGCGTATTCCAGACTGTTGATCTGGCTGATGAGGAGATGGCGATGGCGCGTTCAGAGGAATGAACCGTGGGCATGGGAGATTAGTGCCTTTCGGACCAACGAGTGGTTCGGCGTAGGGTCATGTGGAGGAATCAAGGTGCGTGGCTAGCGGAGAAGGGGCTGAGGCCTATTACAAGGTCGTAAGTGGGTTTTTAACCCATTTTTAATGAAATGAAAGGCTACAAGGGGTAAAGATAGAAGGACTAAGGGGGATTTTGGTGAGACAAGGGTAAGGGGAAGGGTAAGAATCAAAAGGGATTTTGGAGGGGTTTAGAGGTTTGACAGGGGGGAACAAAAGGGAACAAAAACACTTTGACAGAAGGAGGAAAAAGGGAAAAAAGGTTCATTTTGCAGGGGTACAAGGGGTAAATGCAGGCTTTAGGGAAAGGAACCAGCAGAGGGGACTTGTATAAGGCGAAGCACAGAGAGACCTCAAGGATGATGTGTCTTCAGGGGAGATGCATTCCTGGAAGGTCTCCAAAATGATATAGCCCCCAGCTTGCTTGTCAAGAATTTCATAGGGGGGCTAACAGTACACATGATGAAATAGAGCCATTGCACTTTAACATAATGGCTACCCTAGACTCAGAGGAGGAAGACGTAGAAAAAATTAAGCAGTGCACTGAAACAACAATGCAAAGTGAACCAGAAACAGAATGCGATCAACCAACTAGTCACCTCTCTGACTTCCACATCCATAACGAAAAACTAAACAGCCCACAACCTAGTGCAGACCCTATAATGCAACATAATGGCAAACCCAGCTGTAGGGAAAGGAATGATAACAAAAACGAGAGTGAACCCTTGTGGGAAATGAGTTTCGATGGGTCCTGCACAAGAAGAACTGTCAGAGCTAGGGTTTGGCTACGTAACACAAAGAGCGATTACACAGAGAGCCATGCCTGCAACCTGAACTTCAAATGTAAAAAAAATGTTGCAGAATACGAGGCCTTTATCCTAGGTTTGAACCTGTTGAGAAAATTAGGAGCCCATAGGATAACTGTGCATGGGGAATCTAAGCTGATTATTAAACAGGTGAATGGTGAATACATAGCGAAACATCCTAGACTGAGAGATTACAGGAATGACACTATGTATTTATTGAAAACATTTGTTGAATACGAGTTATTGTTTGTTCCTAGGAGTCAAAATGTCGTTGCAAACGGATTAGCTTGCCTAGCTAGTTCATACCCTAATACTCCAATCGACCAACGAATTATCATAAAGACCAAATTCAGACCTGCAGTGCCGGATAATGAAAAATACTGGCAGGTCTTTGAGGGTGATAAACAGATTGAGGATTTCCTAATAGGAAGGAATGATTTTTAATTTTCTGATTCAGACTCTAAATCTGAGAAAATCTGCCTAAGTGAAGAATCCTCTGACGAAGAAACCCCACCCTGTAACATAGAAATAAAAAATCTAACTGAAGAAACTGGAAGTCCAACCGGAAAGTGTGAAAATTCAGAAAGTGAAGAAGTATAGGTGTTGCAGGCCAAAGATAAGAACATACCTCGAGGTCTGGCACCCTTAGAAGACATTTTTGACTTTGATGATGTAGCAAAAAAGCCCACTATAGAACATGCAGACTCTGACGTAGAGGAATGCAACATAGGCACTGAAGATAAACCCAAGATGATCAAATTGGCTAAGTCCCTGCCTGCAAACATGAAAAAGAAATACATTGACCTATTCAAGGAATTCATTGATGTGTTTGCTTGGAGTTATGAGGACTTGACGGCCTATGACACAAATATCATACAGCATAAGATACCCTTGAAAGAAAATCAGAAGCCCTTCAGACAAAAACTTCGCAGAATAAACCCAAAACAATTGGCTGCAGTTGAAAAAGAGATTAAAAGGATGTATGAGGCAGGCATAATAGTTCCTGTGAGGTTCTCTGATTGGGTGTCAAACCTAGTGGCTGTGAGAAAGAAAACATGGGAAATCAGACTGTGTATAGACTTCATAAATCTTAATAGAGCCTCACTCAAAGACAATTACCCTTTGCCAAAAATGGAACACATCCTTTAGAAGGTAGTAGGCTCAAGAAGAATCTCCCTGTTAGATGGCTTTTCAGGTTACAACCAAGTCTTATTAATCCTAGAAGATCAACTCAAGACGGCCTTTACCACTCCATGGGGCACCTTTATGTATGTAAAAATGCCCTTTGTACTGATGAACGCTGGGGAAACCTTCCAAAGAGCAATGGATATATCTTTCTCAGATGAGATAGGACACTTCATTGTTATTTACTTAGATGACATAATAGTCTATTCTAATACTGAAGAAGAACATATGAAACATCTGAGGAAAGTGTTTGAAAAAGAAGGTTTGGTCTATCATTGAACCCCAAAAAGACTGTATTTGGGCTGCAAGAAGGAAAACTTCTTGGCCACATTATATCAGAAAAAGGAATCAGGATAGAACCACAAAGAGTTGAGGGAATACTACATATCACACACCCGAGAAACATCAAGGAATTACAGTCTTCATTGGGAAGATTAACTTCCTTAGGAGGTTTATTCCAAATCTAGCTGAGCACCTTAGGAACATGACTAACATGCTGAAGAAAGGTGTAGGAGTTAAGTGGAATGTTGAAGCTAAGAAGTCTTTTGAATCAGTAAAACTTGCACTCACCCAAGCTCCTGTTCTGATAAGCCCTGATTTCTCAAAGGATTTCTTGATCTTTTCATTTGCCTCTGAGCATACAATAGCTGCAGTTCTACTGCAGAAAAATCCAGGAGGAATGGAACAGCTCGTTTCTTTCTTCAGCAAAGCACTCAGGGATGCACCCTTGAAATACAACATAATGGAAAAACAGGCCTATGCTCTGATTAAGGCCTTGAAAGGCTTCAGGGTGTACATATTGCATTCTCACACCATAGCTTATGTGCTTAACATAATAGTCAAAGATATTTTGTCCCAGGACCCAGATGGAAAAAGGGGCAAATGGATTGTTGTGATATTAGAATATGACCTTGAGATAAAACCCACCAAACTGATTAAAGGTCAGGGCCTAGCTCAATTAATGGTTGAATCAAACTTACAAGCCCTAGACATTAACATGGTAAATACCTTGGATGAGCAACAATAATTTCCTGAACCCATTGTTGAGGAAAATTTTTAGATCTCTCCTTGGTATTCTGACATTCTGTATGTGCTTACACACCTCAATGCCCCTCCTGAACTATCAAAGACCAAGGCCAGATTCTTAAAGCTAAAAGCCAGAAGTTACTGTATTCTGAATAAATGCTTATACTGGAAAAATCCAAATGACCTATTGCTTAAATGTTTGCCTGAAAACAAGGCAGAAAGGATCAAACAAGAATTCCATGCTGGGGAGTGTGGAGGTCACCTGAGATGGAAAGCCACTGCGAACAAAATACTTAGAGATGGCTACTATTGGCCCACACTCTTCAATGATATCCATCAGATGATAATTTCCTGCCACAAATGCCATATTTTTGAAGGCAAAAGAAAACTCCTTCCCTTACCTCTACAACCCATCACTGTTGAAGGCCCCTTTCTACAATGGGGCCTAGATTTCATAGGGGAGATTCACCCTGCTTCTTCTGCACAACACAAATGGATCCTAACAGCCACAGACTACTTCACTAAGTGGATAGAGGCCATACCCACTAGGAATGCCACAGATTCAGTCATCATTAGTTTCCTAGAGGGTCACATCCTCTCTCGGTTTGGTTGCCCAAGGAAAATAATCACTGATAATGATACTACTTTCGGATCCAAGAAAATGGTTGATTTTTGTCACAGGTATCAAATAGCACTCGGTCATTCAACTGCCTATTACCCTCAAGGTAATGGATTAGTTGAATCATCAAACAAGAGCCTGGTGATCATCATCAAGAAGTTGTTGGAAGAGAACAAAAAGTCATGGCATAACAAGCTAGTACATGCTTTCTGGGCTAATAGGCTTACAACAAAGAAATCTATTGGCATGTCATGTTATCAACTTGTCTATGGAGCAGAAGCAGTTTTTCCTACCAGCCTTTGGGTACCAGTGATTAAGCTGATCCAAGAGATTCAAACAGAAGGAGACAATATGGTGAGGAGAATAAACCAAACAATTCATCTCCAGCAAACGATGGAAGAGGTTTACAATAGAGCAGTGAAGGTTCAGGAAAATATAAAGAAATTGTTTGAAAAAAGAACCAAAGTTGCTGACTTCAAAATTGGGGATAAATCTCTGAAGTGGGACTCAAGAAGGGAGGATAAAGGAAAGCACAACAAGTTTGATAGTTTATGGCAAGGTCCCTACATCATCCAGGCCACTGTTGGCCCAAATGCCTTCTTCCTACAGGAATTAGATGGCATAGAGCCGTTTGGGGGTCTGTTTAATGGCCGGATGCTCAAACACTACTTCTGTTGATTTCCAATTTCCAGTTTCCATTACCATTGTACATACCATTGCAGTTTTATTTTCAAGAAAAAGAGAAAATGTTTCAAAAAATAGAGGAAAGGAGAGGTTCAGACATGCTTAAAACATGAACCCCTGATGTGCAAAATATTGGCTCTAATAAGCTCAAAACTTGAGCCAAATAAGGTAAAACACCTGGTCCTAACATGCCCAAAATCTGGACCAGAAAAGAAGAAAGAAGAATCAACTCTAACATGCCCAAAACTAGAGCTGAAATGAAGAAAAGAAGTGACTCTAACATGCTCAAAACTTGAGTCACAAAGGGAAGCAGGATACTTCAAGTTTAGATTTCAAGCCTTCACAGTTTTTTTTTCAATTTTCTACAAATTTTGTCCATGTGCAACTGTCTTTATTCCTTGGACCCACAAAAAGTCAGACAGTCTAATCCTGGCTTGACTGTTTTTAAATTTTTGTTGTAGAATGTAGAGAAGAAATTTGCGGGACAGTTTAATCCCAACAAATATTAGATTAGGTAGAGAAACATATGAGACCAACAGTCTAATCTGGTCTCATGGATTAATAAGGGTAGAAAATAGAATAGGTTTATTTTCTGTTTGTAAAAAATAAAATGATGTAAAGGGTCTGCTAGCTCAAATGCACCCTAGAAGAAGAAAAAATGCTAGGATTGTAGTGTGGGTAGGTAGATTGATTGGGAAAAAATTTTCGGCTAAATTGATGTCTGCATAATTGTGGTAGCTAAAAATAAAAGAAGAAGGTGGCTTAAAGCAGTAGGCATCTGGCCTACACCAAAGATTATCCTCTGAATTATTGACTCCTTCAAGAAGAAGCCATCCCTATGTGGAGCCACTGTTAGCCCCCCTGTAAATTTTTGACAGGAAAAGTAGGGGGCTAAATTGTTTTTGAGCCTTCAAGGAATGCATCTCCCCTGAAGACACATCATCCTTGAATTCTACTGTGCCTTTGCCTTTGATAATTCTCCCTTTGCTGACTCCTGTTATAAGGTCTCATTGATTACATAATTTCTGCTCCAAAAGGCCTTATTTCGCCCCTTGTAGCTCTGCAGATTTCCCCCATTTTATCCTTTCTTCCAAGTTCCCTGTCCATCCCAAATTCCTCCTTTTTGTACCCCTGAACCCCCTTTAAACCTTCCAAATACACTTTGTTTGGTTTAAGTTCCCTTCATCCCCCTATCGTTACCCATTTTGCCTTTTAATTTCGTTGAAAATGGGCCAAAAATCATGTTTTCTATGTAATTGGGCCTCAGCCCCTTTCGGCCTAGTCCCCTGTACATTTCCCCCCACAGAACCCAACGCTATGACCAAGCGCTAGCCCCAAAGGCTCTTGTCCCATATGTTTATCTGGAGCATTTTCAACCGTCGATCTATACAGATCGGACGGCAATCGCGGCCCCCACAACCTCCCATGTTCAGAGTTCATTTCTCCGATCGCGCCATCGCCGTCCATTTGGCCATCAATCCGACGGTCCGGAAAGCACCTGCCCCAGTGGTCCCCGCCATGCACTATTCAGAAACAACCCGGTTTTCATCGCACCGCTAATGGGGGTCGGGCGGTACTTTCCCATTGCCCAGCGATTCCACTCAGCTTGCGATGCATGGCAGCGACACTATTCCAAAACCTCTTGCCCATCACACGTTAACAATCGGCACAGAATGCGGAGCGATATGCATATTGGCCGTCTGATCTGGGGCACCTCATCCAACAATTGTCGCTTCGCGAAGTTGCGTGGGGTTTAATCCATGGTCGCCGTACCCCTGGCCCACCGTTTGTCGTCCTCCGCTGCATTTTCAACCGTCAATCTCCTTTGAGATCTGACGGTTCAGATTTGTTTCTCCGCTGTTGAATTTCCCTCCATATCCCGGTCTTGCCACGTCACCCTCTCCACGTGTGTCCATAACATATTCGCCCCTGCCATATATATTTGTTCCAAGGTTGATTTTTCATAGGTTTTATTTAAATTTTTTCTGTGATCCGCCCACGTCCACCCGACTCTGTTTCATTGTCATATTGCACTGTCCACCATAGTCCCATGCTATTCCACCATCTCATCTGTCTGCACAGTCATCCTCGCCACCCTTATTACATCCACCACCTCCATGCATAATTTTTCCTAGCCAGTTTTCGTGTTTTGCAGGGTTTTGAGGCGGTGAAAGCCGCCATGATTTGCACACGCTGGCACAGTGACATAAAATACAGGAAAATACCATGTGCAGAGGCAGAGATCATGAAAAAGGGCCCGAAGAGGTACCACAATGGGATTTTCATTTAAAGAGCAGGGTTTAGCCCTGTAAAACTGTCCCGGCGCCATTAACACACAGATTTCACAGTCAGAGATATAAATGGAGCAGCAGAGAGCTTGAGGCACGCAAATGAAGATATATAAGCCTTAGGCTCAAAGATTTAGAGGCAAAGTACCAGATTGAAGACCCAGGGATCATGTAGAAGGTATAGTGCGTAGAAATCAAGGCATATCAGGGTTTGTACAGCAGCAGAATGTTTTTCCTCCATAGAGGATGAAGCACCCATGTGTTCTTTGTTCCATGCCATGTCCTAGAAGATTTGTTGCCCTGACAACAGTCCAGATACTATCAGAGAATTTTTTTCATAGTATGGAGACCCTAGCATCGTTTTTTACCTTTGTTTAAGTCACCAGAAGTATCACAGAGTCCTGCAGGCCAGTGTACATCAGGGTCAATATCATAGTAATTGGAATCCTGAAGAAGATCATTCCTTCACCCAAAAGAGTGTCCCAGGTTAATCCATAGAATTTATACAGAGTGGGCTTCGGCCTCCTTCCTCTTTTGAAGTTTCTAATGCTGCATTTATTTCTTCACCTATCCTCTCTGCTCCTCTGGAGCTATAAATTCATCAAGAAACTCATTGTAAAGGTTGTTGATCAGTTATCAGAATATTGCAAGTAGTTTCTTTTGAGACACAGTCTCTATGTAAAGTGTAAGATAGGTTGAAGGAGATGTTTTCAGACTGAGTATTCAGCTATTGGCAATGTTGTACTTGACTGGTATTTCTGCTTAATATGACAAACACATTTCTTTGGATCCTGATTTGAAGCAACAGTGATGTTTTCCTATCTCTGTGTTTTAATTCATTTCATTTCGTTTCTACTGACTTGCATCAGAATATTGGCATAGGATTTACCCTTGTTAGGTACCCTATGTTTCTTCTCTCCTTTCCATTAATTTTTTTCTTCTGAATGTGTTATCTAATAATTGATTTCATTTGGTTTAACCAGTGTAGTGGATGTTATTGTCTGCTCTCTGATGTATGGATTAAATGAATTCAGTTCTTAGATGCTTCTTGTTAAGGACTTAGTTGGAAGATTTGCGAACACTGGGGATTAGAGTTAGCCCTATCCAGTAGGATCCTTGTGCAACCAGCTGTTCTCTAACTTTGCGCTCTGAATCTGTGTTGTCTCCTCCTCTCCTACCTTTCCATATCACACAATCATCTTTAATATCCAATGTTGTAGATGACTAGCCCAATTGAAAGCTTGCACATTGGATAGTAAGAAAACCCTTTCCTGACTCCATTTCCCAATGGTTTTGAATATTTCCTGGAACATTTCACCTCTGCCTTATCCCTCTTTTCTCATCCTTGTCTTACATTGAACCCTTCCTTCCTGATAACCAGCAACCAAACCAAAGAAAATCAAACAAACAAACCCCGAGCCTATAACTAGCCTAACATCTTAACACTGAGCTTCAAATTCATATACCTTTGACATATCATAGATAGATCCCTCTCTAGACCCAGGAGGGCTAGATCCTGAGGTCTGAAAGTGGTTTGATGTTGTCTCATATTTTTGTCTTGCCAATCTGGCCAAAACATGGGAAACCCAACAGAATTATTTCCATATCCTTCACAAAATCATTTCCAAATGTCCGCACCAAAATATTCCAATTGAGATTTAACATTTATCTCCCATACCTGGAACTTTGCGGCATTTCGAACAAATACTTCTTGAGAATTCATTCTGAAAATAAATATTCAATATTTTCCAACCTTCCTATTGTATCTTCTCTTCAAAAACTAAGTTTCTAGCAAGATCCTCGCTCTAATACCAATTTTTAGAAACCTTGAAAACTACATCGGGTTAATTGCAGGTACCATGTGATGTCAAATACGAATTTCTGAAACCTGAACACTACCCTGTGGGGTGTTGAATCATTAGTGTGCCTTACCATTTTTTCTTTTCTTTACAAAAGTACTAAATCATCATTCATTAGGATAACTATATATGAGGTTGATCTATGCATGAACCATTAGAAGAATACATAAATAACCATGATAATAAAAAACATAGCATTAACACATCAATAATCACACATGAGTACAATATATAAGGTGGAAATGATAAGGGTAAAAACCATTACTAGAAGATAATCTTCATTGTTTTCTCTTCTATTATGTAAATTTTTTTTGCATTTGATCACTCACCACAACCAATTTCCAAGCCACCACTTGCTAATAATACGAGTTGCTACACTGATTTGAATATGGGAAAACTAGTTTTGTTGTGATAGCTCCTTCATTACTATAAATATAGTGTGTTTAGGATCGTCTCATATTAGCCACTTCTGAAGTGGTTTATGTGTCCAGTTTTTGTGTTTTTTTATGAGAAATTTATGAGTCAACTAGTTGTTAAAAACTCATGTAAAAAAAATATAATGGAGAGAAATAACACAACATACACATTACAAAATAGCTGATAATAGAGTTCACCCATCCTAGGCTACATCTCCATGGACCTACTTCAACTGGCTAAGCCCTCTTTCGATTAATGGTAAAATTCCTGATTACATGCACCTAATATGCTCCAATGGCTTTAAAACCTACTCCATTTGATTCATAAGAGGAAAAAACCTCAAAATAGACTATTCAATCTCTAAAAATGGTCTCCAACTGATCTAGGCATGATCTCCTGTCGTGGTGGCCCTCATCTTCTTTAATATTCAAAGTGGAAAAAACAATTTCATAAGTGCTCCAACACCTATCCAACCTATTCCATAATTTTCATAGCATTAAAATCATATAATAATGACTCCTCTTGAGCCATAATTGGTCGAAATTAGAAAACATTATGCTTCCTTTAGTTTTCCCTAGGAATCTCCACTAAAATTGGAAAAACTCCAGTTAACACAACAAAATTTGGGGGCAGATCCGCATTTGGTGGCTTCGTCGAATATACCGCCAAATTAAAATCCAGTTAATTAAATTTTAAATTTTAATTAACTAATGTAAAATACCCAGTTAAATGTGCTAATTGTGCAATTAATACAAATCCGCATTAATAATAGTCTTAGCGGTAATGCATTGGATTAATTGTAATTAAACCATAATAACAAATTAATCCATGCCATTTTGAAATTGGCCTCCGCCATTAGTTTTGGGGCGTGGTCCCGTGGACCAAAGGATGGCCCCTCAGAGTTGGCCCTTTAAATCCCCAACCGAATCCTTTTTAAAACTTAAATATAAAATCTTTTCATTATATAATAAGTCATAAGCGATAGTGGGAGTCCCTATTTCCATCATCCTCCAGTATCGACATGTTGCTCATGCCATGATTTAATAATGAATTCTATTTATGAGCCTCTTGCTCAAGAGTGGACCTTCAACAATATCTTGCGACATCTTGTCAAAAACACAACCATTAATCCGAAAAACACATCACGGAAAAACATAACTTGACGACATATCCTTTTGCTCCTTCAAAGCAAAAAATTTCACATCATGTGAACATTGCCATGTACTCTTACATCTTGGTGTACAAACTCATCGACCAAACACAAGTTGAAAAAGCATGCCTCTTCTAACAGCTGACTCTCAAGTCAAACAAAATCATGTATGACAACTCTCAACTATCTCACAAGTAGAGTTACAAGTACAAGAATCCCATTTACATGTACAAGTACTTAAAGAGCTGAAATGATAAATCTTGCTGCAGCAAAGTGATTCAACATACTTCTCTTTTCCAACACCTTCCTAGCATAAACATGCAACTGCATTCAATTGGAAAATAAATGCATCAATCATCAAAAGAGATGGAAGGCCTTTAATTGGATAAGACATTTAACCATCTCTTACCAAACCATTTCAATGATGCTTCTTTCATCTACACATCATCATGTGAATCATCCTAACCCACATCAATTATGGAATCTTATTTTCCATTCTTGTCAAGATCTCTTTCCACCTTCTTCAAATGTCATAGATGACTTGTCCGATACAAATTCCAACACTTGTCTACAATATGACCCTCCTTATGGAAATGAGTGCAAAACAATTGCATTTTCTTTTCAAAATGGTTTTCTTTGTGCAATAGAAATTTGGTTTCCTGTCTCCTTTTCTGTGAAAGTTTTGTGTGCATGGCTATCTCCTTCCAACATCTTAAAACAGTATGGTTATTCAAACCACAAAAGGAACATGAAAAAGATCTTTAACTCTTATGTGAAGATTTACCATGTTTACCATAATAATAATAATAAATGATTAAAGGCAGATTTATACCTTGTGCATTCATCCTTTTTTCCTTTTTGAGGAGGTGAATTTGATGAGGTAGTGACTCTCTTTGGAATACCAACAATTAATTCAATGACTTTAGAGATTTCAACATAATCCTCGTGTTTGCAATTCTCATTAGCTGCATGCTTATGAGCACCTTCTTGCAAAGTGGGTGTAAAATTGTTGCATTCCTGATGAACACAAAGTTCGCAATCTTGAGGTAATGAACATGAAATGAAATTCCTTCTTGGGACACCTTCATGTTCCTTCATGGCCTTGGAGCATTATCCATCATGTTTTCCATAACCAAGACCCAAATACTTAGGCCTTTCCTCAATAACAATTGGCTAAACTCTGCCTTGTGCATTCTTGCCTAAACCTTTACATTCATAGCCCACTTTCATCAATAACTTGGACCATATTCCTCTAGTGTGTCTTTCAAAATCAGCTACACATTGATCTAGAGAAGAAATTGAAGATAAAATTGATTTTCATACCTCTTTTTCATGCTCATACTTGGCTAATATTTCTTTGGCATCATGGATTTTAGTCTCTATCTCATGTAACCTTGCTAGGTTCTCATTTGAAATATGGATCTGAGTCTCCATCTCATCCATATTTTCAAGAAGTTCTTGCTTCTCCTCCTTCATGGCTACCAACTTCTCTTGAAGTATAATTCTCTCCATCTTATCTTCATACATCTCTTGCACCATAGCATTCATTATGTAGAGCTTCTGAAACATCTCTTTATAAAATCTTATTGCTAAGGAAGATTGAATACAAGAAATTCTTGGTAAAGCTGCCATCACACTTTATGCATAAAAATATATTTTGTTGTGCTCTGAGACATGGTTCCTCAATTTGACCTTCTCTTCACACACATAAACTTGCACACAATTAAATTATTCTTACACAAATTCAAAATCAACAACTAACTATTATAGCTAACCTTGGCTAAAATGAGCTAAACTACGCTCTGTTACCAACTTGATCTAAATATGGGCAAACTAGTTTTGTTGTGCTAGGTCCCCCATTAGTATAAAAGTAGTGTGTTTAGGTTCGTCTCAAATTATCCATTTGTGAAATGGTTTACGTGTCAAGTTTTTTTGTTTTTTATGAGAAATTTATGACTTAATTAGCTGTTAAAAACTCATGTACAAAAAATAAAATGAAGATAAATAAAAATCCACATGCACATTACATAATAGCTGATAACAGAGTTCACCCCTCCTGGGCTACATCTCCATGGACCTTCTTCAACTGGCTAGGCCCTCTTTGGATTAATAGTAAAATGTTTGATTACATGCACCTACAATGCTCCAATAGTTTTTCAACCTACTCCATTGGATTCAGAAGACCCAAAAACCTCAAAATAGACTATTCAATCTATGAAAATGGTCTCTAGATGATCTAGGCATGACCTCCTCTAGTGGTGTCCCTAGGCTTCTTTAATCTTTAAAGTGGAAAAAACAATTTCAGAAATGCTTCAACACCTCTGAAACTTGTTTTTCCATGTTCATAGCATCAAAATCATGTAAGGATGACTCTTCATGAGCCAAAATTTGTTGAAATTAGAAAACGTTATGCTTCATTCAATTTTCCCTATGAATCTCCACTAAAACTGGAAAAACTCTAGCTAAAACAACTAAATCTAGGGGTAGCTCTGCATTTGGTGGCTCTTCCGAATATACCACCAAATTAAAATCTAGTTAATTAAATTTTAAACTGGATTAACTAACAGATAATCCGTAGTTAAATGCATTAATTGTGCAATTAATAAAAATCAACATTAATGATAGTCTTAGCACTAATGCATGGGATTAATGGTAATTAAACCATATTAAAAAATTAATCTGTTCCATTTTGCAATTGGCCTCCGCCATTACTTTTGGGGCGTGGTCCCATGGACCAAGGGCTAGCCCTTTAAACCCCCACTTGAATCCTTTTTAAAACTTAAATACAAACTCTTTGCATTATATAATAATTCATAAGCGGTAGAGGGAGTGGTAAGGCATTTGGCTTGTGTGGGGGAGGTCATGGGTTCAACCCCAACCTCCACCAAAAAATTTTTCCACCCAAATAAATTCAAATTTCCTACCAATAATAAATTCAAATTGCCCGCCAAAATAAATTCAAATTCGGCCTTGGAGGGGGATGGGCACGTGGTGGCCTCTAGGCTTGCCATGTGTCCTCTTCTCATTGGCTTAAAAATTAAACCAATCACAAATTTCCCATGTGCCCAAAATTTAGGCTAATGAGAATCTAACACTTGTCATCCCGTCAATGGGCTTTTGAAAACCCAAATTTTTACCTTTGACCCTATTTGACCATTTTTTTGAAAATTCCCCTGTTTGACTTGACGATCAGCGAGCTCTAACTTCCTCATACAGACTCCGTTTTGAGTGAAATGAATTGCACCAGATTCCTGGTGACAGGACAAATTTCTTCATTCCAATTTTTTCAAATTATGAGCACACTAAATTTTTGGAAATTTTTTTCCGCTAACGTAGATTCTGATCATACACTCTCCTAAAAACAACCATGAATAACTTTGTAGGACACCACCAACTGGATGCTACTACTCCCACGAAGCCTCCCCCAACTACCATTGGACTATCTAATAACAACTAGATGGAAGCCACCACTCCCATGTTCTCAAGCCACCAAATGAAGGATGTTGCTAGACCCTAGATACGCAAAACACCTTTTGTTCACTGAAGGCCGCAACCCTTAGCACATATCATAGAACTAATTTAATCTATTTCTAAAATATGGCATAAGTACTATGCATACAACAAATTAGTGAGCCTATTTTCATGAATTTTGACACTCAAATCACACATGAAATAAGCACGTCAGCTGAATACAGTCTCTCAACAGCTGATATGCTCATACTACACCAACATACACATCCTCCTATAACAACAAAACAAATCTAAACCATGCACTCACTCTTAGTATAAAAAAACATATTATTCAGCACAACAACTCACTCAAAACAATAATCAACAACATATAACAAAATATGACTCTCACACACTTAGCGATATCAAAAAATAAAGTTCTCATACATGAAAATATGAACATAATAGGAGTACCAACATAAGAAAACCTCCTAGAACTACACCACACATTAAATCTCCCGCATACACTTGCTTAAATCATCACCATGAGTAGCATGTGGATTATGACTGCAAAGTGAGATGTGAGTTGGTGAATCCATCCGTGACTGATGAATTTGGTGAAGCTAAAATTTTTAATGAGCACATGCATGCTTGGATATCCCACGAGAGGTTGGATGGACATTATGGTAATGAAATTTTTGAAACTGCGATTGATTGTGGAAATATGGTAAACACGATGTTTCATGAATAATTGAAGGTTGAAGTTTCCACTATAACAACAAGATATGAAGCAGTTGGAATTGATCATGAAGTAGTAAATAATCTAGCAACAACTGATGATCAAGACATAGATAAAGTGATTGGATAGTTTTTTATGAGAATATCCACTAAAATCTTAACAATGGAAGACAACCTCCATATAGTGTAAAACAAGGAAGATAAGTAAGATCTCACTGAAGAGAATATCAAAGATGTGTTTAACATTATTTTTGAATAGGCAGGTGTTCAGAATAGCATGGACGAAAAAATTGAAAACAAAGTTGCTAATATGTTTGATACATATTTGAATGTCATTAAAGAATGGATTCAAAAACCAATTGAACAAATTGATGTGAGTCTTAAAGAAGTAGTTGGAATAAAATAATTGAATTAAATGGTGAATAATGATATTAAGTGTATAGATTACTGGAAAAAATTAGCAGTACCTGATGATGAAAGTGAAGAGAATGATATGGAAGTTTACGAAAATGTTGACGGGAAAATTTGTCCGGCCAACAGTAGGGGATCTCCCCGGTGAAAAGTCCCAATTAGACCTTAAACCGTTTGGAGTAGGGATCCCATCCGGGGTGTGGGTCCGGTTACCGCCTAAAATGCCTTCCCTTCTGGTCTCAAAAGAACCTGATCAAACCTGCGGACACACACTTATTCATAGGATACGAAATACATGATTGATGCATGGAACATGTCTACAACACTATGCGTAGCAAGAGAATGAATAAAACACATACGCCCGAAGAGATGCAGTTAACGGCACGTCTTTGGGGTCATGCTTGCAAGGTATCTTACCACAGAAGAAATAGTTCTTAATGGAAAGATCCTCCTTACTTCTGAAAGATAAAATGAAATGCTAATAGACAAAGGTATTAACATTCATTTAGAAAGCGATAAGACTTACTTCTGAAAGATAAAACTAAATGCTAATAGACGAAGGTATTAACATTCATTTAGAAGGCGATAAAACTGAACATCATCAACACAATCATAGATAAACATGATGCATAAATGATATTATCAAAAGGGCAGTTTCATTAATCATAGGATGTTCTGAAACTGTTCAGGAAATACACATAGTGCTATCACAGCAAAATACATCATCCGACAAAGGGGATCTAGCAAGTATTCATATTCGTATGTCTAAGAATATGGTCTTTCAATACAATACAATGTAGCTCTTGAGTCTTCCAAAAAGAAAAGCCCTTATACAAGCTCCCGTAGGAGTATTTATAATGCCAAAACTGCCCGTTGGGTTTCATTGACTGTTCACCTTCTCGACCGTTGGGTTACCTTGCGACCCATTCTTTCTGCGACCTGACTGGTATGCACGACTTGCGACCTGGGTAGGTGATGCGACCTATGACCTGCCCTGTTGGTGCGACTTGCGACCTATCTCTACTTGCTGCTCATGACTTGCTGCTACCGGGCTGTGGAGATGGACGCGAAATGTTAATGTCACGGACATCAACCTGTTGCTCCTTGAGGAAATCCTGCCATGTCTGGTACTCTGTCGCTATGGGGGAAACCAGAGGTACCTCCTCCCTCAATCGATGCACACATTCCAAAGCATTTGGTACTAAGGTTTCCATTTTCTGTGCGATCTGATTTGAAAGCGAGGCAAGCTTGGTGTAAATCCGCGCTGGAGTGGCGATAAATTGACTCAGATGCTCTTGAGATGCTGAGGGCTCTGGATCAGCAGCGACTTGCTTGATAGGTTGCAAAAATGATTGGATGTCCTAGTCCACTTGTTCCCAGGTTCTCTCTTCGTCTAATGCCCCAAGCGATGGAATGTGGTGCAACGTATGCATTGAGTCGATACCACTAATCAGGTGGTTGTACGAGGACATTACTTTGTCCAGGTCCTTAGACAGTTTGTCTCCAGATTGTATCGCCATGCGGAGTTGAACCTTTGCATCCTGCGTGTGAATCCAGTCCCTCTTAGGCAAATTTTCAGGTGCCTGAGGGTACTGTATTGTCCAACCCATCATTTTGTATAAAGCCTGTGAAGCCTCTCTGAGTTGCTTGTATCTTTGCCTGGTTTCCGCTCGTGCTCTTGCCAGTGGAGCGACTGTTTGTTTGATGGTGAAAATTTCACCATATACCTCCCTCATAGTCACTTGCAACACCTCACACTCCTTGAAGATGGCCAGCGAGACTTCATTTACTAGTGGAGCCTGGTTTCGAAGTTGCTGGACTTCTGCTTGCAATTCTGCTTTCTCTTGCTCTGCTCTCTTCTCGCGTTGCTCAGCTGCGTGCAGTCTATTTTGTAGAGATACTATTTCCCTACTCATTCGGGTTACATTCTCTTCCGTAGCCGCGGCAAAAGAAGTACCCGCTGATGCTATCATTACAGGATTAGTCCTGGTATCAAGCACTATGTCTTTGCCTATTGCCACTGTGGATGCGGCAGAGGGACTTTGCGCCAGTGACCTCTTCTTCTCTTGCCGGATTTTGAACGAAAACTGATCGAATGTGAGTCTGGTCAGGTCAAACACATCTTCTTCCTGTCCCCGGGGCGATCTAACGTCAGAGAGCTTGGTACGGCCCAGAGGTATATCGAGGGGAGTCACCTCAAGGTCATCCAGCATGTCATCCTCCCTTTCCTCTGTGTTCTTTTCTTCTTCTTCCTTTCGCCGGCGTTCAGCTTCTGCTGCTGCTTCTATTTCGGCCTTCTTCTTCTGCTCAGCTGCAGCAGCCTATTCAGCTTTCTTTTGGCGTTCAGCCTCTGCTTTGTCCAGCTCTGCCTTAAGTGCCCGTTCTGTTACGGCCTGTGCCTCCTTGCCTTCTTTTTCTTTCCTATCCTCTTTGGCTTGCTTCTTCTTTTATGTTTCTGTTGCACTCTTTTGGCGCGCTTCCTCATCCTCTTTTAGCTTCTTCTCCCTTTCTTGCTGGGCTTTTGCCTCTGCTTTCTTTTGTTTGATGGATGGAATAAGCCCTGTGTTGGTTCGAGATTTCTTGGGTAAAGAGGAAGAGGAACCTCCTAACTGACGACTTCTGTCTTCTAAGCTCTGATCATCTGGGTCTTCTTGGACCACGTCTGCTCCCGAGGCAATTTGTCTTTCAGCATTATACCAGTTCCTTCTCTCATCTTCCGCCGGGCGCTCAAGATGCTGATAAGTCCACTTGAATTTAGCTCTCAAGCAGTGTTCAGGAACTATTTTCTCTGGGTCATAGGTTCGGTGTTCAAGCGCCCCGAGCTGATAACTTCTCATTACTTCTGCTTCTGCTGCTACTTCCCTGAAGTCTTTAACTGTGTATGCACCAATGGTGAGGGGTAGCGTGGGCCATGGCTTCTTTTTGCCTTTGGACAGGATGCTGGAGAATCCGTGTGACATTTGAAAGCATACCTGCTAAATAAGCATTTTGTCTGTCACAAAGCGGGGCATAGCATGTGGTGCCTTGTAAGTTCCAAAGACTCGGATGAAGGTGTACCTAGGGAAAGGGAACCAGTGCGCCACTTTGACTAGAGTCTCTTTAGCCCGCCACGACATGCAGGGGGCGTCTTGGCCAAATAAATGTCTGTACAGAGAGGGGATAAATACTTGGGAAATCTGATCAATATCTTGTTTGTATTTGGACTCCCAAAATACCTTGAGTTGTAGATGAATTGCGCGCGATTGCTCGGAATCCCAGTTGTGCGCACATCCCTCAAACTGTACTCTGGCACAAACAGCATCTAGTAGGTAAGAGGCCATGTAAAATTCGGCAGGCATTCCTTCATTCGGGGCCAATGCCGAGTTCAAGTTGGTCTGCATCGAAGTCATCAGTATGCCGGCCCAGTTGAAACGGGTGCCATATGTTGTCACGTACTCCATGATAGTAGCCCAACTTCCGCTGAAGGTGGAGCAATCTGGGTGCCCGTAAATTCTGCAGAGCATGGCGGCAACCAATTTGTAAACCTTCCTCAGGCTCGCCACTGGGTACTCTTGGTCTTTCTTGACCTTGAACTTCTTTGGCTCCTCCCACCATTGTCTAATAGTATCAACTATTGGAATGACGTGAGCAACAGCCCATTCTGGAGAGAAATACTCATCTGGGCGAGGCAGTGAGTAATAAATGTGAGCATCCGAGCCTACCAGCGTAGCGAAAGCTCTGCCTTCGTTGTCCCGGATCACAAACTTCTGGGGGTCCGTCTTTTGTATGATCCAATCTATAACCTCTGGACATGGGAATATGGCTGGATGCGCCCCTGCCAGATGTAGTTTGGACTTCTTCACTGCCAAGTATATTTCTCGGTCTGGGAGATCTTCTGGAAATTCCTCTTTCGGTATGGCGAACTCATGATATACTTGGTACCATCTCATGCTGTCGTCTTTTGTAAACGTACATAGAGTATCTCTGTATATTGGGGGTGGGGACACCACCTCCATCTCATCAATCTCTTCCACTATTTTCTTGTCCTTCCTCCGAGATATCGGGGGCGCCATGTCACTAGAATCTGATAACACAGGTATGCACTCTATGTCTTCTTGAATTTCACCTGTCAAATTCATAAAGGAATCCCACGGTAAGAACGACATGGTGATAAAAACCAGTTAAGATTTAGTGATGAAATTTAGCTATGCCACATGCAAAACTGGGCTACTGGGTCGCTGGGTCGCGGATTGCAAGAACAAAGTCCGGGCACGACCTTGCGACCTCGCGACCAGGTCGCTGGGTCGCTAGGTCGCAGATCTCTGGAAAATTTGGAAGATGCGATCTTGCGACCTCACGACTAGGTCGCTGGGTCGCAGGGTCGCAAATCCCAGAAAATGGAGAAAATGTGACTTTGCGACCTCGCGACTAGGTCGCTGGGTCGCAGGTCGCAAATATGGCTTGCCGGGGGGGTTTACGCGCGCGCGGCCTTGAACCTCCTTTTCTCCCTCCTCTTGAGGATTTACAAGTTAGCTGGGCCCAGGCAGAGCTGTGGCATGATTTTAATAGCAAGGGATGATGCCATGTAGGTGTGGATCAGAAAAACAGTGAGGTTTGGAAAATTATGTAGAAAACAGATTCATAAAACCCTCAGAACTATAAAAGCTCAGACAAATGACAATTTAAAGGCCTAAGGGGACATGGGTTTGGTAAGAAAAGCATCAAAACGGAAACAACAGGAAGAAATGGCAACTTACCCGGGAAAAACGCGCCAGTTGAGCTGTCAGAGGCGTTTTCTTACAAATCGCTGAATGTGTAAAATGCGACCTGCGACCTCCCTTTTATAGAAAGTCGCACGTGCGAGCAATAAATGCAGGTCGCTGGGTCGCAAGTTGATTAGTTTCAGAGTTTTGCGACCTTGCGACCTTGCGACCTGGCGACCTGGGGTCGCTGGGTCGCGCTTTTCATGAAAATTGTAAAATTGCGACCTTGCGACCTGGCGACTTGGCGACCTGGGGTCGCTGGGTCGCTGGGTCGCATTTTCCGTTAATTTTGGGGTTTTGCGACCTGGCGACCTGGCGACCTGAGGTCGCTAGGTCGCAAGGTCGCTAGGTCGCGGTTTTCATCAACTGTTTAACTTTGCGACTTGGCGACTTGGCGACTTAGCAATTTCTCTTTAGTTTTAGGGGGCTCCAAAAATTTGAAATGGTGGTCTTTTTTGGAGGATGTTGTAGGGGCTACAACAAATGGCGATTCACTGGATGAACTTAGAGTCTCTGCTGATGGTTAGTCTTGGCGGGGGGAGGGAGGGGCCTATGCTGACTGTTTTCTTTTACCTTGTGGTTGACATCTCCTAACTTTGGGCACCTAGCTGGGTCGCTCAATCTGCTAGCCTGTTTGGGCGCCATTCAACCAAATTCATTTCGTCAGGTCTCCAGACTGGAAGGGTTGGAGAACTTCAGGCGGCTACAGGGTCTGGTACGATTATTTAGTCCTCATCATGTTGCTCCGCTGCCAGCGAACCTCTCGGCCCCGGCGGAGTCACTGCCTAGGAATCGTGAACGTTGCTCCGCTGCCAGTGAGCCTGGTCAGTACCCCGGCGGAGTCGTTATATCACCTCTCTGCGCAGGAAGCCTTTCTCGATCCTTTACCCTTTATTAGTGTGCTATTGCACTTATTTTGAATGTACTGGAGGCACCTATTTGAGATGTGCTCGTGGCACTTAATTGAGATGGAAATTTAGCGTGGGCGGATGAGGGATCCCGACTTATTTTGCTTGCAGAGAGGTTGTTCCTGGTCTGGCATGAGGACTTTGGTTTTTCCCAGATACCCTGTCATAGCCTAGAGTACCTCTTTTCCCTTCTGGTCTGGTTACCACTTACACTGCATTCTCTTTTGTGGACACCCTCTCACACTGGCGAGATAAGCTTTCCTGCTTGATGACTCGAGCTCGGCGATATGCTACCTTTAGGTGCGGAGAACAAGCCAGCTTTTGCCGCCTTTGAGTTTATCGGAAAAGGCCTTCCATCAGCGCAGAACCTGTTGCAGTATGCCAATTTGCGTGGCTCTAACAAATCCTTCCTTAAGCTTTTATTTTTTTTTATTTTTTTATTTTTTTTTATTTTATTTTATTTATTTATTTATTTTTTTAATTTTTTTTTAATTTTTTTTTTTTTGAAACAAAGGTGAGACAAGGAACTATGGTAGAAAATAAGACAGCCCTCCAAGGGCTGCTAAGTGAAATAGTGTTTGAGGTCATGCCCGTTTACCGGGAGGACCTCGACTCGTCCATCAAGGGTTTGCAATCTGAATGTGTGTGATCCTATCTTTTCATTAATTTGGAACGGGCCTGTCCAAAGTGCTTGGAACTTGGCATGCTTCCCCTTTTCCTCATGGGCTTTATCCCACTTAAGGACCAGGTCTCCTACTTCAAAAATTTTGTTTCCCGCAGACTTTTTATCAAACCATCTTTTGATTCGGCTCTGATGGATGGCGAACTTTTCCCGGGTCTTTTGCCTTTCTTCCTTCAATTTCAGCAAGGTATCGATTCGAGTTTGTAAGGTGGGACACGGGGTACCATGACATTCTTGGGATAGTTGGAGGGCCGGGAGAGACAGATGAGAAGGGAGGACAGCTTCTTTTCCATACACGAGGAAAAATGGGGAGGTGCCTAAAGAGGACTTGGGAGTAATACGGTCAGCCCACAGTGCATTGTGAAGGGCATTGTGCCAGTTGCGTTGGTGGGATAGCAGAGTCTTCTTAATAATACGGATAAGGTTCTTGTTAGTGGACTTAGCTAATCCATTTCTCTGGGGGTAGTAATTTGCAGAATGTTTCAGAATAATACCATTTTCCAGCGCAAAATCATATAATTTAAAAGATGAGAAATAAGTCGCATTATCAAAAACTAAAGAAGTCGGAACGCCAAACCTGGTCATGATGGAATGCGTGAGGAATTCTATTACCTCTTGATCATTGATTCGGCGTAACGGTGTTGCCTCGACCCACCTGGTGAAGTAATCAGTGGTTGTAAGGATATACCGATGTTGTTTAGAAGAGTGAGGTGTGATTTCACCAATTACATCCAAACCCCATTGTTGGAAAGGTTCCTCTACTACTACTGAGAGTAGGGGTGCGGCTGGCCGTGCTTCTCGGTTGGCGAACTTCTGGCACTGAATGCATTTCCGAACATATGCATGCGCGTCTCTGAAAAGAGTAGGCCAATAGTATCCTGCGCGCATTATCTTATGGGTAGTAGTATCTCCGGAAAAATGACCTCCAGCTGGCCCGTCATGCAACTCAGTTAAGATTTTCTGTGCTTCGTCAGTTTCCAAGCAGTGTAACAGGACCCCATCATGGTGTTTCTTGAACAGCTTACCTTGGATCAGTTGGTGAGATGCGGCTTTGAGTCTTATGGCACATTTCTGTCGGGCAGTAAGAGCAGGGTCTATGGTGCCTTGGGCCAAATATCTTGAAATATCAGAATACCAAGAAGGGCTATTTTGCTGAGGCACATGGTCGCTCTGATACATGTCGATCTCTTGTTCCCAACATTCCTCTTCAATTTCATGAGCACTTGCAGCCTCTGCGGCCATTTGACATAAGCCCTGTCCTTTAACGGTATGTGCTGGTTTGAACTCTAAATCGTATGATTGTAAACACGCCATCCAGTTGCCCCGCCTTTCGCCTAGCTCTTGCTGCACGAAAAGTGAGCGGACTGCTGGGTGCGGTACAAAAACCGTGACGTGATTTTTCAAGATGTAGGGCCTAAAATGTTTTACAGCCTTGTAGACCGGATAGGCTTGCTTGTCAATTTCTAGATACTTTAACTCAGCTCCCTGTAGACCAGTGCTCATAAAGGAAATGGGTCGTTCATCATTGTTACCATCTTTCTACGTGAGGACGGCCGCGAGTGAGGAATCTGAAGCAAAGGTGTACAGGATGAAATCTTTGCCAAAATCTGGACTTTGTAGGGAGGGAGCTTCAGCTATCGCCTGTTTGATTTTGTCAAAGGCCTCCCTTTCCGGTAGGTTCCATTGGAACGTAGCATTCTTTTTTATCATTCCCTGCAATGGCTTGACTATCTGTGTGAAATCTGATATAAATTTTCTTACGAAATTGATCTTCCCCAAGAAAGATTGCATCGTTTTTTTACTCCTAGGAGGGGGAATTTGAGCAATGGCTTTTACCCGTTCCGGGTCGACGATAATGCCTTGTTTAGTTATGATATGACCTAGCAAATTTCCTTCTGCCACAGCGAAAATGCTCTTCTTCGGGTTAAGTGAGATTCCATATTTTCTACATCTTTCAAAGATTTGCCTAAGGTGGCGTGTATGGTCGCCCCGGTGTTTTGAAAACACGGTGACGTCATCTAAGTAGACCACCACACTTTGGCCTATCAGCCCTTTGAAGGCTATATCCATGGCCCTTTGGAAGGTTGCCCCTACGTTGATTAATCCAAAAGGCATACGCCTGAATGCGAACGTTCCCCACTTGGTTCGAAAAGTGGTCTTCAATATATCTAGTTCAGCTACCAGCACTTGGTTGTAGCCGGAGAAACCGTCTAATAGAGAGAACATTTCAGACCCGGATACGGCTTGTAATATCTGTTCCATGGGAGGCACTGGATAGTTGTCTTTGTTTGAGGCACGATTCAGATTGCGAAAATCTACGCACAAACGGATTTCGCCAGATTTCTTACGTACGGGTACCAAATTTGATACCCACGTAGAGTGACGGATTTTGAAAATAATTCGTGCATCCAAGAGCTTCTTGAGTTCTTTCAGAATCAATGGTTCCAGAGTAGGATGTACCTTTCTGAGCTTTTTCTGGAACAGCTTTGCGCCTTCCTTCATGGGTATAACATGCTGGATGATTCGAGTATCATACGTACGTAAGTCATCATATGTCCAAGCAAATACGTCCCGATACTTGCGAAACAGTTGAGTGAACGCCTGCGCCTCCTGGGTGGTGCAGTCTTTCCCAAGGTTGACGAACTTAGGATTATCTTCTGATCCCAAGTTCACTTGTCGATGGACCAGAATGGAGCTTTGCACTTTGGGATTCGGGGGCCCTCGAAAACGGCTCTGCAGATCGAAGAGTTTCTCAAGTGACACTACTCCTTTTGGCATGGGATTCCCTCTGTGTCTCTCAAACTCTTCCTGCACAGCTTGGTCGTGCTCATCTTCATCTATTGCGGCGTCTTTGAATGTTTCTGAGTTACACATGAACTCTAGTACCTGTTGATCATCATCAAAGACGCATAAGTTAGTTATGTTGTCTGGCACGGAGGGTATATATATAATTTCAATAGAAAAATCGTCCCTCAAATGGGTGAATCTAGCAGCAGCATTAGCCAGAGTATCTGCTGCTGCATTGTGCATCCTAAGGACAGATTTAATTCCAAATGCATCAAAACCAGAAATCAATCGCCATACCTCTTGTTGATACGCCTTTAAATGCGGAGATAAACAGTGAATAGTGTTGCGTACCTGGCGGGTGATAATCTCGGAATCTCCAATGACCTCCAAACATTTTACCTTCAAATCCAGTGATTTTTTAAGTCCGAGGATTAATGCCTCATACTCAGCAGAGTTGTTGGTGCACTGGAACTCTAGCCGGCATGAGATTAAGTATTTATTCTTGTGCGGGTCAAGCAATATGCAACCAGCACCGGCTCCGTCATGGGTCTTGGAACCGTCATAATACAAGTTCCACATGTCACTTTCCGGCTCCTTCGGGGTACTAGGTTGTGGAGGGGTCCCTGCTGGTGGTGAGTCAGGGATAACTTGCTCTTCTGTGACAAGTGCTAGTTCAGATTGGACTTCGGGGCCTACGGAAGAATGAGGGGGTTGGTAGCATCCGAATATTGCTTCCAGAAAGCACATGCCAAGCTCTTCTTGTGCAAAGCTGATGGGCTCATTAACGGCATCCAGATCAGTGATGGTGTGTTTCATATAAGGTTCACTTTCTACCCTGATTTGATTATTCTGCCCCTTGTAAGGAAGCCACAAGTGGGACCAGTCGGTGGCGAAGTAGCCTTGCAACTTGCTGGACCAATCCCTACTAAGCAATAGGCCGTATGCTTCCGGGATATCGACAATCACAATGTCAATGCATTGATGGACCCTAGAGTCTGATGACAAGCGGATAATGACATTGTTCAACTCTCCTACGGCGGGTACTTGTGATCTATCGAGTTGTATGATTTTTGCATCAGTTTTCTCCGGGCGAATGTTAAGTTTCTTACAGACAGATAAAGGCATGACGTTTGTAGAGGCACCGAAGTCGACTAGACAGTTGTGGACATTGAAGTTAAAAATCTCGAAGGACAAAAGGAAAGGAGGTGTGGATCCTCTTGAGTTGGTATTGATGGCGTTCACTATGGACTGAACATCTGGTCCGGCTTGCGCAGACGTGTTGCTCACAATCTTCGTAGCTGAAGTATTTGCGAAAGCCTTAAGAATGAGCTCCTTTTGATTAGTAATGCGGGCCAGCTCATAGAGAGAAATGTTTGCTCTTGTTTTCTTCATATCTTCAACAATATTATAGCTAGGGTCTGGTTTAGGGCTAGGCTCGGCGGAAGTCTTAGAGGATTCTGTCGGAAGCTTGCTCTTTTGACTCGCTCGGGTAGTGTTGTTGGGAAGTTTCTCCGGGGCAGATTGTTTTCCGTTTCCTGGGGACAGGATTTTCCTTAGGAAATCCCTTTTCTTGTCTTCATAGGATTGCTCGGGAACAGGTCCTTTGCTTCTGAGGCTATAATTCCGCACGGGCTGATCCTTGGGAGCATCTGCCATGTAGATATCAATGGGGGTAAGGTTTTCTCCACCTCGGATTATGTCAAAAACAAGGATAGAGGATCCTGGTTCTTCGTTTGACGGCAGATCCTCATCGTGATCTGAAACATCATCCTCCGTCACATCTCCTGGAGTTTGGTCATCTAAAAGTTGATTAACTACCGCTATCATGCTGCCAATCCATTGAGGGCACGTTTTTTCAGAGTGGGCAGCTTGATGGAAAGAGCCGAAATTATCTTTCCCTATCTCTTCCACATTGAGAGCAGTATTTGTGTTGGACGGAGGTCTGTTAGTGTTGGGATTACTTTTTCGGAAGAAAGGTTTGGGTGGTTTAGTGCTGGTTGTGGTTTCCGTGCCCTTTCTCCTAAGGTCAGTGACTTCATTCGTTAAATGCTTGAGCGTTTTTGCCATGCTTTCAAAATCAAATGCATCCCTATCCCTATCAGTGGTCTTAGGAGTGGAGGACTGACCTCTTTTTGTGTTGGGCTTGTGATCATCTCTCCCTTCATGATCGATCGCTCCTATCAAAAGCATGTCTTTCTCTACGGCGAGAGCAGCCTCATAATTGGCCGTAAGGGTAGCGCGAGCTTCACGTTTGACGAAAACGGCAATGTCCCTAGGCAAGGCTTTGGTATAATAATCAATGGTGATTGAGTCATCCAACGCTAGGTTTGGAGGAAATTTCTGCAGTATGGTAGCGAAGCGTTGGTTGAAGTCCTTAACCTTTTCCTTTTTATGACACTTGATGGTGCTCAATTCAGTGAGAAGCATGGAAGGAGTTTTATCTTCTGAAAACTTATGCAGGAATGTGCGACGGAATTGGTCCCATGAAGTGATAGAGGCACTGGGGAGAGAGCGGTACCATGGTACCATGTGGCCGCCTTGTTTTCAAGGGTATGGGGAAATAGTCGACATGTGACATCATCAGACTGGACTCTCATGATTTGCAGAGACAAATAGAAGCTGCTGATATGATCTTCAGCTAAGGTGCCTTTCTCAGGGTCGAACTTAGGGAGATGTTTCTCCGGATGCCTAGGCAGATCTTGGAGCGGGCCCAGAAGATTTAATGGGGATTGAGCCATCCAAGCTAGGGGTTTCACTCTCCTAGCCCGTTGGTGTTGCCTAAACTCATGTTCAGATTCGTCTCCTGAACCTAAAACCGATGCTTCTGACTCGTGACGGGAGTTTTCATCTTGGTGTCTCCCACGGTGCAGAAAATATCTGAGATATCCCAAGTTGTGTACAGGGGGCCTCATTGGGTTTGGTTGACGATTGAGAGCTTGGTTTCCTTGACCTCGGCCCCTATCTCCTCTACCTCCGGCCCCTCGGCCTCTATTTCCTTCTTCTTCATTTCTGCGAGCTCTATTCCTTTCTCCTTCATTTCTACGAGCCCTATTCCCCGTGTCTACATTTCCTCGGCCTCTACCTCACTCACCATCCCCGGGTGGGGGGGGTGCCTAGTTGTTGTTTTGTCGAGTCTGGTTAGGCTGGGAGTTGGGGAAAGGCTCGATGTCAGCAAATTCTTCGCCCTCTTGGAGAATAGGGTCATTTTCTTCAACAGCATTTGCGAGGTCTTCCAACATGAGTTTTACGAGCTCGGGTATGGTACTCGCAAGGGCACCGTTTCGGGTGATGTTCTCGGGCGGAGTTCTAGTATGGGCAAGGTATTCCATGATTGGAGTAAACCGTAAGTTTTTGATAAGATCGCGGGCAGCTGGGCGCAAGGCTCTCAACTGTGCCCTAGTGATTTCAAAATATCGAGTCTCCCTCTCTGGAATATCTTCTAGAGGAGGAGGGACAGTTTCATTGTTTATGACCTCCCCTAGGGGAGTTTGTGATGGGATGTTCGTTGTGTGCTGGGAGGCTGCCATTCGGCCCTCCTTCTAGCGCCAATTCTGTTGACGGGAAAATTTGTCCGGCCAACAGTAGGGGATCTCCCTGGTGAAAATTCCCAATTAGACCTTAAACCGTTTGGAGTAGGGATCCCATCCGGGGTGTGGGTCCAGTTACCGCCTAAAATGCCTTCCCTTCTGGTCTCAAAAGAACCTGATCAAGCCTATGGACACACACTTATTCATAGGATACGAAATACATGATTGATGCATGGAACATGTCTACAAAACTATGCATAGCAAGAGAACGAATAAAACACATACGCCCGAAGAGATGCAGTTAACGGCACGTATTTGGGGTCATGCTTGCAAGGTATCTTACCACAGAAGAAATAGTTCTTAATGGAAAGATCCTCCTTACTTCTGAAAGATAAAATGAAATGCTAATAGACAAAGGTATTAACATTCATTTAGAAAGTGATAAGACTTACTTCTGAAAGATAAAACGAAATGCTAAAAGACGAAGGTATTAACATTCATTTAGAAGGCGATAAAAATGAACATCATCAACACAATCATAGATAAACATGATGCATAAATGATATTATCAAAAGGGCAGTTTCATTAATCATAGGATGTTCTGAAACTGTTCAGGAAATACACATAGTGCTGTCACAGCAAAATACATCATCCGACAAAGGGGATCTAGCAAGTATTCGTATTCGTATGTCTAAGAATATGGTCTTTCAATACAATAAAATGTAGCTCTTGAGTCTTCCAAAAAGAAAAGCCCTTATACAAGCTCCCGTAGGAGTATTTATAATGCCAAAACTTCCCGTTGGGTTTCCTTGACTGTTCACCTTCTTGACCGTTGGGTTACCTTGCGACCCATTCTTTCTGCGACCTGACTGGTATGCGCGACTTGCGACCTGGGTAGGTGATGCGACCTACGACCTGCCCTGTTGGTGCGACTTGTGACCTAGCTCTGCTTGCTGCTCATGACTTTCTGCTACCGGGCTGTGGAGATGGACGCGAAATGTTAATGTCAGGGACATCAACCTCTTGCTCGTTGAGGAAATCCTGCCATGTCTGGTACTCTGCCGCTATGGGGGAAACCAGAGGTACTTCCTCCCTCAATCGATGCACACATTCCAAAGAATTTGGTACTAAGGTTTCCATTTTTTGTGCGATTTGATTTGAAAGCGAGGCAAGCTTGGTATAAATCTGCGCTGGAGTGGCAATAAATTGACTCAGATGCTCTTGAGATGCTGAGGGCTCTGGATCAGCAGCGGCTTGCTTGATAGGTTGAAAAAATGATTGGATGTCCTGGTCCACTTGTTCCTAGGTTCTCTCTTCATCTAATGCCCCAAGAGATGGAATGTGGTGCAACGTATGCATTGAGTCGATACAACTAATCAGGTGGTTGTACGAGGACATTACTTTGTCCAGGTCCTTAGACAGTTTGTCTCTAGATTGTATCGCCATGCGGAGTTGAACCTTTGCATCCTGCGTGTGAATCCAGTCCCTCTTAGGAAAATTTTTAGGTGCCTTAGGGTACTGTATTGTCCAACCCATCATCCTGTCTAAGGCCTGTGAAGCCTCTCTAAGCTGCTCGTGTCTTTGCCTGGTTTCCGCTCGTGCTCTTGCCAGTGGAGCGACTGTTTGTTTGATGGTGAACATTTCACCATATACCTGCCTCATGGTCACTTCCAATGCCTCACACTCCTTGAAGATGGCCAGCGAGACTTCATTTACTGGTGGAGCCTGGTTTCGAAGTTGCTGGACTTCTGCTTGCAATTCTGCTTTCTCTTGCTCTGCTCTCTTCTCGCGTTGCTCAGCTGCGTGCAGTCTATTTTGTAGAGCTACTATTTCTCTACTCATTCGGGTTACATTATCTTCCGTAGCCGCGGCGAAAGCAGTACCAGCTGATGCTATCATTACAGGATTAGTCCTGGTATCAAGGACTATGTCTTTGCCTGTTGCTACTATGGATGCGGCAGAGGGACTTTGCGCTAGTGATCTCCTCTTATCTTGCTGGATTTTGAACGAAAACTGGTCAAATGTGAGTCTGGTCAGGTCAAACACATCTTCTTCCTGTCCCCGAGGCGATCTAACGTCAGAGAGCTTGGTACGGCCCAGAGGTATATCGAGGGGAGTCACTTCAAGATCGTCCAGCATGTCATCCTCCCTTTCCTCGGTGTTCTTTTCTTCTTCTTCCTTTCACCGGCGTTCAGCTTCTGCTGCTACTTCTATTTCGGCCTTCTTCTTCTGCTCAGCTGCAGCAGCCTGTTCAGATTTCTTTTGGAGTTCATCCTCTGCTTTGTCCAGCTCTGCCTTAAGTGCCCATTCTGCTGCAGCCTGTGCCTCCTTGCCTTCTCTTTCTTTCCTGGCCTCTTTGGCTTGCTTCTTCTTTTGTGTTGCTGCCGCACTCTTTTGGCGCGCTTCCTCATCCTCTTTTAGCTTCTTCTCCCTTTCTTGCTGGGCTTTTGCCTCTGCTTCCTTTTGTTTGATGGATGGAATAAGCCCTGTGTTGGTTCGAGATTTCTTGGGTAAAGAGGAAGAGGAACCTCCTAACTGACGAGTTCTGTCTTCTAAGCTCTGATCATCTGGGTCTTCTTGGACCACGTCTGCTCCCGGGGCAATTTGTCTTTCAGCATTATACCAGTTCCTTCTCTCATCTTCCGCCGGGTGCTCAAGATGCTGATAAGTCCACTTGAATTTAGCTCTCAAGCAGTGTTCAGGAACTATTTTCTCTGGGTCATAGGTTCGGTGTTCAAGCACCCCGAGCTGATAACTTCTCATTGCTTCTGCTTCTGCTGCTACTTCCCTGAAGTCTTTGACTGTGTATGCACCAATGGTGAGGGGTAGCGTGGGCCACGGCTTCTTTTTGCCTTTAGACAGGATGCTGGAGAATCCGTGTGACATTTGAAAGCATACCTCCTGAATAAGCATTTTGTCTGTCACAAAGTGAGGCATAGCATGTGGCGCTTTGTAAGTTCCAAAAACTTAGATGAAGGTGTATCCAGGGAAAGGGAACCAGTGTGCCACTTTGACTAGAGTCTCCTTGGCCCGCCACGACATGCATGGGGCGTCTTGGCAAAATAAATGTCTGTACAGAGAGGGGATAAATACTTGGGAAATCTGATCAATATCCTGTTTGTATTTGGACTCCCAAAATACCTTGAGTTGTAGATGAATTGCGCGCGACTGCTTGGAGTCCCAGTTGTGCGCCCATCCCTCAAACTGTACTCTGGCGCAGACAGCATCTAGTAGGTAAGAGGCCATGTAAAATTCGGCAGGCATTCCTTCATTCGGGGCCAATGCCGAGTTCAAGTTGGTCTGCATCGAAGTCATCAGTATACCGGCCCAGTTGAAACGGGTGCCATATGTTGTCACATACTCCATGATAGTAGCCCAACTACCACTGAAGGTGGAGCAATCTGGGCGCCCGTAAAGTCTACAGAGCATGGCGGCAACCAGTTTGTAAACCTTCCTTAGGCTCCCCACTGGGTACTCTTGGTCTTTCTTGACCTTGAACTTCTCGGGCTCCTCCCACCATTGTCTAATAGTATCAACTATTGGAACGGCGTGAGCAACAGCCCATTCTGGAGAGAAATTCTCATCTGGGCAAGGCAGTGAGTAGTAAATGTGCGCATCCGCGCCTACCAGCGTAGCGAAAGCTCTGCCTTGGTTGTCCCTGATCACAAACTTCTCGGGGTCCGTCTTTTGTATGATCCAATCTATGACCTCTGGACATGGGAATATGGCTGGATGCACCCCTGCCAGATGTAGTTTGGACCTCTTTACCGCCAAGTATACTTCCCGGTCTGGGAGATCTTCTGGGAATTCCTCCTCTGGTATGGCGAACTCATGAGAAACTTGGTACCATCTCATGTTGTCGTCTTTTGTAAAAGTACATAGTGTATCTCTATATATTGGGGGTGGGGACACCACCTCCAGCTCATCAATCTCTTCCACTATTTTCTTGTCCTTCCTCCGAGATAGCGGGGGCGCCATGTCACTAGAATCTGATAACATAGGTATGCACTCTATGTCTTCTTGAATTTCACTTGTCAAATTCATAAAGGAATCCCATGATAAGAATGACATGGTGATAAAAACCAGTTACAATTTAGTGATGAAATTTAGCTGCGCCAATGCAAAACTGGGCTACTGGGTCGCTGGGTCGCGGATTGCAAGAACAGTGTCCGGGCGCGATCTTGCGACCTCGCGAACAGGTCGCTGAGTCGCTAGGTGGCAGATCTCTAGAAAATTTGAAAGATGCGACCTTGCGACCTCGCGACTAGGTCGCTGGGTCGCAGGGTCGCAAATCCCAGAAACTGGAGAAAATGCGACTTTGCGACCTCGCGACTAGGTCGCTGGGTCGCGGGTCGCAATATGGCTTGCCCGGGGGGTTTACGCGCGCGCGGCCTTGAACCTCCTTTTCTCCCTCCTCTTGAGGATTTACAAGTTGGCTAGGTCCAGGTGGAGCTGTGGCAGTATTTTAATAGCAAGGGATGATGCCGTGGAGGTGTGAATCAGAAAAACAGTGAGGTTTGGACAATTTATGTAGAAAACAGATTCATAAAACCCTCAGAAACATAAAAGCTCAGTCAAAATACAATTTAAAGGCCTAAGGGGAGATGGGTTTGGTAAGAAAAGCATCAAAACAGAAACAACAGGAAGAAATGGCAACTTACCCGGGAAAAACGCACCAGTTGAGCTGTCAGAGGCGTTTTCTTACAAATCGCTGAATGTGTAAAATGTGACCTGCGACCTCCCTTTTATAGAAAGTCGCATGTGCGAGCAATAAATGCAGGTCGCTGGGTCGCAAGTTGATTAGTTTCGGAGTTTTGCGACCTTGCGACCTTGCGACCTTGCGACCTGGCGACCTGGGGTCGCTGGGTTGCAAGGTCGCTGGGTCGCGCTTTTCATGAAAATTGTAAAATTGCGACCTTGCGACCTGGCGACTTGGCGACCTGGGGTCACTGGGTCGCATTCTCCATTAAATTTGAAGATTTGCGACCTGGCGACCTGGCGACCTGAGGTCGCGAGGTCGCAAGGTCGCTAGGTCGCGGTTTTCATCAACTGTTTAACTTTGCGACTTGGCGACTTAGCAATTTCTCTTTAGTTTTAGGGGGCTCCAAAAATTTGAAATGGTGGTCTTTTTTGGAGGGTGTTGTAGGGGCTACAACAGAAAACAAGGAAGAATGCATTAAAACCATTTTTCAACAATGGAGAAAAAAATAGATAAGATTGTGCTATCAAGAAATATGGAAGAAACAAAATTAGGAATATGAAGCACAAGAAGAAGAGAAAATATGAAATTGAAGATGAAAAATTGTGGTAGAAGTCCATAGTTGAATGAATTTTTTAAAAGGAAGTTGTAGCAGAAAGATTCAGAAAAAATAAAAGAATATTCAAAGAAAAATTGCAGAAACAACCAATAAAGAAATGGAGCCTACAACAAGAACGCACATCAAATAATGAAGTGTTTTCAATTATATATAATTTAGAAGAAACGAAAAAGAAAATCCAAAATTGTAAAAGTTTGGGTCATTGTAAGCCTAGCTAAGACATATACCAACATGCATGTTTGAGTGATAACTGATTCAATTTCTATTCTAAGCCTAGCAATCATAGTTAATTCATGTTAAGTCATTTTTAGTCAAGTTAAGTCATGTTTGAGTTATCTTGATTCATATGGTCATAATTAAGGGGGAGTGTTAGAAATTATAATTACTCCGACATGCAAGATTTGGATAAATTTGGAGAGTCAAATAATTAAGTCAAGTCGAGTGAGTTTGAGTTAAGTTATATTTTGGGAAAATTAAATTTTATAGCGTGTGTGAATTTTGAGCTATTTTGGGCAAGTGGCTAGTCCAAAAAGTATAAATACCCCTCACCGAGTTCATTGTAATAAATCAAGTTTTTTGCGATCAATAGAGAAGAGCAACAACTCCTATTGTTTGTGTGTGAATTTTTGTGTTAATTATTGTGTTTCTCCTCTCTTCCTTTCCAAAACTTCTGATCATTTTTTGTCTTCCATAATTTCTATTTGGTATTAGAGAGAGGGCATGGGATATAGAATGGTGGTAAGTGACCTCCTATGTGTTTTTTTGAATGTTGATTCTAAGGAACATTATCTTTGAGTGAGCCTAGTGCAATAATGAGAGTTGTTGGTGCTATCATCGTTGGAGTGAGTGACTATAGAATAAAGAGACAAAAGTTTGACACACTTTTCTGCAATTTTTTTTTCAATTGGTCAAAGATACACTGCATGTGAGTTAGAATTCAAAGTCATTTCAAGGAAGTGAAAGAAAGGTGATTGATCTTCACCACAAAGAATGAGTGTAGATCCTTTTTGTTATAGGAGAATGTGGTTCCAAGCATAGATTTAATCTCATCAATTCGGTGGTGGAATATCTAGCGTGTTCATACAAAGATGGTATTGTGTCTATGGTGTGAAGTGGTGGTTTCGTGTGCTATGGATTGAATAATTTGGAATCATAGTTTTTATGAGTTGTTTATGCACTGAAATTCTATGTTAGCATCTTAGAGTGGAAAATTTCTAAATTGGGCATAAACCTGGACGTCGAATGCAGTAAGGATGTCTTAGTGTAGGTTTGGAGACTGTTACAGGTCAAAAAACCTCCTCATTAGCTCAAAGGAAAAGATAAATATGGAAGGAATACAAAGACCTAAACTAAACATACTTCTGCCAAGGTAACACACCCCTACAACAACACAAGAGCGTTATAATGCACCTGATCAATGAATAGGCCGCATTAGCAGCTACGGAAATGCTTTGTTTAGACTAGAGGGTAGCATTACCCGTGTTTTGATTTTGAAACAGGAAAAACAAATGGAGAATGATTTGAATTTATAGCTTTTTCTCATAAGAGAGTCAGTACAAAAAGGAAACTGCAAAGCACTAGTCTCTTATTGGGCCTTGCCAAAAACAACTAAACTCTAAAGGAAGGAAAAAGCATGGGAAGTTGAGGAAACGTCTTGGTTTTTTCTATTTAGAATTAGTGAAAGGAGAGAGGCAATGATTGCTCTCTCCATCTCCTATAAAATGGAGCTGAAGGCTCTTGGTTCAAGGTCGAAGGATTGTCAAAGTTTCGAATACTTGTGAAGCAGAGAATTATTGTTGTAGTGTGAAGGTCAAAGATCAAAGAGGTTCATTGAGAACTTGTTGATCAAGACATCACCACATTGAGAGATAGAGAGAGTGGAAGGCTAAGGAGGGCTTGGTACAACCGATGGTTGTAATCCTCCTTTTTATAAATCAATAGAATTGTATCTGTTTTGTCCATTTTATGCGTTGATATTTTCATTGTTATTCAATTACTTATATAGCATGAGATGAATGGCTTAAATGTGCATTATTTAATTTCTATCATATATTAACTTAATTTATAGGAAATGTATGTTAGGGTAGAGATTACACGGGTGCTTTGATTGATCACACGGTCGAGATTTGGAGCTGGTGAAGGAGGATCCCTGCTTCGCTTCTTAGCGCTCTCCAAAAGACTTCAAGATCATCAAAGAGGTAATATTCCATCTTATTCCATCAAGTTGTTTAAGTTGATATGAACATGTATATGCCTTCTTTGTGAACTATGCAGCTAATCTTACTATCTGCCTCGGGCATCGAAAAGCCCTGAGAGGGATATTAGAAAACCAAAAACCCAAGAATTTTACCCTATAGCAGAATTGGTGACTCTGCTGGGGATTTCCCCATAGTTTCTGGACTATCTCTTTCCCCCTTTCTTCTTTCCTCTGTTCACAGACCCTTCTGACCAGTATTTATGCCCAGTAGACATTTCAAAAGCTCACAGAGTTCAATCCTATTTCTGTTTGACCATCTGAAGGACTTTACCTTGGCTAACGCTACCTTTGTTGGTGTTCCAGTGTGTTATAACACGGGCTATGCTTAAATACAGTGTGTTAGTCTCTGGATTAACATTGTCTTTACTTAGAAACAGTACGTTACTCAGCCAAAATTTGTTGTTCACCCCTGTGATTGTGTTTTTTGGTTGCAGAGTTTTTTGGCCATCAGTATCCCTCCTTGACTGAATCCCTGTGCTTGTTTAGTAAGCTGGCATTTCTATTTATTTTCTCTTGTTTGAAAAGTTAGTGTCAAAAACATTTATTTTTTAGAGAAGAATTTTTTTTTCTTAGTTTTTCTGCATCTAGCTGAATTAATTCTGAAAATTTCAGTTAAAAGACTATTAAGATGAGGTAAATAGATGTTTGAATCTTTAAGGTTGAACTTTTCTATTTGAATGTTAGTGCATGGATGTTGAAAAGAAACCTCTCCTTGTAGAAATAATCTTCATCAAATTGAATATTTAGAGCATATTTTTGCATGGTTTTTTGAGTTAGAGTCTGAGTACATTTCATACGTCCACTCCCCCTCCGCAAGACTAATAATCAAGTACACTAAGAATCAAGAAATAATAAAATCAATCACATTAATTTTTCTGAGCTCACACCAATAGTAGTTCAGGCTAGGATCTTAGGTTAGGAAAAGTGAGAAAATCACCCAAGATCTCAAAACTTGAGACTAGAGTCACTAACGAGTGAAATCCTAATGCACTCATATTATCGGGACCGTCCCTTTACCGGAGCTCAACACGAGACAACACTTGGGTGCACAAGAAGGTAGCCTGCCTTCGACTGCATCCGGTGGGTATGCTATATATTGGGGTTCCTTTCAGGGATGTCGAAACTAGATTGGGGATCTAGGTGTTATGCCCATATAGCATGATGTCCTAGACCGTGGAACCCCTTGATGATGTATGTGATTTTAGGTATCTTTAGTGGCCATACTTTTAATGGACTTACACAAGGTGACTGGGATAGGCTATCCTGGTACCTGAAACAGACGGACCCACTCTGTCTTTGGTCTTTAGGAGGGTACTCATCTTCACGAGAGTGCTTACACCTATCGTCTGAGGTTTGGGCGAAGCTCTATAGTGACCGTAACTATACTTTCGACCAACCCTCTCTGTATACTATTGTGATACTGGATTTCATCACCAGCAAACAGTAGTACTCAGATAGGGCACCCTATTTTGGCTTCTTGCTGATTTATTTTAGATATTCCTTTTTTCTTTTTTCTTTTTTAGGTGTGTGATTACTGTCATTGAGACTTTATAATACATCACAATTTATTAAAATTTGTTAAAAATAAACAGGTCACCGTGGCGTCATCCGACCCACGCTGTCTGTCTCGATGACAACAAGGTCTACCTCCTCTGACTCTTGAGGAAGAACTGAACCTTGGTGAACCCATGCCTTCTGCAGAAGAGCAATCTCCATTAACAAACCCTGATTTTCACATAGCCTCGTATCATACGGAATTTCCGGAGGACCCTTTCACGAAAGGTGTCATACCTCATTACAATCCTCCACTCACTGATCCATTGGGGCCTGTGATAATTCAAATTCCACCACACTGAGACATGTCTTCGGCTGCACAAACATCCATTTCACAACCGGCATCCATAGGGTCGATACCAATGGCAACCATCCCAGGTTCGCCACCATCTTCCCTGCCAGTTGTTAGTTCTATGCCATCACTTGGTAACCTCGGTAGTCAACATATGCCTAGTCCCAACCCTACGGTCATCACAACTGTAAGTAATTCACCGAGTCCTTCGGGATCTACTCCTACCGTGACCATGTTGGGACCTACGGTTTCCCCTTCCATGAGTGCAACTACTTCAGTTCCTTTTAGCAACCCTTTCGGTTGGAACCCTTTGCTGAGTTCAAACCCCTTGGCCACCATACCAGGGGACAGTGTCACCAGCACACAAATAACAGGGAACATTTCACTATCCCTACAAACGTTAGGACAAACAGGACAACCTATTGTTAACACTATTCCCTTAAGTGGCTTAAATATCGGTGTAGGGTCTATGCCATTGCCAAACTATGCAAGTAGTAGCATGCCTCCGGGAAAATCTATTGCATCCATATGGACTAACCCACCCCAACCTCCATCTGGAATGGGAGGGAACCTTTACACTGGGGGAAACCAACCGTTTGCCCCACAATACAATATTCCCTATGGACAGCAACCATATATCCCTACCCCTCCACCTATAGGAAATTTTTATCAAAGTCCTACTTATCCTACTGGTAACACATTTATGGGCAGACCCTATGGTCCACATAGTCAACCAATACTTCCTTGTTTAGATTCGGGAGAAAACCCGCAATTTCCATTTTTGGTAGCTCTAGACATTCCCGACATATATAAACTGACTAATGACCCCATTAATCACAACCCGCTCTGGCCTCCTGTACCGCACAAGATTCCTTTTGACATCCAAAAATTCGATGGGAAACAAGGGGAAGACCTAGCCACACACATCACCACCTTTAATTTATGGTCTATATCTAATTCCATGGTGAATTATAGTGTCCGCCTTCGACTGTTTCCCCACACCCTTACAGGCAATGCCGCCAGGTGGTATATTGAATTGCCACGCGCCACCATAAAAACTTTTGGCGCTTTAGCGATGGATTTTCTCGAGAAATTCCAATTACCAATCAGATTTGAAACCGTAACAGAACTTTTAACCTCGTTGCGTAAGACACCACCACCCACATCTTTGATCACATTCATGAATGGAGGCATCTAGTCAAAGTGCCAATCCCGGATCATCTTCTATCTAATTGGTTTGTAAGTCTCTCTTACCCCACATCTCTAAAGACATTGGCCTATCTAGTGAAGTTACAGAAGATCAATGCATTCGTCATGCCCAAAATTTGGATTTAATCTATTCACAATCTAGCACGCTATATGATTTACTCCCTAATGCCCCTGGTAACCCAAATCCTCCAGCTACTCAGAAAATCGGAGCCCACGCCAATGGTCTTGTTGGCACAATCTCTGGCGTAGCCACAAAACAGTCTCGGGGGCAAACCTCCCATCCATCCTTAGCTGCCACCACCCCTAAAAAAATGACTACTCTTCCTACCGATGAGGTAAATTTTGTACAAAATTCACAAAAACCTAGTGGAAAGAATAAGAAGAACAAGAAAAATACATCTTCTTCGGAAGAGCAGTCGGACAATCAGAATAATCCAAATTAGAAAAATGCTACCAAAAATGAAAAAGGGAAGGATAAAACCATGAAATTTCCTTGCAAGATCTGTACGGAGGAACACTTGACATACAAATGTCCTCGGCTATAGGAATGCACCGATTTTATTGCAAACAAGGATTCTAGGCGAACACCTGTCGTTCTTCATAATCCTTTCCCTAATCAACAGCAGCAACACCAACACATGGTTGAAAACCCACCACAACCCCAACAACGGGGCAATGGTGGTTCACATCCTTGTGGTGAAGGACCATCTTCCATTTATGGCATTGAAAGTTTTGAACTTCAAACACGAGCCAAGCTTTATGGAAATCCTACCATAGACGCTCAAGAACCTGGTACTAGTTCAACTCCACCGTAGACCACTGATCTGCATATCGAATGGCCTACTGCTGATTCTGTGATTCATCCCCCCAAATAGGCACTTCGATGCACGACTCATAACACCTTTGCATGTGCAGCCAAAAACTACAACATTGTAGAAGATTTGGCGCAGACACCGTCAGCTATGTCTACTCTCAAAGTATTGCAAACTTGTCCAGCACAAAGGAAAGCCTTGCTTTTGGCCATTGGTGGAATAGACCCCTAGGATTCCATGCTAGCTATCTTTGATATGGAAAAATCTCAGACTCACCTCTCACACCAACTCGCATTCCAAGTGCAGGTTGTGTCGAAAGGGAGACCAATCCATCACACTGTCATTGACAAAGGTGATTCGACATGTGTTATGTCACAAGCTTGCTGGCTCGCTTTAAGTTCTCCTATCTTAACACCGCCGTCAAATTCCCTCAAATATTTCAATGGCCACACGTCCCTCCCAAAAGGATACCTTCCTAGCTTTCCCATCACTCTGAGTGGGAAAATGGTAACTGTGGACGTTGAAGTCGTAGATTGCCATCTCGACTATAATCTATTGCTCGGTCACAGTTGGTCTTATGCCATGACTGCCATTTTTTCTTTGGTCTTCCTATTCATCCTATTTCCATTGGATGGGAAAATAGTCACAGTGGATCAGTTATCCTTCTACATCCCTGATTATTCCACGTTACCAAATAGCATTGTACCCCTAATAAGGGGCTTTCCTGACTCTTACGTCAGTATTGGTACCGGTCTTCTGAAGGCATCTTCCCTACTGGGTTGTTTTCCTCTCCTGCCACCAGAGATCCCAAATAACATTGCAATGATATCCACCACTTTGGATGGCTATATCGACCCATCAATCCTCCTGGTACCTTTAGAAATTGATTCCTACAGAGATCAGATGCCGCTCTCACCAGCTGAGTTGACCTACCAAGCCATCCAAATTACATTTGAACCCTCCACTATTATGTTTTCGACCAAAGGTACAAACCTCCCACCCATCGCAGTTCTCTCTAAAGATCTCCTCAATGAAGTCTTTCCTACAGACGAAGCTATTTGAGAGATCATGTCTCTAGAAGAATGACCGTGGGGAGAGTTTCACCATCACACTTCAATGATCGACTCGGACGTGATAAAAACTAAAATCCCATCCTTTGACCCACCTAAGATGGTTCCCTCCGCTTACACGACTGTTCAAACTATCGATTCAAAAGGGAACATGGGTAATCTTTCTAAGACAATGCTCATTGATATCTCGGTCAAAACGGGTATCGTGGAAAATATTCAGATTGGAGCAAATTGCAATCCTGAGGAAATTGCATGCTTCACATCCATTTTCAAGGAATTCCACGATGTGTCTGCTTGGTCTTATGACGATATTCCTAGCATATATCCATCTATAGTCGAGAACAAAATCAAGATTTATGACAATGCCAAACCAATTCGGCAGCGACTCAGGCCTGTCCACCCACGCAAAGCGGCCGCCATCAAAATTGAGGTAGAAAAAAATTTAAACACTGGTTTCATCTATCCCATTCCTTTGACAGAATGGGTTTCCAATTCGGTTCCCGTAGATAAAAAACAAGGCACCATCTGAGTTTGTGTTGACTATCGCGATCTGAACGCTGCTTGTCCCAAAGACAATTATCCTATGCCGTTCATAGATCAGATTCTTGACGATTGTGCTAGATGTGAATATTTTTCCTTCATGGATGGATTCTCGGGCTATAACCAGATTGCAATTAAAAAAGAAGACCATCATAAAACTGCCTTTATCTGTCCTTGGGGCACCTTTCCGTATCGTAAACTCCCATTGGGTCTGAAGAATGTTGGAGAAACTTTTCAGCGGGCTATGGACTACTCTTTCCATGACATTTGACATATTGTACTGGATTACTTGGATGACCTTCTAGCCCATTCCAAGAAACGACCTGATCACCTTGCACATCTAAATGAAATTTTCACTAGGTGTAGATTCTACAATATATGTCTGAATCCTCATAAGTCTGTATTCATGGTCGAGTCCGGATGTTTGTTAGGTTTCATTGTCTCCAAGCATGGGATTAGGATTGATCATGATAAGGTTAAGGCAATTGTTGAATTTTCAACACCACAATCCATCCTCCAACTCCAACGTTTGCAAGGGAAGGAAAAATGTTTATGTCGATTCATTGTTAACTATGCCGAGATGATGAAAGGATTTATGCGATTATTGAAGAAGGGAACACTATACTTGTGGGATGACCAGGCTCAATGGTCATTTGATGCTTTAAAACATGCACTTGTTTCAGCCCCACTCCTTAGTGCCCCAGACTACTCATGCGACTTTCTCCTTTACCTGGCAGCCTCACCATCCTCACTTGGAATGGTTCTGGTTCATGTTCACAATGACGATAGTGAACACGTGATATGCTACTTGTCAAAAGGTCTAATCGGACCCGAACTACGTTATTCACATGTGGAGAAACTTTGCCGAGCATTCTTTTTATGGTATTTTTCTTGCTCGTTAATCCAAAAAACCTCGAGTTCTCTTCTTCGGACTCGTTAAACTTATACGAAATCGATTTCAAGCATTCCTTTTATGGTATTTTTCTTGCTCGTTAATCCAAAAAACCTGGAGTTCTCTTCTTTAGACTCGTTAAAACTGATATGAAGAAGCACTGAGCTTTCTTTTTAGGGACCTTTTTCTAGCTCATAAAACTGAAAAAACCCCTATTTTCCTTTGTCGGGCTCGCTAAACTACCATGACAGAGAGTAACGAGCCATTATTTTTCCTCTTTTTCAAAGCTCTTTAAACAAAAAAAGTGACCGAGTTTTCTCTGCGTGACTCGTTAAAATTTCACGAAGAGCACCGAGTTTTTCTTTGTTGGACTCGTTAAAATTTCACAAAGAGCACTGATTTTACTTTGTCTCCTCGTACTCATAACAAAATAAGGTAGACGTCCATCGAACATATATTTCTCACTTTTCCGGCTTCAATGGACTAACTCACGGAAAATGAACTGTTTCGGGCTTACTATTCTCCCTTTGTTGTGCCCGGTTATCAAGACATGACAAAGGTACCCCATGGAGTTGTCTTTTACGACATTTTTCAGACTCTCTAAACATGAAAAATTCACCTATTTTACTCGTCTGGACTCGTTAAACCTAATCATACGGGGAATAGAGTTGTCTTTTACGACATTTTTCAGACTCTTTAAATATGAAAAATTCAACGAGTTTACTCGTCTGGACTCGTTAAACCTAATCAGACGAGGAAAAATTTGGACAAAATGGATACTACCTCTGTTACATTTCAGAAAGTTCAATTTGGCAGCAAAAATCTTGAACATGGCACTTCCCAGAAAACTCTTTCGCAGTTAGCCAAACCCTACCATCTATGAGTATTAGCCTTCATCTCCCAGTGTTCCTACACCAGTAAAATCCTAACAAACTCTTTGGTGTTCATTTAGCCTCAGCTGCCTAATACCTTGTTATAGTACCTTCTATTGTTCAAGCAAATCTCGTTATCTACTACTCCTCTTATCAAACAAACCACTCATTGTGCTAGAAATTATTTGTCGTCAGTTATCCCCATTTTCTCTTCATTATCTCCATCGATAAAAAAATCATTTGGTTTTCATTTAGTGTTGACTAATGTAGGACGCCTCAGTGCCTACCTTTCAACATATCTCTTCCTATAGACTTCAACATATTATCTAGGAAGTTGATCCAGAAACCCATCAATACCCAGATACTTGCAGAAATCAGTGGTAGGTAATCTTGTGTTTGATCAGGAGTCTTCATCATTGGCTCCTGATCAAATGATTCTATGGGTGTTCGACTTCAACTCTTTTTATTCACACTCGCTAGATTTTACTGTGCATCTTAGGGACCATCATCGTTATCGGTGACCACCTTCGCATCTGTTAACAATTTTCATTATCGAGTGGTAATCAGACGATTTCTCACATGTTTGACAACAACTCCTTCATTCACATGTTGAGAAATATGAAGTTTAAGTGAAGCGATGGTCAAGACCTTAGGGCAAAGGTTAAATCATTAAAGCTATGTTCCCTTCCCCGAGTTGTGATATTGTTTATGGAGATAGCTTCTTCAGCCTGATCCTATTATGACAGAAACTTCCACATTATGCTTATCAGTGGACAGATTCTTCATATCTCTATTCTAGAGTAATCATGTTGATTAGCTACTAAGCATGGGAATGCCCGACTCAAGACATATACTATATTTTCTGGCATATGTTGTTGTTTCAGGTTTTCCTCAGTCTTTCAAACTCTCTATCTCTAATACACACAATATAAAGTATTTCGGTCATCATCTTCATCTCTGACCTCACACTTTAGGGGGCATCTATTACAGGTCAAAAAACCTCCTTGTCAGCTCAGAGGAGAAGATAAGTATCGAAGGAATACAAAGACCTAAACTAAACCTACTTCTGCCAAGGTAACACACCCCTACAATAGCACAAGAGCGTTATAACGCACCTAATCAATGAATAGGCCATGTTAGCGGCTAGGGCAACGCTCTGTTTAGACTTGAGGGTAGCGTTACCCGTGTTTTGAGTTTGAAACGGGAAAAACCCGCGAAGAATGATTTGAATTTCCAGCATTTTCTCATAAGAGAGTCAGTACAAAAAGGAAACTGCAAAGCACTAGTCTCTTATTGGGCCTTGCAAAAAACAACTGAACTCTCAAGGAAGGCAAAAGCATGGGAAGTTGAGGAAACATATTGGTTTTTTCTATTTAGAACTGGTTGAAGGAGAGAGGCAATGATTGCTCTCTCCATCTCTTATAAAATGGAGCTGAAGGCTCTTGGTTCAAGGTCAAAGGATTATCAAAGTTTTGAATACTTGTGAAGCAGAGCATTATTGTTGTAATGTGAAGGTCAAAGATCAAAGAGGTTCATTGAGAACTTGTTGATCAAGACATCACCACATTGAGAGATAGAGAGGTTCATATATTAACTTAATTGATAGGAAATGTATCTTAGGGTAGAGATTACATGGGTGCTTTGATTGATCACAAGGTCGAGATTTGGAGTTGGTGAAGGAGGATCCCTACTTTGCTGCTTAGCGCTCTCCAAAAGACTTCAAGATCATCAAAGAGGTAATCTTCCATCTTATTCCATCAAGTTGTTTAAGTTGATATGAACATGTATATGCCTTCTTTGTGAACTCTGCAGCTAATCTTACCGTCTGCCTCGGGCACCGGAAAGCCCTAAGAGGGATATTAGAAAACCAACAACCGAAGAATTTTACCCTATAGCAACGACTTTTATTTGGAACATGTAATATCAAATATGTTTTCTTTATTGAGGACGACTAGAGATGTTGGAGACGCCATTTGATTACACAGAGTTGAAAATTTTGTATATTTTGAGGCTATCTTTTTTTTCTTTGTTTTTCTACATATATTATTTTAATATGTTGCCTCTGAGATAGTTTTATCACTTGTTTACATTGATTTTGAGATAATGGATGAGCATCATATTGTGGGTTCCTTGTTAATAAAGTTTTAGAGTTGATTGTTTTGGAGAAGATATAAAAATTATTTGGCTATGATCTGCATTTGGACTATGGGTTGTTACCGAATTGTGATCATAGCTACTATGGAACCTACATGCAATAGAATTGCATGAACTTCGTTTGATAATAGGTGATTTTCTTGAATTTGTTTGTTAAGTTTTTCACTAACAAACAATCGATACGAATATTCACGTGATTAATGATTACCCTTTTATTTAACTTTGAGTCACGCACAATTAGGTGGAGCGAGAACAACGGTCTAAAGTGGGGAGTTAAAATTAATGGACAAATGTAACAACATTATTCTCCACAACTAGCGTAGTAGCAAGGGAAGAAAACCTTGAGCGAAATATCCGGGAGAAGAGATTGTGTGTGCTAGAGGATGAGTTTGATTTGAACCTCCACACTTCCACCTTCGCGTAAGTGCAAAGTCTTCACATGAAGTACTAATTTTTCTTCACATGAGTTTTTTTTGTAATTAAATATTTGTTTAGATACATCAATCATAAATATCCATGAAAAGTTTATAATCACGACCTGATAATGAGAGCATATTTAAAAAAAAAAATGCACATAGTTGAAACACATTAGTTAGGTGTAATGCCAGGAAATAGGTTCGGGTAGTCCAAATCACTTCGCGGTTGCATCCTAATTGTTCTCTTGAATCTCATAAATTCCATTCCAACTTGTCTACACTTCACAACATAGACTTGTATAGACAAAACATGTATCTTATATCTATAAACTAACATGTGGGTCACCCATGATCCATGAAGCACCTCGTGGATTGCTTATATTGGTTGAAGTAACAGCCAAGAACTCCACTTAGTGGCATATTAATTTTCACTTGAACATATATTTTAAGAAACAGGGTTCCACCAAAATATTGACTAGGATTAATAAGTGTAGTTACTTAGAATTCTCAGAAGCTAAATGAACACTTTATGTTGGGGAATATGTGCAGAGTGCATAGGTGGATTCCAACTCTGTACAATGAAATCCACCTTCACACATTTTAGGCTGATGAATGCTAAAGCTTCTTCATATAACCAAATTGGGTGGTTGACGTCATAATTGGTGAGCATGGTATCGTCATCTACATAGGTCTATCCATACATAGTTGATCAATGCTTCGACAGTGCTGTGGAGGGAATATTACAAGGGTATAATTTTTTTGTAAACTGCTATTGGCCAAGATATTTTTCAAGTCAAATATAGTGTGATTTCTTGTATGTTTTGTCTGGACATGTTATTCTTGTTATTTATTCCAATGAATCACATAGTATTATGGGTAAATGTAATTCCCCCTCCCACATTTACCCTCTTTCACCGGTTTACCTGGGGTAAACATGACCTGAGAGTCACTACGATAAGACTCAATGTCCTATATTCCCGTAAGGAAATGGAGTCAACAACTTAAGACCATACTAACATCGCTCAGGTGCTATAGGACCTACATGAACAACCCAACCACTCTAGGTGTCCAACCCATGACATAAATCTCTTTTCCACTGAACTAGAGCCTTAAATGCTCCCTTTCTAGGGGATGCAAGCGATTATAGCCCTACATTTTCTCCCATAGGCCTTACTGCTAGCGGCTCTGGAATTTTCCAGCCATTTATTTGCTAGGGAACCCAAATTTTGAGCCATATTTTCAGAGCTAGGACTCAATTCTATGCACAAAACTCAGTGAAAATTCCAGAAATGATGAATGACATAGAAAAAAAGCTTATAAACTAAAACTTGAACCAAGACTTGACCTAACCTCTCCCAACCGGGACTCACATTTTGTCAATCACATGGTAAAAATGCAATCTACATGCCAGGAATACATATCTGAACAAAAGGGTATGGAAACTTATCTGAGGTATAAAAAGAAGGATCGATGCCTTCTCACAATATCTTTCATAACATGAATTAGGTCTTACATTTATTATTCATTCAGTTACAAGTAAAAACATGAAGAGAGCCAAGACTGAGATCTATCATATAACCATGCTTATATCCATCATATAACCAAATAAATAAAAATGAGAGAAAAAGTACATTTACCCATAAAAATGAAGAGAAACTTACCTGTTATTAAACATGGGAAAAATCCAACCAGGTCTGGGACTTCCACGTACCACCCGACCAAAGATTAGGCTGGACCAAATCTTACTTTCATCCAGTCATCCCCATGCCATATTCCAAGCATGAATGTGGGATCTCATGGGATAAACCAATCCAAAAAAAACTAAGGGAATCCAGAGGTTAAACCACCTCCACCCTCACCATATCGTGATCTCACCTAAACCAGTGCCAAGATTACAAAACCAAACTGAGCTTGGATGCCTCAGAATTCCTTCACTGTCCCTTGAGGAATTTTCTTGTCTCCACCAACCTGTTAAGGGCTTCCTGGAGAAAACCATCTCCACCCCCAACCCTTGGGATTTTCCTAAGACCACCTCACATGAAGTGAAAATATTTCGGCAATTCAAATCTCAAATTGATAAGGAATCCCATCACACCATGGCTATCCAGAAATGGCAAGGAGAGACAAAAATTCACTGTCGAAACCTGGCAAAATCCATGTGAATGACAATGAAAGAACCAAATACCAACACATGCATACCATGCATGTCAAAACAACTAGGAAATCATACATGTAACCTATTACCTACAAGTATTATTACTGAAGCTTCTTGATCCAAATTTTCCTTTCTTGATCGTTGATTTCCTTATCCTGCCTTTGCTTGCTTTCTTTCATTCTCCTCTTGGTGCTCTTCTCCTCTCTGAAACCAATTCCAAAACTGAATTGAAAAAAGGCTACCAACTGATGCTCTAAGGCATCTTTATGACTGAAGCCTCTATTTTCTTCATTTTCCATTATTTTCCTTGATTTTACTCCTCACAGGAAACCTATGACCTTTCACCTCCATTTTCTCCTAATTTCCTTTATTTTCATAAATAAAATTCCAATTAATGCCACTTTGTCTTTCCAAAGCCTTTATCATTTCCTTTTCCAATTTCCCCTTAGCCATAAACACAACAAGTGATGCCCACTATGATAACTTTCCCAACATTCAGCTTAGAATAAGTGTCCCTTGACTGTGTTCTTATTTTTCCTTTTATTAATTTTTATTACAAGAACTTTTAACACGAGTATGTTACACTAAATGTTTCTATGATATACTTCCACATTGCCTTCCACAATTTGGTATTTAGTAGTTTGGAGTTTCAGGTTGTATATATTAAATACCTTAGCGTAAGACGATGGTTGTGAAGGATTGTGTGTTGGATATTTTTATTATTTGATCCATTCCAGAATGCAATGGATGTTTTAAACACCTGCAAGGAAACCTTTGTTTGTTACTATTTAATTAAATTGTATTTATATATGTAAGAGAATTTGATTTTACTAAAATCTAAGTGTAGGGCATCTAGGTAATAGAAAATCGTGTGGTGCTTATAAATGTTGAGGAAATTAACTCTCCCTACAATCCTCGTCCATGTACTCAACAAAAAACTTCCATTGAGCGCGTTAGTGGTCACATTTTCATTAGATAGCAACAGTTCTGCTAAAACCATAACCATTGTGATGGTGTTGTCACTGCCTATTTTGTCTGTTGGAATGTTCGCTTCCCTGATGTTTGTGTCGCGATACAAAAAATGTGTACTACTATTTCTAGATTTGATTCATATCAACGCTCATGTTGAAGTTGAGCTTGAACCACATGGCATCGAATTTGAACTCAAAGTGTTCAAGATCCATCGAGTTGACGATCATGTTGGGGTCTCGTGCCTTGAACACCGTGACTGGCAAAATTAGCACATGATGCCTATAAGAAGAAGAAGAGAAATTATGATCCCACAACAACAGAGTTTTCGTCGCTTCAACATTGCTTTTGTCAGCATCGACGCTCATTTGAAGCATCGAAAATTTCCTTTCTTTTTTCGTTTCCATTGCAACGATGAGGACATTTGCACACTTAATATTAAACTTGTTCCGTCATATTTAATCCTGACTCAACCACATGTTTTACAATATTGTAAAAAAAATAAATTTCTTTGTTCATAATGTGGAATAGTGATGACGAATACCAAGCTTCCTTCGCACAATTGTTTAGCCCCCCTCGCCACCCACGTAAGGTACCTACAACGTTGGGTAGAGTAGTAGCAATGTTGGACATAACAGGGTTAGAAATGTTAAGCATAACAATGTTAGTGTCAAGCACTCACCCATGAAATAGTGAATCATAAAACTAGTTTTTATTTTTATTTTTAAATGGTTGTGATGACTGACAAATACCCTAAATAAAATTCCTTCCACTAGGGGAATTATATCCCATCAAAACTTGCTGAGCCAATTGAAAATTAAAAGTAAGATTTCTAGGAAATTAAAAAATTATTTTTAAATTTATGAAAAATAAAAATATTAAATATTTTTCAAAAACTTTGATTAAAATTAAAAAAAAAAACATACAAAATCAACCCACTTTGACAACAACAACAAAACAAATGCTATAATCCCTAACAAAATAAAGACTTATAAATACATTTTTAATACAATAACGACTCAAACCTAAAATACATTTCTATATCTATGTTATGTATTTTGTGTTAACTTATTATGTTAATAACACGGAGCATGTTGTTAAAAACAACATACATAGATGCAAAACAAACACAACGCTAGCCAGCGCATCATTGTGCATGAGGTATTGTATCATACCATGTACAATAGACACCTTTTTCATGATTCACGGAAAATATTACAAATAGAATGCCAAATAAATTATGCATTTGTGAATAACACATTTATTAATATGTGTCCGGTTTAGCATCATGATATCATAAATAACATCATATATCCACGTCATCTTGATTATGTCATGCATGACGTATCTAATTCAATTATTAAAACATATGACAATTCATAATGTAGCGACTTATATTATTGGGCTATGATGTGAATAACATCATATATCCACGTCATCTTGATTATGTCATGCATGACGTATCTAATTCAATTATTAAAACATATGACAATTCATAATGTAGCGACTTATATTATTGGGCTATGATGTGACCCCGTTGAACACCCCTTCTCCATTTGGAGTATCTTATCATATCTTTGATACAACGATTGTATTTTGAGTTCACACACGGGTAAAAAAATTGTTAAATTTGAGCATCTTATTCTCCCTTTGACCTATCTTTTATATTATTAGGTTCTAGTTCAATATGTGCATACGGAGTGATGGGTTTCATAATCTATGTAGAAGAATTTATTCGATGGGTTGAATATTGCAGTTTACAAAAATGTGATAAAAGGGAATGAGATTAAAAATTCAAATAATTTCTATAATAGTCAATCATGTTATATTTAATAAGCCAGCTAGCTACATAATTGTTATTAGTTCTGGCTTTAAAAATTGTATTCTAATTGAAATACTGTGTATACGTGAGAATCATATCTTACGTTATATTTATTTTATTTTATTATGATTACAATATATTGTTTTTTCCAATTTTATGTTTATGTTATTTATTAGGATTACAATATATTGTTTTTCCGAGTACTAATTTATGAGATGATGTTATTTTTCTATTGTGTAATTGATATAGCGTGCAGAAGTGAGAATCCTGTTTAAATAAAGTGATGTAAATTTTAGAAATATTTATTTATAATTTGTTTTTTTAATTAAAATGACATCATGTGATCTCAATTTTAGAAATATATTTTTACAATTTGTTTTCTGAGAATTTTTTGTTTTTAATTGGGTGAAATGACTATGATTTATTAAATTATGAATTACTATAGTTTTATTGGCTAAACATTAATGAAATTATCTTATTTTATTTTATGTGAATAAATAACATAAGATCTTAAGTTTTATGAATATTATTATTAGTTGAAATATGTACTCAACAAAACTAAAATAGCATTAAACAATGTCATTGCTCAATTAAAAAATATGATAATTTAAAAAATATTTTATCATATATTAAATATATAAATTCTAAAAAAATTGCATAAATATAAAAAAATATCTTACAAAACCTATAAAAAGTCTATTGGAATGAGAATATGTGCAAAAGTACAACAATAGAGATGTGTGCAAAAAAAAGAACATGTGGAAGGGAAAATGTGAAAAATGCACTTTCTTAACATTTTTACTTTGTTAAACTTTATGTGTGTTAAAGGAAGCTTATATATTTCTATCACAACACATTCTCCTTAGCATATTTTCCTATCCCACATTCAAGTGTTGCATTTAGCTTATTATATGCAAAAACAAGTGTAGCATTTAGCTTAGTTATTAATGAATAGTTTTGAGTATAGAAATGGTTCAATGTATATTAATGATTTGAATGAATGTTAAATGAACTTGGTGTTTATAAATAGAATCATTACATTTAAGTAATAGGTTCTCTTCTTTACATTTCAAGTTATTTTTGTATGTGAATAGGTATTGTATGCAAGGTAAACCCTAGTGAATAACTTTGAATACTAAAATGTTTTAATGTATATTAATGATGTGAATGAATATTATATACAACTGGTGTTAAGTTTGAATTAATAACATATTGAGTATAAAAATTTCAATTCCATTTAAAAAATATAAACTTGTATCTATTGACAATTTTAATGATAAATTTGTATTCATTCACATTTACTATTGTTTCTATTTCGAGAACAATTACTAGAAATGAATTGGACAACTCCTGACTTAGATTATCTACCTCACAACTAATTTTTCAAGAAATTGAAATCGTAGTAAAGCTACTGGAAAAGAAATGGTATTACATCCATCTATTATATGAGATGGTACAAGGTGGTTCATTTGAGTTGTAGGTTGAGGCAACAATGATTGCTCTAAAAATTTTGTAATCTTGAAAGAAATTTTGGAATTTTGATTTTTTTTAATATTGGTTTAGAATTTTTGCTTTTCATTTTGTAAATTTTGAATTAAAATTTGTAATTTTGATTTGCTAAAATATTTGAAATCTTGAATTGAAATTAAGAGAAGTTTTTCATGCACGGCATTAAAATATTCCATCCATGTGTGGAACAAATTTTTTGTCAAACCATGTGTTCCTCCTTTCTTAAGCATCCCCAATTTTGCACCTTTGCACACCATCCACACAATTCTTTCCAAAACCTTCACATTAAAACAAAGAAATTTTAACAATTATTGGAAAACATTACATATCATATATACCGTGTAACTTAAGTCTTGTTTTACATACTGTGTAACTTAAGTCTGGTTTTACATACAATGTAACTTAAGTGATATATTTCTAGAAATGAAGAAAAAGAACTTCCTTAATATGTCTACGTTATAAGTAAGTGGTAAATCTTTTAAAAATGTGATAGTCTAGCTTAACCATCTATATGTAATTTAATTTAATTTAAGCAATTATAATAATAAGTAATTCTGATATATTAATATCATATTCCCTATAGTTAGAAAATAAACCTCATATAATAATTCTATATTACATGTGAAATAATACTTTAAATTTAAAACGCACTTGTATAAATTTTTTTTTTTTTGCATTTATTTAAATTTAAAAAATAAAATTATAAACAACTTAAAACAAATATAGAACTAAATTTTAGTTAGGTAACAACACATTTCTATAGCCTCAGGGATGCCTCATGGATGAATAAGGATTAGTGTACACCTATATAATAATTCATGGTATTTTAATTTTTTTTTTTTAAATTAATAAGTACTAGCTACTTTATAATTTTTATGTTTTATTTTTTTTTAATAAGAAAAAAAAAATCTTATTTATATAAATAAAGTATATAATTTTTTAAAATTTTTGTCACACTTAATTTCAAATTTACATTCTTTAATATATTTTTATAATAAATAAATAATAATAATTAAAGTTTAATTAAAATATTAAGCTAAGAATTTTTTTTTAAAAAAGGTATTTTTTTTAACAGAACATTCAATCACCAACAAATGGTCACCCATCACCAACAAACTGTCACCGCTTAAGTTAACATAAATTCATACTTAAATAATTACTCTTCAAACAAAAATTTAAACCTTATTACTCATACAAATAGTTTGCATGCCTCCACCTATTCCGTCTTACCTAGATATCTAAATCAAGTTTATCTGTGTTTACATAGATGTCTAAATAAAGTTTATCTGTGTTTACATAGATGTCTAAATGAATTTGTCACGTTTTTACTGTGTTTTATTTAGTTAAAACACAAATTAAAAATGGCTCATGTAGTTGGGCAAGTGGAATGAGAGAAGTTATTTTGTTAAAACAAAAATCAGCTACAGCTCATGTATGTGGGAAAGTGGAACTAAATAATCCGAAGGATGTCTTCAATGACATTATGTTAATCTGTTCGAAAGATCTTATGCTATTATGCTACTACCCAATGAACATGTTGAGAAATTTTAAGGAACTCTCTGAAATTAACTTAATGGATTCACAACCAAATACATATAATTGGGTTGATGGATTTCCATAAAACTTTTTTTCTCTTTATAGAAGTTATTATTTTAGATAGTGGAGAAAAAATACCATTGCAGTCTCTTCATGCGGCATTATTAAAAAAAAATTGTGGTCAAAGTCTATTGATTCTAATCATATTTTTTTTTTTTTAATCAAAGTTTCATGAAAATGTTCAATGTTTATATTTTGATGTAAATTCAAAATTAATTTTATATTTTTTTTAAAATTGTATTTCTAATTTTTGATTGGCTTTGTGATTTTTGACTAGACATAATTCCCGTGGTGGAGAGTGTTTTATTTTAGGTATTTATTAGACCCTGAAAATTCATTTTAAAATTAAAGAAATTTTCGATTGGTTCTATGAGCTTTGATGACACATAATTCCCCTCGTGGAGAGTGTTTATTTTAGGTATTTATTAGACCCTCAAAATAAATTTGTTTTATTTTAGGTATTTATTAGAACCTCAAAATTAATTTTAAACTTAAAACAACTAATTTTTAAGTGGTTAGCCCGTGGGTGAGTGCTTTGACATTGACAGTTTTATACCTAGCCCTGGTATTTCTAAAATTTCTATAACTTTTCCCATTGTTGCAGGTCCCTTATGTGGGTGGGTGGGTGGGTAGGTGTGGGGATGAAAAATGGCATGCACATTGGCTTCTCACACATTGAAATTCTCCAAAAAAAACTAGTTTCAAACAACATATGCATCCCTACACAATACCATTCTGTGAACTACTGAGTTTGTTGGAGAACATATTAACAATTAAAATCCTCCAAAAATTTATTAACTTGGAACAAAAATATTATGGATTCCCACACATTACAATAAAAAATTATATATTCAAATTATTGAAAACTGAACTATAACTCAATCGAGATTTAAATTAAAAATTTAATTTCACAATGAAGGGTTCTGTGGGAGTGCATAGAAAACAAATTTCTCTCAATCAACTTCTCTACACTACTACTACAAACTATACCTTATCATTTATTATGCCATGGTTGTGTCGAAGTTCATATAAAACGCATTTCTCCATGCAATCAACTTCTCTCCACTAATATTAAAAACTATATCTTACCATTTATTATGCCATGGTTGTGCCTGAGTGCATAGAAAACACATTTCTCCATGAAATCAACTTCTATGCAATACTACTACAAGCTATATCTTATCATTTATCATGCCTATGCTTAACGCGAGGAATCATTCGTCTATGAGTTTTGAAAACATGAATAAAACTATATATTCAAATTATTAAAAATGTAATTTGAGTTCAATCCAACTTTAAACTATATATTCAAATTATTAAAACTTAACTACACAACATGAGTGAATGGTTGTGTGGGAGTGTGAAGAAAACACATTTCTCCGTAGAATCAATTTCTCCTCACTACTACTGCAAACAAGATCATATCATTTATTATGTCTACACTTGACCTGAGAAATCATTTATTTATGATGTTTTTTTAATTTTGATAACACAATAAGACTATATATTCAAATTATTAAAACCTTAATTTTTTTTAATTTTGAAAATAGAAATAAAACTATATATTCAAATTATTAAAAAACATAATTGTAACTCAGTCCAACTTTAAACTATATATTCAAATTATTAATTGTTTCTTAATTTCGGAAACACAAATAAAATTGTACATTCAATGATGCGGGCTAGCTGCAAAATACCAGAATTACACTGCGAAATGGAATTTTTAAGACTTAATACAAATCCATTTTACTTCACACCAGAGTGCAAACTTGGAGTTTAACTACATACATACACGTGTGAAATCAACAACGGGATTGCATAACATATATAGACTATACAATAACCCAAACAAATGCAACTTCACAGGATTCCTTACTCGAGGGTCCCACAAAGTCCTGACCAATCACGTCAATCGCACTTCGCAGTTTTTACAACTTATCCTTAAGTGCTAAAACCTATTTTCTGCGCGATGCAATGCTACGATGTGTTGACACGTGGCTTCTCACACTTTTCATCGCAAAACTATTACCTTGCGAGGACCCTTAGCGCTATCTTTCAAAGTTTTCGATTTGCGATTTCCGCTTCTAATCTCCGTCGTTTGATCTCGGCTGGATCCGACAGTCCACACTATGCCTTCTTTATACCACTTCGCGTCGCACTACAAATTCTTTAACTTGCGAAATGAGTCGTAATCTCTCTCTTTTTCTATATGTGATGTCTCTCCACCTACGATGTGATCTCTTGTCATTAATCAGTTGGATCCAATGACTCTCGTCACGCCTATAAATACGATTGATATTTTCTCTATGGATAACACAATATTTAATTCAAAAAAGGAATATATATAGAAACTAAGGCCTCGTTGCACCTATAATCCGATTAGATTTCTTGTTGTGTGTTTCTTTATATAGATATTCGAATTCAAATAACATTTTAATAATTAACTTAATGTAGGGAACCCGATCAAAGCACCAAACATTGGGATTAACCTTGGAAATAAAATACAGTTTTTAAACAAGGGTTCTGATTAAACACAAAACACTTAGAAATAATCTAGAAATGGAAAACGGGGAGCCAAGCCCTCAGATGGTGGGATTTTACATTTACTTCTACTTCTCTATTCTCTCCTTTTTTTCTATGGATGAAAGAACCCCACAATGGTGGATTTGGTTGGTTTTTATCCCTTTCCCCAAAATCCCCATATGGTTTAGAAATTGTCAATCAATTTCAAAACACTTTATTCAACTAAAAACTTAACTAATCCTAATTTAACCATTCTTTTATTCTGCAAATTACAATGGTTGAGTTATCCCACATCAACTTCAATAAAATATATAAAAATAAATAAAGTCTTCAAATTATTGGACTGTTGATCCTCTTTCCAAGCCACAACATGTGACCAACTTGTCACATTGCTGGCTCTACCTTAATGATCCTCCACCAGGATTCCGGGGTAGATTAAATTCATTGCTCGTGTCCATGATCTCTTCAATAGAGTACCCTGTGCTTTGAATTTGGGAAGCGTCCAACCAAGAACCATCATGTAGAGGATGGTCCTTCCATTTGACTAGATACTCTAAATATTCTTTGTTTCACATCTTCTTGGCCACATGTGTGTCCAGAATCTGTTCAATTTCCAAAGGCTGTGATAGAGGAATTTGTTTAATCCATGATCTCTCTTCATCCTGGGTGTTCCATGTTAATCTCTCTGAACAATATTATTTATCAACAATAGTGTATTGGTATAGATCTACCACATAAAATATGGGAGAGATTCATACACCTGGAGGTAACTGCAAATCATAGTCATTTGCAAAAAACTTTCAAAGAATTCTACAAGGCCCGATCTTTTTCATCTTCAATTTGTTGTACCCTCCTTTACGAAAACTCTCCTTGCACAAATGTGCTAGTACCAAGTCTCCTACTTCGAATTGTACCTCTTGCATTTTCAAATCTGCTCGCTGTTTAAATTTTTGGTTGTTGTCCTGTAGCTTCAATTTGACTTGTTCATGTAGATCGTTGATTTCTTTTGTGAAATCTTCTCCATCAACACTCCTGGATTCCAATTGATCCAAATCCTGCAACTAAAATACTCCATGTGGGTGCATTCCATAGAGGATTTGGGAAGTACTTCTACCCGTGCTTTTGTTGAATGAATCGTTGTTAGCAAACTCTACTTCTGCAAGCACATGATCGCATTGTCTAGAATTTTCACCAACCAGACTCCTCAACAGATTTCCTAGAGTCATGTTCACAACCTCATTTTTCCCATATGACTGTGGATGATAAGTAGGACTAAAATTTAGTTTGGTGTCTAATTTCTTCCAAAATGTTCGCCATAAATGACCTGTGAACTTTACATCCTTATCCAAGATGATGGACTTTAGCAAGCCATGTAATATGACATCTCTGTGATGAAAAAATGAGCTACATGTGTAGCATCACTTGTCTTTCTGCATGGAATGAAATGTCCATTTTGGCGAAATGATCCACCAGCACCATGATGGAATCGAATCCGCGTTGTGTCTTTGGCAGACCAAAAATAAAGTCCAATTTGACTGAGTCCCATGGTCTATTCGAAATGGGTAAGGGTGTATACAACCCTACATTCTGGTTGCGTCCCTTTGCTTGTTGACACACTTTACACCTAATCACGAATCTCTGTACATCCCTTCGCATTCTTAGCCAATAATAAAAGTGGCTCAGTTGATCCAAAGTCTTATCTATACCAAAATGTCTGGCCAAACCTCCAATGTGTTTTTCTTGGATTAAGTTCTCTCGGATAGAACATTCTGGAATACACAATTGTCCTCCTTTGAACAACAACCCATCCTACATGTTATAGTCCAATCATGGACTATTTTCCCTCAACATTAGATTTTGGAAATCTTCATAAGCTTCCTTAAAATATGCATCCACTTCATACACGTCTTTGAGATGCTCAAATCCCAACATTTGTACTGTACTTTCTTGAAATATCAAAATTCTCCTACTCAACGCATCTGCCACCTTATTAGCCTAACCACTGTTGTGTTTCAAAACAAATGTAAAACTCTGCAAGTACTCCACCCACTTCGTCCGTTTATGATTCAGCTTGTGCTGCTGCATAATATATTGCAACGGAGAATTATCTGAAAACAAGACAAATTCATTAGCCAGCAAATAATGTCCAATGCTTCAATGCTTGGATAACTACATAAAACTCTTTGTCATAAGACATAGAATTTTGTGTTCTCTCATTTAAATTCTCGCTGAAGTATGGTACTGGCTTATCTTGTTGGTTGAGTACTGCACCAATGGCTGTCCCACTGGCATCACAACGAACTTGGAATTTTTTTTTGAAGTCTAGAAACTTTAGCCTATTGGTTTTCCCATAATATTCTTCTTTAAATACTGAAAACTCCTCTTAGCAGGTTTTTTCCAATCAAAAGGTTGATTTTCCTTCTTAATGGTATCCAACATAGGTGCACAAATACCACTGAAGATTTTAGTAATCTTTCGATAGAAACCTTCCAATCAATGAAAACTTCTTACTTCAAACAAAATTTTGGGAGATGGCCAACTAACTATGGCTGCAACCTTCTCTAGATCCATATTCAACTCATTCTCAGAAATCAAAAACCCTATATAAATCAAAACTTTCGTGAAAAAATAACATTTTTTCAAATTTATTAACAATTTATTTTGCTGCAATTTTTCCATCACATACCTGACATGCTGCAAATTTTATTCCTTTTTTTGTTGAAGACAAGTATATCATCCAGATATACAATCACAAAATTACCAATTAATTATTTCAACATCTCATTCATCAAACACATGAATGTTTTGGGCACATTGCTCAGCCCAAAAGGCATGACCAACCACTCGTGCAAGCCTTCATTGGTCTTGAAAGTTGTCTTCCATTTGTCACCTTCTCTAATTCTAATCTGGTGATAGATTATTTTTAGATCTATCTTTGAAAAGTACGCTACTCCACTCAGAAAATCTATCATATCATCTATCCGAGGTAAAGGAAAAATGTACCTGATAGTGATATTTTTTATCACTCGAGAATCAATGCACATCCACCATTCACCTCCTTTCTTGGGAGCTAGAACAGTCAGAACAACACAAGGGCTCAAACTCTTTCGAACTAGTCCTTTATCCAAAAACTTATATACTTTCTTTTTGATCTCCTCATTTTCTTTCGAACTCATCCAGTAAGAATATTTGTTTCAAAAACTGGCTCCTTGAATAAAATCAATATGGTGACTAATGCTCCGCTTCGGTGGTAATTTATCTTGCAAATCATCCACCACAATATCACTAAACTCTTATAGCATTTCCTGTATTTCCACAGGAAAATCAGTGATTTCCGTTTCCATCAAAAATTCTCTTGGCCTCCGTAAAACTACATAATTCACCTCATTCTCCTCAATATATCATAGAAACTCCTTCTCTCCTATCAGCAGTGTTTTAGTTTCACTAGCATTTGTAGTCTCTTCTTCTTTCATGGGAACTAATGTATGATTTATGCCATCCTTCAAAAATATGTAACAATTCTTTTCCCCATCATGGAAAACCTTTCTATCATATTTCCATGCTTTTCCCATCAGAATATGGCACATGTCCATAGGCATAACATCACAAGTTATCTTATCCTTGTACTAGCCAATGTGAAACTCCACCTCACACTGCAAATCAACCAACAATTTGTGTCCCTTATGCAACCAATACACCTTATAGAGAGTTGGGTGCTTTGACTTTTTCAAACACAACTTTTCCACCATCTTAGTGGCTACCAGGTTATCACTACTCCCACTATCTATAATAAATTTGCATCATTTTCCATGTGACTTACATACAGTACAGAACAATTCTTTCCTCTAGGTCAGGTCAACCACCTCTTTAGCTGGTTTTAACAATACCTTTTTCAACACCAAGGCCTCTCCTATTTCAGGTACATTATCCACCTCTTGTGGTGCTACCTCTACTTCATCAGGTTGAGCAACATACACTCTCCTCTGTCCAACTAGTTCATTTTTAGGACATTCATAAGACCCGTGTCCCCATTTGTGACACTCGTAACACTCGTAGGTATTTCCTCTGCCTCTGCCATTACCTCTTCCTCACAGGTATGGCCTTCCACCTCTGGTGTTACCCTCCTTCTCTGTCTGTCCTGAAGTCTTTGAACTGTTGCCTTATTCATTACTGTTGGAAGTGCTACCTCTGCCATAGGACTGTCCTCATCCTATACTGGATCCACATCCTCTTCTTGCATTTTTCTTCCTATAAATCTTTTCTTCTGCCTTCAAAGCACACTGGTATGCCTCCTCCATAGTTTTTGGGGAAATAATATTGATTTCATTCAAGATTTCCATCCGTAGACCATTCACAAATCTGGTTGTCTTCTTAAGGGTATCTTCAACATACCTAGCCCTCAAGTTCAATTTATAGAACTCTTATGTGTATTCCTTTATAGTCATTGTCCTCTGTCTCAGGTTCCGCACTCAATGTATTTAAAGGGAAATTCTGTAATATTTAGGCATGAAATTACTTTTCATAATTTCAATCATCCTATACCAACTCTTGATCAAAGGCTAGTTTAATCTTCACTTTTCTTCCTACATACTGTCCCACCACAGTGTGGAGTATCCTTTCAACTTAGTGACACAAACCTGATTTTCCCATCCTCTCTAATTTCCTCATACTCGAATTATTTATCTAAATCAATTATCCAGTTCAGCGATGCTTCTGTGGATAAACTTCCTTCATAATTTGGAGAGCTCTAGTTTTGGCTTGCTTCTAGCCATCAAAATACATTTCATTAATATGATTTCTAGTGGCTCATTCTCTTGCTCATCTATTTGTGCCTCTCGCTCCTCATCTTCACTGTCATCTCCACCTTCAGGATCCCTACACCTTCCTGCTTCTACTGCTACCAAACGTGCTGACATCACTCTAATTTCATCAAGTATTTCTTCTTCTGCTACTCCCCTTGTAGCTCTTCCTCGGCCTCTTGTCCCTACTTCAGCTCTTCCCCGACCTCTTCTTCCTACTTCCATCTTCACTAAGGAAGAAAACTTGTTCTGATACCAATTGATGCAGGCTAGCTGCAAAATATCAGAAGTACACCGCGGAATGGAATTTTTAAGAATTAATACAAATCCCTTTTACTTCACAGTAGAGTGCAACCTTCGAGTTTAACTACATACATAGACACGCGAAATCAACAGTGGGATTGCATAACATATATATATTATACAATAACTCAAACAAATGAAACTTTGCAGGATTCCTTACTAGAGGGTCCCACACAGTCCCGACCAATCATGGTCAGTCGCACTTCACCATTTTTACAATGGAACCTTAAGTGTTAAAACCTATTTTCTATGCGATGCAATGTTTTGCTATGTTGGCACATGGCTTCCCGCATTTCGTGTCGCAGGTCAAATTATTTAACTTGTGAAATGAGTCATAATCGCTATCTTTTATGATATGCAATGTATCTCCAGCTACGATGTGATATTTCATTGTTAATCGGTTGGATCCAATGGCTCTCATCACGCCTGTAAATCTGATTGAGATATGCTCTGCAGATAACAAAATATTTAATTCAACAAAGGAATATATATAGAAACTAAGGCCTTGATGTGCCTACAATCCAATTAGATTTCTTGTTTTTCGTTTCTTTATACAGATATTTGAATTCAACGGAGGTTTAAATAATTAACTTAAAGTAGGGAGCCCAGTCAAAGCACAAAACATTGGGATTAATATTTAAAATAAAATACAGTTTTTAAAGAGAGGTTCTGATTAAAGAAAAAACACCCAAATATGAAGAGAGGCCAAGCCCTCAGATGCCTATTTTTTACATTTACTTCCACTTCTCTATTCTCTCCTTTTTCGCTATGAATGGCAGAAACCCATAATGTTGGATTTGGTTGGTTTTTATCCATTTCCCCAAAATCCCCATATGGTTCAGAAACTGTCAATCAGTTTCAAAACAATTTATTCAACTAAAAACTTAACTAATCCTAATTTAGACACTCTTTTTTTCTGCAAATTACAATGGCTGAGTGAGCCCACATTAAATTAAACAAAATATTTAAAAAAAATAAAGTCTTCAAATTCTTGGACTGATGATCCTCTTTCCAAGCCACAACATGTGACCAACTTGTCACGTTGTTGGCTCTACCTTAATGCTCCTGCATCATTCAAATTATTAAAAAACTTAATTGTAACTCAATCTTGCTTTAAACTATATATTCAAATTATTAAAAAATTAATGCACAACATGAGTGAATTGTTGTACGGGAATGAGGAGAAAGCACATTTGTCTGTATAATCAACTTCTTCGCACTACTACTGCAAACGATATCTATAAGACTATCACAATTAATATATATAAGAATATAACAATTACTTCTTTGCACTACTACTGCAATTGATATATATAAGACTATCACAATTACGAAAAGTGTACCTCTCCTCAAAAATGTCATAGAACATTGTAGAAATTATGATGTAGATTTGCAAACTTCTCATAAGAAGAAATGTACTCTACAACTCTTCGAAAATCAATTCAAAATTGAAAACAATAATCTCATACATGCAATAATAAATAACACACATGCGCACAATATTTTTCTGAGGGAAAGAAATATGCTAAAAACCTTAATGTATGCTTGCATTAATATGATGAATAGATATGTATTACAGTTTATTTTCTCAACTGAGCACAACCTACAAATGAGTAATCTATCTCTCTACTCACTAAGAAGCTATGACCCAAACTTAGTCAATTTATTCCTCTTCTTGAGCCCCTATTTCCTTGCTTAGGTCCTTGATAAACTATGCCCCTATTATTTAGGAAATTCCTCTAATTGATTGAACAGTTTCTAAGGTTTATCATTTGACTTCATGCAACACCTGTACACTCAAGACTAACATACAATTTTTGTTACACTTCCTTTGAATATCCACCAAAACTGGGGAAATCGAATTCTCTACATGCATTATCTATTTTGGGTTGATTGATGAGCTAACTCGATGATCACTAAATTAGACTCAAGCTGCACTGATTCCTCCAATAGTTAGAACTAGTTTAATTGAAAACAACTTGAGATTACTGACCTTGTGATCTAGGTGGATATTGCTGGCCACCCACCTATTCCATTTAGGCCGCACCATCAATTCTTTCAGCCTTTCACTTGCAGCACAACTTACTATTTTCAACAGTTTTCGGGTCTTGAACTTCTAGAGCCATTTTGAGGCCCTAAACGATGTTTTTTGGGAAAATCGAGAGCAACATGGGTTCAATCGGGTCCATGGACTGATGTTGCTCACACCAAAAGTTGTAGTCCTCAGATAGATATTTATAACACTATTGAGTGCATCAAACGAAGATCGTATGCCAAAGTTATGTCCCCTAGAATTTGAAACACCAATTTACCCAAATGGGACCCATAGTTTTGGCGCTTCATTTCCTAGGGTTATGTTTTTGGACATTTCGGGTTTTACATTGTTTCTCAACAATAAATAGGCCTTTGAGCCTCATTGTAACACAGTTCAGAGGCCTGTAGCTGCCAGATCTCTTCTCAGAGATAAGCTACCAATGCCCTAGATAGTTTATTTCCATTCTGTCTGTCAGAAAATTAAGATTTCTAGGAAATTAAGAAATTATTTTTAAATTTATGAAAAATAAAAATATTAAATATTTTTCAAAAACTTTGATTAAAATTAAAAAAAAAACATACAAAATCAACCCACTTTGACAACAACAACAAAACAAATGCTATAATCCCTAACAAAATAAAAACTTATAAATACATTTTTAATACAATAACGACTCAAACCTAAAATACATTTCTATATCTATGTTATGTATTTTGTGTTAACTTATTATGTTAATAACACGGAGCATGTTGTTAAAAACAACATACATAGATGCAAAACAAACACAACGCTAGCCACTGCATCATTGTGCATGAGGTATTGTATCATACCATGTACAATAGACACCTTTTTCATGATTCACGGAAAATATTACAAATAGAATGCCAAATAAATTATGCATTTGTGAATAACACATTTATTAATATGTGTCCGGTTTAGCATCATGATATCATAAATAACATCATATATCCACGTCATCTTGATTATGTCATGCATGACGTATCTAATTCAATTATTAAGATATATAATGTAGTGACTTATACTTTTGGGCTATGATGTGACACCGTTGAACACCCCTTCTCCATTTGGAGTATCTTATCATATCTCTCATCCAACGATTGTCTTTTGAGATTACACACGTGTAAAAAAATTGTTAAATTTGAGCATCTTATTCTCCTTTTGACCTATCTTTTATATTATTAGGTGCTAGGCCAATATGTGTATACGGAGTGATGGGTTTCATAATCTATGTAGAAGAATTTATTCGATGGGTTGAATATTGTAGTTTACAAAAATATGATAAAAGGGAATGAGATTAAAAATTCGAATAATTTCTATAATAGTCAATCATGTTATATTTAATAAGCCAGCTAGCTACATAATTGTTATTAGTTCTGGCTTTAAAAGTTGTATTCTAATTGAAATACTGTGTATACGTGAGAATCATATCTTACGTTATATTTATGTTATTTTATTATGATTACAATATATTGTTTTTTCCAATTTTATATTTATGTTATTTATTATGATTACAATATATTGTTTTTCCGAGTACTAATTTATGAGATGATGTTATTTTTCTTTTGTGTAATTGATATAGCGTGCAGAAGTGAGAATCCTGTTTAAATAAAGTGATGTAAATTTTAGAAATATTTATTTATAATTTGTTTTTTTAATTAAAATGACATCATGTGATCTAAATTTTCGAAATATATTTTTACAATTTGTTTTCTTCATTAAATTGAGATTTTTTTTTTTTTTTTTTTAATTTGGTGAAATGACTATGGTTTATTAAATTATGAATTATTATAGTTTTATTGGCTAAACATTAATGAAATTATCTTATTTTATTTTATGTGAATAAATAACATAAGATCTTAAGTTTTATGAATATTATTATTAGTTGAAATATGTACTCAAAATGAGTAAGACAAAACTAAAATAGCATTAAACAATGTCATAGCTCAATTAAAAAATATGATAATTTAAAAATTATTTTATCATATATTAAATATATAAATTCTAAAAAAATTGTATAAATAGAAAAAAATATTTTACAAAACCTATAAAAAGTCTATCGGAATGAGAATATGTGCAAAAGTACAATAGTAGGGATGTGTGCAAAAAAAAAGAACATGTGGAAGGGAAAATGTTCCCTGAAAAATGCACTTTCTTAACATTTTTACTTTGTTAAACTTTATGTGTGTTGAAGGAAGCTTATATATTTCTATCACAACACATTCTCCTTAGCATATTTTCCTATCCCACATTCAAGTGTTGCATTTAGCTTATTATATGCAAAAACAAGTGTAGCATTTAGCTTAGTTTTTAATGAATAGTTTTGAGTATAGAAATGTTTCAATGTATATTAATGATTTGAATGAATGTTAAATGAACTTGGTGTTTATAAATAGAATCATTATATTTAAGTAATAGTTTCTTTTGTTTACATTTCAAGTTATTTTTATATGTGAATAGGTATTGCATGCAAGGTAAACCCTAGTGAATAACTTTGAATATTAAAATGTTTTAATGTATATTAATGATGTGAATGAATATTATATACAACTGGTGTTAAGTTTGAATTAATAACATATTGAGTATAAAAATGTCAATTCCATTAAAAACAAGATAAAATTGTATCTATTCACAATTTTAATGATAAATTTGTATCCATTCACATTTACTGTTGTTTCTATTTCGAGAACAATTACTAAATGAATTGGACAACTCCTGACTTAGATTATCTACCTCACAACTAATTTTTCAAGAAATTGAAATCGTAGTAAAGCTACTGGAAAAGAAATGGTAGTACATCCATCTATTATATGAGATGGTACAAGGTGGCTCATTTGAGTTGTAGGTTGAGGCAACAATGATTGCTCTAAAAATTTTGTAATCTTGAAAGAAATTTTGGAATTTTGATTTTTTTAAATATTGGTTTAGAATTTTTGCTTTTCATTTTGTAAATTCTGAATTAAAATTTGTAATTTTGATTTGTTAAAATATTTGAAATCTTGAATTGAAATTAAGAGAAGTTTTTCATGCATGGCATTAAAATAGTCCATCCATGTGTGGAACAAATTTTTTGTCAAACCATGTGTTCCTCCTTTCTTAAGCATCCCCAATTTTACACCTTTGCACACCATCCACACAATTCTTTCCAAAAACTTCACATTAAAACAAAGAAATTTTAACAATTATTAGAAAACATTACAGATCATATCTACATTGTAACTTAAGTCTTGTTTTACATACCGTGTAACTTAAGTCTTGTTTTACATACAAGGTAACTTAAGTGATATATTTCTAGAAATGAAGAAAAAAAAATTCCTTAATATGTCTACGTTATAAGTAAGTGGTAAATCTTTTAAAAATGTGATAGTCTAGCTTAACCATCTATATGTAATTTAATTTAATTTAAGCAATTATAATAGTGAGTGATTCTGATATATTAATATCATATTCCCTCTAGTTAGAAAATAAACCTAATAATATTAATTCTATATTACATGTGAAATAATACTTTAAATTTAAAACCCACTTGTATAAAAGAATTTTTTTACATTTATTTAAATTTAAAAAATAAAATTATAAACAACTTAAAACAAATATACAACTAAACTTTAGTTAGGTAACAACACATTTCTATAGCCTCAGGGATGCCTCACGGCTGAATAAGGCTTAGTGTACACCTATATAATAATTCATGGTATTTTAATTTTTTTTTTTTAAATTAATAAGTACTAGCTACTTTATAATTTTTTTTAATAAGAAAAAAAAATGTTATTTATATAAATAAAGTATATAATTTTTTAAAATTTTTGTCACACTTAATTTCAAATTTACATTCTTTAATATATTTTTATAATAAATAATAAAATAATAAAAAATAATAATTAAAGTTTAATTAAAATATTAAGCTAAGGAAAATTTTTAAAAAAAGGTATTTTTTTTTTTTTTTACAGGTACCCATGGGTTCAAACTAGTGACTTTTTACACTCAATTACTAACAAATCGTCACCAATCACCAATCGATAACCTTTTACAAAAGAGTGCATTAACAAAGCATTCAATCACCAACAAATGGTCACCCATCACCAACAAACTGTCACCGCTTAAGTTAACATAAATTCATACTTAAATAATTACTCTTCAAACAAAAATTTAAACCTTATTGCTCATACAAATAGTTTGCATGCCTCCACCTATTCCGTCCTACCTAGATATCTAAATCAAATTTATCTGTGTTTACATAGATCTCTAAATAAAGTTTATCTGTGTTTACATAGATGTCTAAATCAATTTGTCACGTTTTTACTGTGTTTTATTTAGTTAAAACACAAATTAAAAATGGTTCATGTAGTTGGGCAAGTGGAATGAGAGAAGTTATTTTGTTAAAACAAAAATCAGCTACAGCTCATGTATGTGGGAAAGTGGAACTAAATAATCCGAAGGATGTCTTCAATGACATTATGTTAATCTGTTCGAAAGATCTTATGCTATTATGCTACTACCCAATGAACATGTTGAGAAATTTTAAGGAACTCTCTGAAATTAACTTAATGGATTCACAACCAAATACATATAATTGGGTTGATGGATTTGCATAAAACTTTTTTTCTCTTTATAGAAGTTATTATTTTAGATAGTGGAGAAAAAATACCATTGCAGTCTCTTCACGAGGCATTATAAAAAAAAAAATTGTGGTCAAAGTTTATTGATTCTGAATCATTTTCTATTTTTTTTTCATTTTTAATCAAAGTTTCATGAAAATGTTCAATGTTTATAATTTCATGTAAATTCAAAATTAATTTTATATTTTTTTAGAAATTGTATTTCTAAATTTTGATTGACTTTGTGATTTTTGACTAGACATAATTTCCGTGGTGGAGAGTGTTTTATTTTAGGTATTTATTAGACCCTGAAAATTCATTTTAAAATTAAAGAAATTTTCAATTGACTCTATGAGCTTTGATGACACATAATTCCCCTTGTGGAGAGTGTTTTATTTTAGGTATTTATTAGACCCTCAAAATCAATTTGTTTTATTTTAGGTATTTATTAGAACCTCAAAATTAATTTTAAACTTAAAACAACTAATTTTTAAGTGGTTAGCCCATGGGTGAGTGCTTTGACATTGACAGTGTTATACCTAGCCCTGGTATTTCTAAAATTGCTACAACTTTTCCCATTGTTGCAGGTCCCTTATGTGGGTGGGTGGGTGGGTGTGGGGATGAAAAAAGGCATGCACATTGGCTTCTTACACATTGAAATTCTCCAAACAAACTAGTTTCAAACAACATATGCATCCCTACACAATACCATTCTATGAACGACTGAGTTTGTTGGAGAACATATTAACAATTAAAATCCTCCAAAAATTTATTAACTTGGAACAAAAATATTATGGATTCCCACACATTACAATAAAAAATTATATATTCAAATTATTGAAAACTGAACTATAACTCAATCGAGATTTAAATTAAAAATTTAATTTCACAACGAATGGTTATGTGGGAGTGCATAGAAAACAAATTTCTCTCAATCAACTTCTCTACACTACTACTACAAACTATACCTTATCATTTATTATGCCATGGTTGTGTCGAAGTTCATATAAAACACATTTCTCCATGCAATCAACTTCTCTCCACTAATATTAAAAACTATATCTTACCATTTATTATGCCATGGTTGTGCCTAAGTGCATAGAAAACACATTTCTCCATGAAATCAACTTCTATGCACTACTACTACAAGCTATATCTTATCATTTATCATGCCTATGCTTAACGCGAGGAATCATTCGTTTATGAGTTTTGAAAATATGAATAAAACTATATATTCAAATTATTAAAATGTAATTTGAGTTCAATCCAACTTTAAACTATATATTCAAATTCTTAAAACTTAACTACACAACATGAGTGAATGGTTGTGTGGGAGTGTGAAAAAAACACATTTCTCTGCAGAATCAATTTCTCCTCACTACTACTGCAAACAAGATCATATCATTTATTATGTCTACACTTGACCTGAGAAATCATTTATTTATGATGTTTTTTTAATTTTGATAACACAATAAAACTATATATTCAAATTATTAAAACCTTAATTTTTTTTAATTTTGAAAATATAAATAAAACTATATATTCAAATTATTAAAAAACATAATTGTAACTCAGTCCAACTTTAAATTGTATATTCAAATTATTAATTGTTTTTTAATTTCGGAAACACAAATAAAACTGTACATTCAATGATGCGGGCTAGCTGCAAAATATCAGAATTACACTGCGAAATGGAATTTTTAAGACTTAATACAAATCCATTTTACTTCACAACATAGTGCAAACTTGGAGTTTAACTACATACATACACGTGTGAAATCAACAGTGGGATTGCATAACATTTATAGACTATACAATAACCCAAACAAATGCAACTTCACAGGATTCCTTACTGGAGGCTCCCACAGAGTCCTGACCAATCACGTCAATCGCACTTCGCAGTTTTTACAACATATCCTTAAGTGCTAAAACCTATTTTCTACACGATGCAATGCTGTGATGTGTTGACATGTGCCTTCCCGCACTTCGCATCGCAAAACTCTTACCTTGCGAGGACCCTTAGCGCTATCTTTCAAAGTTTGCGATTTGCAATTGCCACTTCTAATCTCCGTCGTTTAATCTCGGCTGGATCTGACAGTCCGCACTATGCCTTCTTTATACCACTTCGCATCGCACTTCAAATTCTTTAACTTGCGAAATGAGTCGTAATCTCTCTCTTTTGCTATATGTGATGTCTCTCCACCTACGATGTGATCTTTTGTCATTAATCAGTTGGATCCAATGACTCTCATCGCACCTATAAATCCGATTGAGATTTTCTCTATGGATAAAACAATATTTAATTCAAAAAAGGAATATATATAGAAACTAAGGCCTCGTTGCACCTATAATCCGATTAGATTTCTTGTTGTGTGTTTCTTTATATAGATATTTGAATTCAAATAACGTTTAAATAATTAACTTAATGTAGGGAGCCCGATCAAAGTACCAAACACTGGGATTAACCTTGGAAATAAAATACGGTTTTTAAACAAGGGTTCTGATTAAACACAAAACACTTAGAAATAATCTAGAAATGGAAAACGGGGAGCCAAGCCCTCAGATCGCTGGCTTTTACATTTACTTCTACTTCTCTATTCTCTCCTTTTTTTCTATGGATGGCAGAACCCCACAATGGTGGATTTGGTTGGTTTTTATCCCATTCCCCAAAATCCCCATATGGTTTAGAAATTGTCAATCAATTTCAAAACACTTTATTCAACTGAAAACTTAACTAATCCTAATTTAACCATTCTTTTATTCTGCAAATTACAATGGTTGAGTTATCCCACATCAAATTCAATAAAATATATAAAAATAAATAAAGTCTTCAAATTCTTGGACTGTTGATCCTCTTTCCAAGCCACAAAATGTGACCAACTTGTCACATTGCTGGCTCTACCTTAATGCTCCTCAACCAGGATTCTGGGGTAGATTAAATTCATGGCTCGTGTCCATGATCTCTTCAATAGAGTACCCCGTGCTTTGAATTTGGGAAGCGTCCAACCAAGAACCATCATGTAGAGGATGGTCCTTCCATTTGACCAGATACTCTAAATATTCTTTGTTTCACATCTTCTTGGCCACTTGTGTGTCCAGAATCTGTTCAATTTCCAAAGGCTGTGATAGAGGAATTTGTTTAATCCATGATCTCTCTTCATGTTGGGTGTTCCATGTTAATCTCTATGAACTGTATTATTTATCAACAACAGTGTATGGGTATAGATCTACCACATAAAATATGGGAGATATTCCTACACCTAGAGGTAACTACAACTCATAGTCATTTGCAAAAAAAATTCAAAGAATTCTACAAGGCTCGATCTTTTTCATCTTCAATTTGTTGTATCCTCCTTTAGGAAACCTCTCCTTGTGCAAATGTGTTAGTACCAGGTCTCCTACTTCGAAGTGTACCTCTTGCATTATCAAATCTGCTCGTTGTTCAAATTTTTGGTTGTTGTCCTATAGCTTCAATTTGACTTGTTCATGTAGATCGTTGATTGCTTTTGTGAAATATTCACCATCAACACTCCTGGATTCCAACTGATCCAAATCCCGTAACTAAAATACTCCATGTGGGTGCATTCCATATAGGATTTGGAAAGTACTTCTACCCGTGCTTCTGTTGGGCGAATCGTTGTAAGCAAACTCTACTTCTGCAAGCACACGATCGCATTGTCTAGAATTTTCACCAACCAGACTCCTCAATAGATTTCCTAGAGTCATGTTCACAACCTCATTTTTCCCATATGACTGTGGATAATAAGTAGGACTAAAATTTAGTTTGGTGTCTAATTTCTTCCAAAATGTTCGCCATAAATGACTTGTGAACTTTACATCCTTATCCAAGATGATGGACTTTAGCAAGCCATGTAATATGACTATCTTTGTGAAGAACAAATGAGCTACATGTGTAGCATCACTTGTCTTTCTGCATGGAATGAAATGTCCATTTTGGCGAATTGATCCACTAGCACCATGATGGAATCGAATCCCCGTTGTGTCTTTGGCAGACCAAAAATAAAGTCCAAGTTGACTGAGTCCCATGGTCTATTCGAAATGGGTAAGGGTGTATACAACCCTACATTCTAGCTGCGTCCCTTTGCTTGTTGACACACTTTACACCTAATCACGAATCTCTGTACATCCCTTCGCATTCTCAGCCAATAATAAAAGTGGCTCATTTGATCCAAAGTCTTATCTATACCAAAATGTCTGGCCAAACCTCCAATGTGTTTTTCCTAGATTAAGTTCTCTCGCATAGAACATTCTGGAATACAAAACTATACTCGTGTGAACAACAACCCATCCTATATGTTATAGTCCAACCATGGACTATTTTCCCTCAACATTAGATTCTGGAAATCTTCATAAGCTTCCTTAAAATATGCATCCACTTCATATACGTCTTTGAGATGCTCAAATCCCAACATTTGTACTATACTTTCTTGAAATATCAAAATCCTCCTACTCAACGCATCTGCCACCTTATTCGCCTAACCACTGTTGTGTTTCAAAACAAATGTAAAACTCTGCAAGTACTCCACCCACTTCGTCTGTTTACGATTCAGCTTGTGCTGCTGCATAATATATTGCAACGGAGAATTATCTGAAAACAAGACAAATTCATTGGCCAGCAAATAATGTCTCCAATGCTTCAATGCTTGGACAACTACATAAAACTCTTTGTCATAAGACATAGAATTTTGTGTTCTCTCATTTAAATTCTCGCTGAAGTATGGTACTAGCTTATCTTCTTCGTTGAGTACTGCACCAATGGCTGTCCCACTGGCATCACAACGAACTTGGAATTTTTTTTTGAAGTCTGGGAACTTTAGGATTGGTTTTCCCATAATATTCTTCTTTAAATACTGAAAACTCCTCTCAGTAGGTTTTTTCCAATCAAAAGGTTGATTTTCCTTCTTAATGGTATCCAACATAGGTGCACAAATAGCACTGAAGATTTTAGTAATCTTTCGATAGAAACTTGCTAATCAATGAAAACTTCTTACTTGAAACCAAATTTTGGGAGATGGCCAACTAACTATGGCTGCAACCTTCTCTAGATCCATCTTCAACTCATTCTCAGAAATCAAAAACCCTATATAAATCAAAACTTTCTTGAAAAAAGAACAATTTTTCAAATTTATTAACAATTTATTTTGCTGCAATTTTTCCAGCACATACCTGACATGCTGGAAATTTTCTTCCTTTTTTTGTTGAAGACAAGTATATCATCCAGATATACAATCACAAAATTACCAATTAATTATTTCAACATCTCATTCGTCAAACACATGAATGTGTTGGGCACATTGCTCAGCCCAAAAGGCATGACCAACCACTCGTGCAAGCCTTCATTGGTCTTGAAAGTTGTCTTCCATTTGTCACCTTCTCTAATTCTAATCTGGTGATAGATTATTTTCAGATCTATCTTTGAAAAGTACGCTACTCCACTCAGAAAATCCATCATATTATCTATCCGAGGTAAAGGAGAAATGTACCTAATAGTGATATTTTTTATCACTCGAGAATCAATACACATCTGCCATTCACCTCCTTTCTTGGGAGCTAGAACAGTCGGAACAACACAAGGGCTCAAACTCTCTCGAACTAGTCCTTTATCCAAAAACTTCTATAATTTCTTCCTGATCTCCTCATTGTCTTTCGAACTCATCCAGTAAGAATATTTGTTTCAAAAACTGGCTCCTTGAATAAAATCAATATGGTGACTAATGCTCCGCTTCGGTGGTAATTTGTCTTGAAAATCATCCACCACAATATCACTAAAATCTTATAGCATGTCCTGTATTTCCACAGGAAAATCAGTGATTTCCGTATGCATCAAAACTTCTCTTGGCCTCCGTAAAACTACATAATTCACCTCATTCTCCTAAATCTTTCACAGAAACTCCTTCTCCCCTATCAGCAGTGTTTTAGTTCCACTAGAATTTTTAGTCTCTTCTTCTTTCATGGGAACTAACGTATGATTTATGCCATCCTTCGAAAATATGTAACAATTCTTTTCCTCATCATGGACAACCTTTCTATCATATTTCCATGTTTTTCCCATCAGAATATGGCACACGTCCATAGGCATAACATCACAAGTTATCTTATCCTTGTACTAGCCAATGTGAAACTCCACCTCACACTGCAAATCAACCAACAATTTGTGTCCCTTCTGCAACCAATACACCTTATAGAGAGTCGGGTGCTTCGACTTTTTCAAACCCAACTTTTCCACAATCTTAGTGGCTAACAGGTTATCACTACTCCCACTATCTATAATCAATTTGCATCATTTTCCATGTGACTTACATACAGTACAGAACAATTCTTTCCTCTATGTTAGGTCAACCACCTCTTTAGCTGGTTTTAACAATACCTTGTTCAACACCAAGGCCTCTCCTATTTCAGGTACATTATCCACCTCTTGTGGTGCTACCTCTACTTCATCAGGTTGAGAAACATACACTCTCCTCTGTCCAACTAGTTCATTTTCAGGACATTCATAAGACCCGTGTCCCCATTTGTGACACTCGTAACACTTGTAGGTATTTCCTCTGCCTCTTCCATTACCTCTTCCTCACAGGTATGGCCTTCCAGCTCTGGTGTTACCTTCCTTCTCTGTCTGTCATGAAGTCTTTGAACTGTTGCCTTATTCATTACTGTTGGCAGTGCTACCTCTGCCATAGGACTGTCCTCATCCTATACTAGATCCACATCCTCTTCTTGAATTTTTCTTCCTATAAATCTTTTCTTCTACCTTCAAAGCACACTTGTATGCCTCCTCCATAGTTTTTGGGGAAATAATATTGATTTCATCTGAGATTTCCATCCGTAGACCATTCACAAATCTGGTTGTCTTCTTAAGGGTATCTTCAACATACCTAGCCCTCAAGTTCAATTTATAGAACTCTTATGTGTATTCCTTTATAGTCATTGTCCTCTGTCTCAGGTTCCACACTTGTATGTAAAGGGAAATTCGGTAATATTTAGGCATGAACTTTCTTTTCATAATTGCAATCATCCTATACCAACTCTTGATCAAAGGCATGTTTAATCTTCACTTTTCGACCTGCATACTGTCCCACCACAATGTGGAGTATCCTTTCAACTTAGTGACAGCAAACCTGATTTTCCCATCCTCACTAATTTCCTCATACTCGAATTATTTATCTAAATCAATTATCCAATTCAGCAACGCTTCTATGGATAAACTTCCTTCATAATTGGAGAGCTCTAGTTTTGGCTTGCTTCTAGCCATCAAAATAGATTTCATTAATCTGATTTCTAGTGGCTCATTCTCTCGCTCATCTATTTGTGCCTCTCGCTCCTCATCTTCACTTTCATCTCCACCTTCAGGATCCCTACGCCTTCCTGCTTCTACTACTACCAAACGTGCTGACATCACTCTAATTTCATCACGTAGTTCTTCTTCTGCTACACCACTTGTAGCTCTTCCTTGGCCTCTTGTCCCTACTTCAGCTCTTCCCCGACCTCTTCTTCCTACTTCCATATTCACTAAGGAATAAAACTTGTTCTGATACCAATTGATGCAGGCTAGCCGCAAAATATCAGAAGTACACCGCGGAATGGAATTTTTAAGAATTAATACAAATCCCTTTTACTTCACAGCAGAGTGCAACCTTCGAGTTTAACTACATACATAGACACGCGAAATCAACAGCGGGATTGTATAACATATATATACTATACAATAACTCCAACAAATGCAACTTTGCAGGATTCCTTACTAGAGGGTCCCACACAGTCCCGACCAATCACGGTCAATCACACTTCACCATTTTTACAATGGAACCTTAAGTGTTGAAACCTATTTTCTATGCGATACAATGTTGTGCTATGTTGGCACGTGGCTTCCCGCACTTCGTGTCGCAGGTCAAATTATTTAACTTGTGAAATGAGTCATAATCGCTATCTTTTGTGATATGCAATGTCTCTCCAGCTACGATGTGATATTTCATTGTTAATCGGTTGGATCCAATGGCTCTCATCACGCCTATAAATCTGATTGAGATCTGCTCTGCGGATAACAAAATATTTAATTCAACAAAGGAATATATATAGAAACTAAGGCCTTGATGTGCCTACAATCCAATTATATTTCTTGTTGTTCATTTCTTTATACAGATATTTGAATTCAACGGAGGTTTAAATAATTAACTTAAAGTAGGGAGCCCAGTCAAAGCACAAAACATTGGGATTAATATTTAAAATAAAATACGTTTTTTAAAGAGAGGTTCTGATTAAATACAAAACACTTAGAAATAATATAAAAATGGAAAACACATATCCAAGCCCTCAGATGCCTATTTTTTACATTTACTTCCACTTCTCTATTCTCTCCTTTTTCGCTATGAATGGCAGAAACCCATAATGGTGGATTTGGTTGGTTTTTATCCCTTTCCCCAAAATCCCCATATGGTTCAGAAACTGTCAATCTGTTTCAAAACAATTTATTCAACTAAAAACTTAACTAATCCTAATTTAGACACTCTTTTTTTCTGCAAATTACAATGGCTGAGTGAGCCCACATTAAATTAAAAAAAAATATTTTAAAAAAATAAAGTCTTCAAATTCTTGGATTGATGATCCTCTTTCCAAGCCACAACATGTGACCAACTTGTCACGTTGTTGGCTCTACCTTAATGCTCCTGCATCATTTCAAATTATTAAAAAACTTAATTGTAACTCAATCTCACTTTAAACTATATATTCAAATTATTAAAAAATTAATGCACAACATGAATGAATTGTTGTACGGGAATGAGGAGAAAAACAATTTGTCTGTACAATCAACTTCTTCGCACTACTACTGCAAACGATATCTATAAGACTATCACAATTAATATATATAAGAATATAACAATTACTTCTTTGCACTACTACTACAAATGATATATATAAGAATATAACAATTACTTCTTTGCACTACTACTACAAATGATATATATAAGACTATCACAATTACGAAAAGTGTACCCCTCCTCAAAAATGTCATAGAACATTGTAGAAATTATGATGTAGATTTGCAAACTTCTCATAAGAAGAAATGTACTCTACAACTCTTCGAAAATCAATTCAAAATTGAAAACAATAATCTCATACATGCAATAATAAATAACACACATGCGCACAATATTTTTTCGAGGGAAAGAAATCTGCTAAAAACCTTAATGTATGCTTGCATTAATATGATGAATAGATATGTATTATAGTTTCTTTTCTCAACTGAGCACAACCTACAAATGAGTAATCTATCTCTCTACTCACTAAGAAGCTATGACCCAAACTTAGTCAATTTATTCCTCTTCTTGAGCCCCTATTTCCTTGCTTAGGTCCTTGATAAACTATGCCCCTATTATTTAGGAAATTCCTCAAATTGATTGAACAGTTTCTAAGGTTTATCATCTGACTTCATGCAACACCTGTACACTCAAGACTAGCATACAATTGTTGTTACACTTCCTTTGAATATCCACCACAACTGGGGAAATCGAATTCTCTACATGCATTATCTATTTTGGGTTCATTGATGAGCTAACTCGATGATCACTAAATTAGACTCAAGTTGCACTAGTTCCTCCAATAGTTAGAACTAGTTTAATTGAAAACAACTTGAGATTACTGACCTTGTGATCTAGGTGGATATCGTTGGCCACCCACCTATTCCATTTAGGCCGCACCATCAATTCTTTCAACCTTTCACTTGTAGCACAACTTACTATTTTCAACAGTTTTTTGGGTCTTGAACTTCTAGAGCCATTTTGAGGCCCTAAACGATGTTTTTTGGGAAAATCGGGAGCAACATGGGTTCAATCGGGTCCATGGACTGATGTTGCTCACACCAAAATTTTTAGTCCTCAGATAGATATTTATAACGCTATTGAGTGCATCAAACGAAGATCCTATGCCAAAGTTTTGTCCCTTGGAATTTGAAACACCAATTTACCCAAATGGGACCCATAGTTTTGGCGCTTCATTTCCTAGGGTTAGGTTTTTGGACATTTCAGGTTTTACATTGTTTCTCACCAATAAATAGGCCTTTGAGCCTCATTGTAACACAGTTCAAAGGCCTGTAGCTGCCAGATCTCTTCTCAGAGATAAGCTACCAATGCCCTACATAGTTTATTTCCATTCTGTCTGTAAGAAAATTTTAGCTCTTTGATATTAATAAAATGAAGTGTTATTTCCACTACATCTTTGTATTTATGGTTATATGTGTATTCTATTGCGTTCCTGCATAAATCTGGATCACCTTGATTGCTAAAAATTAGTAATCACACATTTTTAACATAACTCCAACTCCTCCAACTCAATTTTACTATGCTAACTGAGTGACAAAAGCCATGACATATTACAAGTTAACTGCATCCAAGTTGTCTACTGATGTGGAAATTCTAATCTTGTCAATTTGATCAAGGAAAAATAAAATTGAAAATTTCTTGCTCCTTTTTTCAACCCTCCCTCTCAGCAAGATAGAGATTACCAGCCACCCCTATTCTGCAACTGTAGAACTCGAATTCCCTCTTGACAAATCCTTTGTCAAAATGTCAGCATCTTGTTCCTTTGTCAGAATGTATTGTAGCAACATTATCCACCTCTGCACACAATACCGTAAATGGTGATACTCGCTATCTATATGCTTGGTAGTGGAAGATTCCTGCCTGTTGTGAGATTACATTGTTTCTGAGTGTGTTGTGTGCGCCTTTGTGAAATATGGGGACATGAATGTGATTTGGCTGCAGGAATTATGAGATGTTGGTTTATTGTTGCGTAAGGATAGATGTGAAAATATATTGGAATCGGCTGCATCCGAGAGTCAAAGCCTTCTTGATTCCTTTTTACTGAGAGATTGGAGAAAACAGAACCATATTTGTGCAATATACAAAGAGAAAAATGTGGCCTTCCCCATTGGGAATTTTCCTAGGTACTGTTTGGTTGATACAAGTTCTGATTTTATTGTATATTTTATTACAGTAGTTCGATTATTTGGTTGCATGCAGAGTGCGCAACAGAACCACGACTTTTCCTGTGTGTGCACATATGAATTCTTGTATTTTCTAGCCTCTATTGCCATTCCAAAATGAATTTTTGTGCGGTTCAAGTTTTTTTTTTGTGGGTAGGATCTACAGAGGCAACTACAGTAGCGGCGTGGCAGATGTTGACTAGTACACATTTTCCATGGATTTCTAGCCAAGATTCACCATATTCTTTTGATCTTTGATAACCTATTCTGGAGCAGTGGAGGAACCGAGATAAATCTCTTTGTAGCAAAGAGAAGAGCGGATTGTAGATTATGTTGCCATTTCCTGTGTTTGTGATTGTGTTGATAGTGAGGATTTTTAATTATATTTTTGTGGATTATATCGATCACTTATTGTTTTTCGGTAATGGAAAGGGCGTCCCCACTTCTGTTTCTGTTCATCGCAGTGTTGTGGGTTTTATCAGTGAATTCCTATCCTGAATTCACAGAGAAATAACTTGAGTCTGAAGAAAGTCTACTACTCCTTTATGTTTGCAGATATGATTTTCAAAGAACTCAATAACAGGATGACATGTTGTAAGGACATCCCAGTGACGAATGGATCATTGTTGTACCAGAACTCGAAGAGCTTAAACCGTTTGGAATTGTGTGCACTGTGTATACGAGTACGGACGTATTAAGTAGGGAACTATTAAAGTCGGGGAGGATGTTGAAATATTAGGGTTAAAAGAGGGTCCTCCAACAAAGACTACTGTACTGGTGTGGAGGTGTTTAAGAAGATACTTGATCGTGGTGAGGCTGGAGATAATGTGGGTCTCCTTATACGTGGCCTGAAGCATGATGATGTAGAACGAGGACTGGTTGTGAGAAAACATGGTGCTATTAAAGCATCCAGAAAGTTTGAAGCAGAGATTTATGTCATTAGAAAGGAAGAAGGAGGTTTCCATAGAAACGTTTTCTCAAATTACTAGCCACAATTCTATCTTAGAACAACAGATGTGACTGGTAAGGTAGAACTACCAGAGGATGTCAAGATGGTAATTCTCGGTGAAAATTTCACTGCAACATTTGAACTTATAACACTTGTACGTGTTGAACCAGAACAATGCTCTGCTCTAAGGGAAGGAGGGAAAACTGTTGGTGTAGTGTTTGCCAGGAAGAGTATGAAGAAAGAGTGGAGCTGGGCAGGTTAAATTATGGTCACCATTAACATGATACATGTATTAAGCAGTCGCTACTTCAGAAGAATCAGTGTCCAATTTGCAAAGCTTCAGTGGTGTCATAGTTGGAGGAATTTGATTCCATTGGCTTTTGAATATTGATCGATAAGATTAAACATTGATGTGTAAATATGATTCGAACATGGTTGTGGCATACCATTTTTGAAGTCATAATAACTGTGATCTACATAAAGGATGCAGAAAAGGAAGCAACAAAAGACAACAAGAGTTACACAACAAAAGCATGGTAAATGTCGGGCAAAGTCATGTTCAGTAAAATTGTGGGGCGAGCATATTATATGTTGACATTTTTGGGTTTTCTTAACTAAAATAAAATTTTTTAGATAAGTATTTTTGCGGGAACGATTTAGAGATATGTCAATATGTTTTTCAAAATTGAAGTGAAAATGTTGCAAATGCAGAGGTATAAATGAATGGAAAATGAATGGAAAAGGAGAATGGGCTATCGTGGGTGATATAAAAAGAAGCATGCATTTTTATGTGAGAGGGTTTATTATGCATAATGTGGAATCTTCACAATTTTGGTTAAGTCATTTTGGACCAAAGTTTGTAGTTGGAATGGGAGAATTCTTTTGATTTGTGTTTAAGATTGAAAACCCAATTGCTCGATGTTGTATAATCTTTGTTTTTACCATCACGTGGCGGCATCTAAGGAGGTGTTATTCAGGATGGACACGATGTACGAGTTGTACATCATTCATCAAAGAGGTTGAAATATGAATAGCTTGTTCTCTATACACTGGTGAAGAGATGTGAATTGATGTTGTATGGTGCATAAAAGTGTAGGAAAATGTTTGCACTAAAATGACAAGCTTATGGTATGAAAGGAATGCGAGTATTCATAGTGACAAAGACGACACAAAAGAGTGGAATCCAGATAGTTTCAAATGCAAGGGAAATGTTTATTAAATAACCTTGAAGGGGGCATAAGGTATGATAATTTAGAAAGGAATTTTTGAATGTGAAAATTGAATGGTTTATTTATTTTCACCATAAAATAAATCTTGGAAAACCTAGATTGCATTCCGATTAAAGACTTCATTATCATGTGAAATGATAATGGGAAACTGATGATATTTTCATAACAATGGAGTATGAGAGAGAGTGAAGATTTTACATCCTAAAAATGTATTAGGGGTATATGTTCGTTGGAAGATTTTGTAACTTGAATTAAGTCAAAATATCCATTATCATAAATATTGAGTCAAGCCTTGAAGTCAGAACAGATGTTAGGGTCAAATGAAAGTTTGGATAGTTTGAGTTAAGATTGAGTATTTTTCATCCAAGATGAAGATTTGGTGTAAAGTATGAAGTCAAAGAGTCTTAAACCAAGTCAAAGGTATGAATGTAATTGGGTGTATGATCGGCGGAGCCCGACACCCTAAGAGTTTGGTCATTGTAACACAAGCATTACTAAAGTGTTGTTTGCAGCAAAGTGAAGGAAAATAATTGCCCAGAGATGATTCCAAGACATAGAATTGAAAGTGATCAAGCACAGGAAGAGAGCTTGCTTTGGAGAATGTAAAGTATGGAGGCTTGTTGAGAAGTGGATTGAATGAAATCCACACGTGAACAATGAAGTTCACAAAGGAGGAGAAGATGACTGGTGATAGTCATTTCAGAGGTTTTGAGAATGACCGCAGTAGAAGAAAGAAGAAGGAAAATTCCAAGGTAAATGGCATATGTAAGCAGTTGACTGATGAAGATTATGAGCGGGAGAAGGCAGAGGTAACAATTCACCTTGAATTTTTGATGAAGTTATTGTAGAGAAATGTGAAAGACCAGACACATGGTTGGACCATGAGGAAGAAAGTGAAGTGGCAGAGACTACACTCAAAGAGGCAACAACAGGTAAACATACAGTTGACAGAAGAGATGAGGAATCTCGAGCAGATGATGAGTGTGCAATTGAGATGTGGAGAACACAGAGAGGTTGAGTTGAAAATGGAAGTTTCCATTTGTGGCCCAGAACAGGGTGAAATTCTAGGTGAAGAGATCAATGAGGAAGATCTCATGAACTATTGGAATAGTTCATAACAATTTAAGTATGTGTTTTTAAGAGAAGTAGATGAAGCTATGAAGACTTGCATTTTAAATCTCACATTTTATGTATGTTTGCAGGATGTGAAAAATATGGTGGAAAGCCTGGTGAAACTGTCACAGAGAAGAATGAAACTCTTGAGGTGAAGTCTGATGGAGAATGCCTTTCAGAGGAGGAAGGTACTGATTTGTTACAGCAAGAAGAAATCATAAATGAATTTTTGTTTGGGGTTAGACAGCCAGTTCAAGCTGTTATGGAGCAGGAGCATAATGGAAATTTCGAAGAGATATTCCAAGGAGGTAAACGAATGTATTTGTTTAATGAAATTGTTGACGAAATTTTTCAGTGTGATGAAACAGAAAACATGAGAACTCAGGAAGATTGCCCGAAGAAGAATGAAGTTGGGAATGAAGGTTGTGATGAAATGCTGGAAATATTTCACATGGAAATTGAGTTCTTGGAACGATGGCTTAAGGAACCTGAGGGAGAAGTGGGGCTTGCAAAACCTGATCCAGAAGAGATCGTAGTTACTATGCATGATAGGGATGAATTGTTTTTAATATTTATAGAGTTGAGTGAATATTATAACTTTTCAAATAATAATGTGACTATAGACATAGAAAATAACATTAACATATATGATTTCAAAATCATAGAAATTGAATAGAAATTATTTGGAGTTGAGATGAAAGATCAGAAGCAACAAGGAAGTTGTGTCGTTAGAGACATAAAGGAAACAGAAGTATTGAACCAGCAGGATAAAAATGAAAGCAGCCGGTAGTTCAAAATAGGATCTACTAAAATATAGAAAGTCGATGATGGGAGATTGGTGCCTGAAGCATCAAAAGAGACTGAAAGGTATTATCTCTTTAAAACTAACAATTTGTTGATGAATGCAGGTACAACACTGGATGAGGAAATTGTTGCTATAAAAGAAATCAAAGAAAATAGTTGTAATCAAGAAGGAGTTCTTGATTATTCTTCATTGCAGAAAGTTGAGTGTTCAACACAATTGGAGACGAAAGCATTAAACAAAGAGGAATTACTCTGAGGAATTGGCGAAAGAAAGTGTTGGAGAAGTTGATGGAATCTGATTGACAGAGTGAGTGATGAGTTACCAAATCAAGTTGATACTTTGAAGGACCAGCGATAGAACAGAGTTTGGAATCCTTGAGGGAGCAAGTCATTAGGACTTGTGGTTGTCGCATTATTATAGAAAAGTGATAGAACTCATAGACAAGAGTCTATGGAAACTTCTCTACATGGGGAGTCTAACACAGGAGCATCAAAGCTAAATTTCCATTATTCATTTCTGTGATTTAGGGGGTGAGGTGTTTTAATTATTTTATTAATTATTTTTCTCATTTTAATAAATTAAGAGATAAAATATAAATGTGAGGATTATTGTAAATATTCCTTTAATAAATAAGGATACAAGTGGAGTTGAATTAGGTAGATAATATAGGGATTAGGAATTCCTTAAACAAGACTTAGTTGAGTCCAAAAAAAGAATAAATCTAATTTAGAATTTAGTTGAGATATATGTGGAGGAAATTATGGAGTGGAACAAATTCATATATATGTACATATATGAGGATTATGTGAGGATGAAAAAACAGTGAGGAATATAGAGAGAGATCAAAGAGGTTTTGTAAAAAGGCCGAGAGCCGAGAGGCCATCCATTGTAATATTCGGCATATTGGTTTGAATCTGAATTTCTTATGTTATTATTGTATGCTAGTATTAGTTTGTGTTGGCTCTCTTTTCTTTTTTTATATGTTGAGTTGAATAAAATATAGTGTTAATGAAGAGTTTTCTTGAGTATTTCCATGCTGAAGGATGCACGCACGTTATTATATGCTAGGATCTATTTTAACCCAGTATCCTGGCATCACTTCCACGTGAAGAAGATCCAACACTTCTGTGAGAAGTCATCAATAAAAATGAAAAAATATTTGTGTATGGTAGTGGAGCCTATTGACAAAGGTCCAAAGACATCAGAGTGGATCCTTTCAAGGATTTCATGTGCTTTGATGTCCAGATCATGGAATGTGGATTTTGTGTACTTCCCTAAGGTACATCCTTTTGTACATATCGCTGATCAAGTGCTCCTTTCGAGTGGCATGCAGTTATTTTCTACCTAATATTCAGGGTATGATGACGCAAATGGCCAAGTATTTTTTGCCAAAATTTCACCAAAATCGCGACTCTACACTTTCCACTCCTTAGTGCTTAATGCAACATTGTCTTACACATCAAGATTTTATAGGTTCTTGATACGAATCATGATCTACTTCACCTATCCCATGGCTATGTGTCTCAAGAATTATTTTCCCTTACTGAAGATCACCTCATAACCACGGTCTTCCAAAAAATCAACAAAGATGATTTTTTTCTTTAGGCCTGGAACGAGCATGACATCCTTGAGACTAAGAGGGGAGCCCAAATCCCTATGAAAGGTGAATGCACCAATCCCGGTCACACTATACCTTCTGTCGTCCCCTAGCTCAATGTGCATCTGCAAATATTTTTCCACTAAGTCACTAAAAAATTCTCTAAACCTTGTCATGTGGAATGATGCACCTGAATCAAAGCACCCCATGCTCTTCATCATTGTGTTGTCCATGCATGTGATAAGGTTAAATTCAAGCTCGAATTGTGAAGCCAATGCTTCACTTGCTGCTTATCCTGATGTATTATCAATTGCATTTTTGTGTGGACACATTGTGGCATAGTGCTTGAATTCATGATAATTTTGGAAAAATATTTCTTCTTGCCCTCTTGGCTGGATTCTGGATTGGTTTGAGATTTATTCCATTTTCACTTCTTTCCCTTTCCAACCAATGAAATTTTTTCTTCATCGTCGCCCTTGGATGAAGTCCCATCTCTAGTATTTCACCTTATTTTCTCATGTACGAAATCGGACCATAAGAGTTACCAATTCAGTAGTTTCTCCCTCCTGTCCACCAAATCTTGGTAGTTATACTAGCTCTTGGGAAGGTTGAAAGGGGCTAGTATTACCAAGTCATCATCTTAAATAGTAACACCAACTCATGCAAGGTCATTACGAACTTCTGTGAACCTACTCAGATATTGTTGAATAATGTCTTATGCATCTTGATATTTCAATGTTTATCTTTGAGCACTAGTTTCCTATGGTCGATGCTATTCTGGAATATATTTGTTAGTGTCTTCCACATTGAGTAAGGATTTTATTTCCCATGGATATTGGTGACAATGTGGTCCAATACTCCCTCCAGTAGTATTCTCCTCACCTTAGGTACATATTTTTTCCACTAAGCAAGGTTATGGACATCAAATTCCATTGGTTTTGAAACATCTGCCTTGATGTATTCTAGCAATCCATTATCATCGAATATCGCCTTTATGTGATCCTTCCATGCAATAAATTTAGAGCTTCCTTCCAAGGCATAATCTATCCTCAGTGCATTGAAAGCCATATTATCACCTCTAAAGCGATCTTGCTGCATTGAACTTCAAATTCGATTCTCCTCATAAATAACTTCAAAATTCCCACTCTAATGTGAATCCATCTCTGATACCATGTATAAATTATGATATACATTTGCAAATACTTATGAAGTTTTAATCAAAATCAGAACACACAAACCTACTCTACTTCTCTGGGGAAATAAATTCACAATTTAGAACAATAATCTTAGATATGAAATAAGAAATAACACACCTGTATGTAGTATTTTTCATGGGGAAAGAAATTTGCAGAAAACCCAAATTCCTTCTTGCACTATTATGATGAATAGAGATTTATTACAATTTCTTTGCTCAACTGAGCACAACCTACAAATGAATAACCTATCTCTATGCTCACTAAGAAGCTCTGATCCAAACATAGTCAATTTCTGCCTCTGCTTGAGCTCCTATTTCCTTACGCAATTTCTTGAAAAATTAGGCCCATATTATTTATGAATTTTTTTCAATTGATTGCACAATTCCCAAGGTTGATCATTTGAATACATGTAACACCTATACACTCAACACTAGTCTACAACTAATGTTATACTTCCTTGGAATCTCCACCACAACTAGGGAACTTGAATTTTTTGCATGTGCTAGTTATTTTGGGTTGATTGATCAATTAACTGGATAATCACTGGGTTTGACTGAAGTCCCACTGCTTATCTAACCTTCCACTAGTTCCTCCAACAGTTAGAACTAGTTTAACTGGAAAAAACCTGAGATAAATTACCTTGATTGCTACAAATTAGCAATCACACATGCTTAGCTAAACTCTAACTCCTCCAACTCAGATTTATTGAATTAACTGAGTGACATAGGCCATGTCACACAAGTAGACTACATCCAAGTTGTCTGCTAATGTAGAAATTCAAATTTTCTCAATTTAATCAAGGAAAAATATAATTGAGAATTTCTTGCTTCATTTTTCAGCAAACGTTTCATGTGAACTAAACTATTGTTGAAGCTTGTGTGGAGAGCTTTGTGAGGAAATATTTCACTATGTAGAGAGCAGAAATGTTTCATTGTGTTCATTCTGTAGAGATATGCATATTCTTGATGTGATATATTACTTATCTATGGTGTTTTTTTTTAATTTAGAAAACATAAATAAAACTATACATTCAAATTATTAAAAACTTAATTATTTTTTAATTTCGAAAACAAAAACAAGATTATATAGAAAAGCTAAGAAATTTGCTAACTCTAAGCCCCTTTTCAATGCCAACTCACACTCTTCAAGCATTTTATTTTTTAAATTGTTAACTCTAAGCCCCTTTTCAATGCCAACTCACACTCTTCAAGAATTTGAATTTTTAAATTGATTATTTGATTTCAATTGTTTAGCATGGCCTCCCCACAATGAAAATTAAAGAGAAAATATTTGCACAAAGCATTAACGATAAAAACATAAATGAAAGCATAAAAAATATCTAATAACCATTAATTATTTACCTGCTCATAGTTAGCTATGAAGTTATAAATGTTAGAAACACAATAGTAATAGAAAAATGTATAGAAAAATGAATTATAACTATTAATAACTATAATAATTAAACAACAAAAATAGTTTTCTGAAACTATACATTTTTATAATACTATAATTATTACAATGAAACCTACTAACCTATAATACTATAGTGATTAACTATTAATAGTTAATAATTGATGAGTTAAACTCCCCACTGCAAAAACTATTACATTAATAGACTATTTTGCATTTGATTATAGCTATTAATTTTTCATCATCATTGCCATACTGCAGTGCAATAGTTATTACATTTAATATTATTAACTTGACTATTAATATATTATTGTGCATCTAAGTATAGGTATTAATTCTCTCGCATTAATTCTTTCTTATTTGTTAATTATTTTATATGGACAATTTTTAAGCACAATAAAAACACAAATATTGCTATTAAATAAAAATATTCAAAGTTTCATTAACAGTTAATAGTTTATGAGTTAAACTCCGCAGTGCAATAGCTATTACATTTAACTATTTGTTAGCTTGACTATTAAGAGACTATTGTGCATCTAATTATAACTATTAATGCTCCATCATTAACGCTTTCTTTTGATAATTATTTCACATGGAAAGCTTTTATAATACTATAGTTATTAACTTTTTTTATTAATGGATAATGATTAATTAGTTAAATTCTGCATTACAGTAGGCTAGTAGCTGTTACATTTCATATTGTTAACTTGAATATTAATATACTATTGTGCATTTAGTTATAGCTATTAATTCTCTAGCATTAATGATTTATGCTTTTGATAATTATTTTACATGGGAAACTTTTCTGTACAATGAAAACACAAATATTACTATTACACGAAAATGTTCACACTTTCTCTAATAGTTAATAATTAATGAGTTAAGCTCCTCACTACAATAACCATTACATTTAACTATTATTAACTTGACTATTAATAGACTTTGTATTAATTATAGCTATTAATTCTCCCACATTAGTGCTTTCATCTTTTGATAAAGTGGCTATAAGCTACCTCTTGTGCAAAGCTTTTCTTGTGAAGATCTTTCAGTATGAGGAAAGCTTTGGACAAACAATGCTCCACACATTGTGTAACATTCATATTTAAACAAATAAAAAAATAAAACTTACCACACCATAAAAAAAAAATCATAATCATTGGTCAACAATAATTATCCGAGGCTTATACCTGTAGATTTTTACGACATCATTATTTGTACCACTGGTAAATATCCACCATATGGCATCTGTCATTTAAGCCCTGCGATTTTTCCGGATTTCTTATTTATGATAAACTGTACAACATACGTTGTGTTTAAATGTTTTCTGGTGTGGAACTCTGATATGGCTCTTTTCATGAGGTTAGACCCCAATGCCTATGGTTTGCACCGTGCAACGGAGCTTACGTGTTCGATTACCACCGCATTCCTATTAAATGTGACTTGTTTATCTCGAGTTTTGGATCACGGATTTCTTTTGGTGTAATGGATGATTTATGGTGATTGTTTAATTGCGGAGGTCCACTTGTGACATACTCCACCCGGCAGACTTCACGCCGTAGATCTGCCCTCCATCCAACGGTGCACTGTCTCCAAGGTGGAGTAATGCCTTCCGCAATGACTTGTCTTCCCGGTTCATTTTTTTTGATGTTTCTGTTTATGCTTGGCGGAGGATTCTGGAGCAGCTCCGGCCGGTATGGAGCTTGGCCGAGCTCGTTGCCCATTGCCCGGTATATGGAGGTAATTCCTTTGTCACAGCTATGGTATCTATTGCCGGGTTTATCCGCCTCCTGCACTTAACGCTGTGTCGGCATTTGTCTACTTCTCCAACAGCGCTGATGACTTATTTTCTTGGCAATCGCTACAGGGTTCCATTAGCTTACCCAGAGCTCGCCTCGAAGGTTGGTAGCGGCTTCGTTCTTCGAACGCCCTCATGGGAATCTTGTTCATCGACCTCCGGTTTTCTGTCACAGTTTGCCCAAAAGAATTTCCTCAGGTACTGTTGTAAGGGTTACAGTAGTTTCGTTGCTTTCTCTGTTGATTGTTTGCTCGATAGGAATGTATTTATTCGTTACTCTTTTACTAATGACCTTCCTGTTGAAATGGCAGGTAACTCCCTTTACACCCGCACCTGGATCTGGAAAAAAAAATTCCATTCTTCCTCCGTCTTGCTACAAAGGGGTTTTAACTCGGCGCTCCTTTTTACAGGTACCCCTCGAGTCGGCAGTTCAATCCTTCAAGAAATGCTTCGAGGGTTTTGTCTTTTCTCCTTTAGGGAGGGTTTTTCTAGTAGATATGTAAACATTCAAGGTTCTGTAGTTAGGATGTTCTTGAAAATCGACCCTAGGGTTTTGGGCGTGATCCATGCTCCAGTGTTTGAGTCTGTTCAGTTAATTATCTGTGTAAAATTTCTACTGAGACATTATTGAGGCCGTTTGCCGCTATTAACTTTGGTCTGGCTGCTAATACAATTTTCGGCAAAGGAATTAACTGATTCAGGAAAGAACATCGTCGTTTATCTGATTTCTACAGTTTTCGGTACTGGGTTCTGGTCAATGGATATTTAGACAAATCTTTTATAATAACTTCTCGTGGCTGGATAGTTTTACACAATTTCCTTTCAGGACTGTTAAAAGAATTATTTTGGTCATATTCGAATTTCTCTGTTATTACATGTGCTCTTCTATGTATAATTCCGGTGAATGTCTGCTTAAAACTATGCGTGATTATTACTAATTGCTTGCAGCCGGTTTGGTAGACTTTGACTGGTTGGCCATAATCTGTTGGGTCCAATATGGTTTACCCTGCTCTGTATTTCATTTAATTTTCGCAACTATCTCTATACTACACTATACTTGACAGTTTAATGTTTGCTCCTGGTTCATACTTGGGTGACCGGACCACCACTTCTGTCCGAGTGCTACCTTAGCGAAAGGCGACATGCCCAGGGCGGAGAGCTGGGCTCTCTGCCTTACGGGTTAACGCCCTTGTTTTAGTTGCATGGCTCAGTAACTAAACTTTAAATCTGAATGATCCTTCTTTCGTGGTTTCGAACGAAGTTATGAGTTTTCTATTTGCTATATGTTCTATGTGCCCTGTATATATGCGTTCTACATTCTATTGCAGTATTTAGTCTTACCACAATTCTACTATTTACCATAATTTACTCAAGAAAAACTAATTCTCAGTAACTTTTATTTCTTATCAAAATTAACTTTGTTCAGAATCCCAAATAACACAATCACAATTAACTCATAATTAATTAACAAAAGTTAAACATCCGTTAGCGGCTAAGAGGGTGGTTACAGTTATCCCCCTCTGGAAGAGAACATCGTCCCCGATGTTCTCATCATAGTTCAGGAAAAAAGTTCAGGATAAGCTTCCCGAACAAAAATCTCGTCCTCCCAGGTAGCTTCCTCGGGTCCAAAGTGCTTCCATTGCACTTTAACCTGGGCGATGGCTCATTTCCGGAGCATGATTTCCCTCCGGTCTATGATACTGTGGGGCTCGACCAGAAACTCCCCGTCTGGTTCTACCTGCACACAGTAAACTTAAGTCAATAAACAAGTCCTTTGTCTTTGCATTATTATTTATCAGTTAGGCTTATCCACTACCTGAATGTTCTGCCAATGAATTATGTGTTTGGAGTCATGAACATATCGTTTCAATAACGATACATGAAAGACGTTATGAACTCGAATATGACTGGGAAGGAATAAGCGATATGCTACTGGTCCTACTCTTTCCAGTATCTGGAAAGGACCACAAAACCGAGGTGCTAGCTTTGCACAAGAGGCCCATCTCAGTGTACTCTTCTTTGGCTTATTTCTGACATACACATGATCACCAACCTCATACTCACGATATGACCTCCTTTTGTCCGCGTACACCTTCTGTCTGTCCTGTGCTACTTTCAAATTCTGTCGAATTTTCTTCACCTCTGCTTCCATTTCCGCTAGCATGTCTGGTCCTAGCATGAGTCTATTCTCAGGGCTGCTCCAATTAATGGGAGTTCTGCATTGCCGCCCATATAGCGCCTCAAATGGACTCATCCTTAATGACTCTTGGTACCCATTATTGTAGGCAAATTCTATCAAGTGTATGTACTCCTCCCATTTTACTGGTTGCTGCATAACATACATCCTCAGCATGTCTTCCAACAATTGATTCACTCGCTCGGTCTGACCATCTGTTTGCGGATGGTATGCAGTACTAAAATGTACTTGCGTTCCTAATCCTGTAAACAGTGTTTTCCAGAAAGCTGATGTGAATTTCACATCCCTGTCTGAGATAACAGTTTTAGGAATGCCATGCAGTCTGAAGATTTCCCGCATGAATAAATCCGCTATCTGAACTGTCTTATAAGTGGATTGGACAGGTATGAAATGTGCAGACTTACTTAGTTTGTCCACAACCACCATTATGGAATCATTACCCCGCTTTTATTTTGGTAACCCAGTAATAAAATCCAATGAGATCACCTCCCATTTCCATTCAGGAATGGGTATAGGCTGCATTAAGCCTGTTGGGTGTCGATGTTCTACTTTCACTTGCTGACACTCTAAACACTTAGTTAGATAACTTGCTATATCCTTCCTCATACCTGGCCAGCAGTAGTCCTTCCTTATAGCGGTCAGCATCTTTTGGTATCCTGGGTGCCCCGCGTAATTGCTTTTATGATATTCATCTAATATCATGGTTTTTAATTCCATTCGGTTTGGAATAACTATCCTCTTCTTGTAAACCAGCAACCCATCCTAGTTGATCTCATATTCTCCATGTCCACCCTGACCCTCAAGTGCTTGTGTTTGTTGCCACAGGTATTTATATTCAGGATCCTTGTCTGCTTCCATTCTGATTTGATCCAAAAATCTGGTCTCAATTTGATTAACATATAACTCATAAATTCCGTGTAGTTTTCTGCTCAATGCATCTGCTACCCTGTTCTCTTTACCTTTTACATGCTGCAAATCTATATCAAACTCACTCAGGAAAGCATTCCATCTTGCTTGTCGTGAGTTTAAATCAGCTTGCTTAAAATAATTGGTTAAACTACTGTGATCAGTCTTTAAAACAAATCTCTTTCCCAGTAAGTAATGTCTCCAAACTCGGAGAGCGTGCACAACTGCGGTCAGATCCAGATCGTAAGCTGAATATCGCTGCTCATGATCTTTTAGCTTGCGGGATTCGTAAGCGATCACCTTCCCTTCTTGTGACAATACCGCACCAACTCCTTCCTTGCACGCATCTGTACAGACCTCGAACTCTTTATCCGGATCTGCTACGCTTAACACAAGTGCTGTAGTCAACAATTGTTTCAATCTTTCAAAACTCTCTTGGCACTCTTTGGTCCATTTAAAGGTCTTCCCTTTTCTTTGTAGAGAAGTAATGGGAAAGGCTATCTTTGAAAATCCTTTTATAAATCGCCTGTAGTAACCAGCGAGACCCATAAAAGATCGTATATCTGCCACAGTCTGTGGCACCTTCCATTCCATGATGGTTTTAATTTTCTCCGGGTCTACCGCTATACCCTTCTTAGATATTACATGTCCAAGATACTGTATTTCTTCTTTGAAGAAATCGCATTTACTGAATTTTGCATATAGCTGATGCTTTCTTAACAGTTCCAGTACCATTCGCAAATGCTCCCTGTGTTCCTCCGCACTCTTTGAATAAATCAGTATGTCATCAATGAAGATTAGTACAAAATTTTCCAGATAGGGATGAAAAACACTATGCATCAGTCTCATGAAAGTGGCTGGTGCATTAGTTAAACCAAAAGGTAATACCACGAATTCATAGTGGCCATACCTGGTGCGGAAAGCAGTTTTGTGTATATCTTCATCCTTAATTCTGATCTGATGATAACCAGACCGCAAATCAATTTTTGAGAACACAGTAGCTCCCCTCACCTGATCAAACAGGTCATCAATACGGGGTAGGGGGTACCTGTTCTTAACTGTCAGTTTGTTTAACTGTCTGTAGTCCATGCACATGCGCATGGTTCCATCCTTCTTCCTAACGAACAGTACAGGCGCTCCCCAAGGTGACACACTGGGTCGTATATATCCCTTATCTATCAATTCCTGAAGCTGCATTTTAACTCAGTCAATTCTGGCACACTCATACAGTAGGGAGTCCGCGAAATTGGCGAAGCTCCTGGTAGCAGTTCTATTGTGAAATCAACATCCCTTTTAGGTGGTAATCCTGGTATTTCTTCAGGAAATACGTCTTTGAACTGTTGTACCACAGGTATGTTTTCTAGCACAGCTGCTTTATCCTTAGACTCAAATACTCCTACTTGTATGGCATACAGCTGGCATCCTTTTCTCATGCATTTTTCCATTTGGGAAGCGGTAATTGGTCGCAGATGTACAGGTTTCTTTATGCCTTGGATTTCTTGACGATTACCATTCTGGTCTCTATAGTAAACGATCTTCTCCTTACAGTCTATAAGAGTCCAGTGTTTCTCCAGCCAATCCATACCCAACAGTATGTCGTAAGATCCCAAAGGCAGAATATTTAAATCCACTACTAGCTGCTGTCCATCGATTTGCAGTGCACAGTCTGGTATTTTGGCAACAACTCTTCGTTTAGCCCCTGTAGCTAACTGGACCAACCATGTCTTTTTAAATTTCTGACTTGGTAATTTACATTTTTCCACTAAGTTAGGACTTATGTAACTTAAACTGGCTCCCGGATCTACCAAAACAGAAATAGTTTGGGATAACAAATTACCTTCCAGTTCAATCATGGTAGGCTGAAAATCGGCTTGCCGGTCCTCCAATGCTGCGTTAATTCTGGGTATGCTTCTAGCAATATCTCCCACAGTAGAAGCCTCCTGCAAGTTGTGCACTGCTTCAGTTTTACCCCGCTGTGGGCAATCTCGGTAGTAATGTGCGGCCCCACAGCCCCAACACTGCAGAGGTGGCCTCTGGTTTTGTGGCTGTTCAGGTTTGCTGGATGCTTCCATTGTCTTGTCTTCTCCTGGCCATCGAATCCTCTGATGGTTCCTTCCAAATTTCTTATTAAATGAACTTCTGGCTGAATTACGGAAGTTATTGGTTTTACTTCTTTTGAAACCAGCACCGCTTCTATTTTCTTTCTTTGACTGCCACCCTTTACCTTGGTCCACTTTGTTCTTCGATTGTTGATAACACAACCTTGCTGTTCTAATGGCCTCATCCATCGTCTTAGGATTCACGAACTCGATCCGCTCCTTCATATGGGCGGGTAAACTGCTCAGAAACCTCTGAACTTTGGCCTTCTCTTCTCTTAAATACGGTACATAGCGCAGTAAGGACATAAACTTAGTGATAAACTCGTCCATGGTCAACTGTCCCAGCCTTAAATCATGAAATTCTCGAGCCTTTTCATCATAAAATCGCTCAGTCAAGTACTTATCTTTGAAGTACTGTTGGAACTTATCCCATGTTACATCCTGGTCCTCAATTCCCCGCACATTCTTCACTTCCTCCCACCATAGGGTGGCTTTATCTTTCAGCTGGTAAATGGCTAGTCGTGCCTTAAGACCGCTGTCGTACTCATACACCTGGAAGTATTTGTTCATATTAATCAACCATGCCTCTGCCACTTCCTCCTTTTCGCCATCGAACGTAGGTGGCTTTATCTTCCGGAATTCTTCGTGCAGCTCTACCTTCTGTTTTTTATTCGCTTTCCGTTCGTTTTCGTTTTCAGACTCAGCTTCATTATAATTTCTGTGTGGAAAACTTCGCTGAGACACACTTCTTTCTCTTCGGCCAGTACCTTGCTCCTCTGAGTGTTGTTCGTCTCCTTCCTGAGGTTCCCTGTCAGCACTGGGTTTTTCAACCCTTTGATTTTGTTTATCGGAGAGGCTCTTTAATATCCTCTCCTGTTCCTGCATCATCCTAGCATTGTCCTGGCGTACTCGTTCCATTTCTTCCTGTAGCTGTTGTACTGTGTGCAACAAAATACGAGTCTGGTGTTGCTGTTCCTCAATCAATCTGTTGGACCGCTGATGCTGCTCTATTCCCAGCTGAACCCACATTTCGGGGTTGCCTTCTGTTGGGGGTTGAATGTCTCCGGCATTTCGCTGTTGCTGTTGCGACGGTGTCCGCCTTGGTTGTCGTTCCATTATTGATCTGGCTGTCTGTCTGTCTCTCTCTCTCTCTCTCTTTCTGTGTATGAAATCATATGTTTTATAACGTTAGTCGACCCAATTTAGGGCCCAGCGTTGTAACGCCGCTTTGATACCACTTGTAACATTCATATTTAAACAAATAAAAAAATAAAACTTACCACACCATAAAAAAAAAATCATAATCATTGGTCAACAATAATTATCCGAGGCTTATACCTGTAGATTTTTACGACATCATTATTTGTACCACTGGTAAATATCCACCATATGGCATCTGTCATTTAAGCCCTGCGATTTTTCCGGATTTCTTATTTATGATAAACTGTACAGCATACGTTGTGTTTAAATGTTTTCTGGTGTGGAACTCTGATATGGCTCTTTTCATGAGGTTAGACCCCAATGCCTATGGTTTGCACCGTGCAACGGAGCTTACGTGTTCGATTACCACCGCATTCCTACGTGACTGTTTATCTCGATTTTGATCACGACTTTTGGTGTGGAATGGATGATTTATGGTGATTGTTTCATCAAGGGAGGTCCACTTGTGACATACTCCACCCCGGCGTACTTCACGCCGTAGGATCCGCTCTCCATCGAACGGTGCCTCCAAGGTGGAGTACGTCTCCTACAATGACCTGTCTTCCTATCATTTTTTTTTTTGATGTTTCGTTGCTGCTGGGCGGAGGATTTCCTGAGCGTTCTCCGGCCTAGTTCTGGAGCTTGGCCGAGCTCGTTGCCCATTTCCCAGATCTCGGAGGTAATTCCTTTGTCACGCCATGGTATCTATTGCCGGGTTTATTCGCCGCACTTGTCGCCGTGTCGGCATTTGTCTACTTCAAACAAAGGCTGATGGCTGATCTTCTTGGCAATCGCCATCTGCAACCATTAGCTTACCTGCAGCTCGTCTCGAAGGTTTAGCGGCTTCGTTCTTCGAACGCCCTCATGGGAATCTTGTTCATCGACCTCCGGTTTTCTGTCACAGTTTGCCCAAAAGAATTTCCTCAGGTACTGTTGTAAGGGTTACAGTAGTTTCGTTGCTTTCTCTGTTGATTGTTTGCTCGATAGGAATGTATTTATTCGTTACTCTTTTACTAATGACCTTCCTGTTGAAATGGCAGGTAACTCCCTTTACACCCGCACCTGGATCTGGAAAAAAAAATTCCATTCTTCCTCCGTCTTGCTACAAAGGGGTTTTAACTCGGCGCTCCTTTTTACAGGTACCCCTCGAGTCGGCAGTTCAATCCTTCAAGAAATGCTTCGAGGGTTTTGTCTTTTCTCCTTTAGGGAGGGTTTTTCTAGTAGATATGTAAACATTCAAGGTTCTGTAGTTAGGATGTTCTTGACAATCGACCCTAGGGTTTTGGGCGTGATCCATGCTCGAGTGTTTGAGTCTGTTCAGTTAATTATCTGTGTAAAATTTCTACTGAGACATTATTGAGGCCGTTTGCCTCTATTAACTTTGGTCTGGCTGCTAATACAATTTTCGGCAAAGGAATTAACTGATTCAGGAAAGAACATCGTCGTTTATCTGATTTCTACAGTTTTCGGTACTGGGTTCTGGTCAATGGATATTTAGACAAATCTTTTATAATAACTTCTCGTGGCTGGATAGTTTTACACAATTTCCTTTCAGGACTGTTAAAAGAATTATTTTGGTCATATTCGAATTTCTCTGTTATTACATGTGCTCTTCTATGTATAATTCCGGTGAATGTCTGCTTAAAACTATGCGTGATTATTACTAATTGCTTGCAGCCGGTTTGGTAGACTTTGACTGGTTGGCCATAATCTGTTGGGTCCAATATGGTTTACCCTGCTCTGTATTTCATTTAATTTTCGCAACTATCTCTATACTACACTATACTTGACAGTTTAATGTTTGCTCCTGGTTCATACTTGGGTGACCGGACCACCACTTCTGTCCGAGTGCTACCTTAGCGAAAGGCGACATGCCCAGGGCAGAGAGCTGGGCTCTCTGCCTTACGGGTTAACGCCCTTGTTTTAGTTGCATGGCTCAGTAACTAAACTTTAAATCTGAATGATCCTTCTTTCGTGGTTTCGAACGAAGTTATGAGTTTTCTATTTGCTATATGTTCTCTGTGCCCTGTATATATGCGTTCTACATTCTATTGCAGTATTTAGTCTTACCACAATTCTACTATTTACCATAATTTACTCAAGAAAAAATAATTCTCAGTAACTTTTATTTCTTATCAAAATTAACTTTGTTCAGAATCCCAAATAACACAATCACAATTAACTCATAATTAGTTAACAAAAGTTAAACATCCGTTAGCGGCTAAGAGGGTGGTTACACATTGCTAACTCTATGCCAGTTTTCAATGCCACCCTAATAGAAAAAGGAACTATACTTATTAATAATTGTAATAATTAAACAGCAACAATAATTTGGTGAAACTATTACATTTTTATAATACTATAATTATTACAAGGAAACATTAAATTGTTTCATTAATAGTTAATAATTAATGAGTTAAATGTTGCATCGTAATAAGTGTTGCATTTAGTTCTTATTAACTTGACTATTAATATAATATTGTTCATTTGATTATAGCTATTAATTATTTGTCCTTAATGCTTTATTGTGATAATTATTTTAAATAAAGAACTATTAAAATACTATAGCTATTAACTTTTTATTATTAGTAGTTAATAAATAATGAGTTAAACCCCACAATGCAATAGGTATTATATTTAGTTATGATTAGCTTGACTATTAATAAATTATTGTGCATTTAGTTATAGGTATTAGTTGTCTAACATTAATTTTTTCGTCTTTGGATTCAGGTCCTACGGAATTTAAAAAAAAGAAAATTTATTTTACATGGAAAACTTTAAGAAAACACAAATATTACTATTAAACGACCGAATTCTCCACATTACTACTAAAAATAATTTCTTATCATTTATTATGTAATTCTTGACATGATAAATATTTTCTTTATGATGTCTTTTAATTTTGAAAATAACTCAATTCAGCTTTCAACTAGATATTCATATTATGAAAAACTTAATTACACAACAAAACAAGAGAATGGTTGTGCTCAACACAATCAACTTCTCTAAACTACTACAAACGAGATCTTATCCTTTATTATACATGTGTTTGATGCGAAAAATAGTTCCTTAATGATAATTTTTTATTTTGAAAACATGAATCAAACTATAGTTCAAATTATTAAAAATCTTAATTGTTTTTTAATTACTAAAAGGAGATAAAATTATATATTAAATTATTAAAAAACTTAATTCTAATTTAATCTAGCTTTAAGCTATATATTTAAATTATTAAAACTTAATTGCATAACATGAGTGAATGGTTGTCCCAGAGTGAGGAGAAAACACATTTCTCCCAACAATGGACTTCTTTGTACTACTATTGCAAACCATATCTCTAATACTATCGCAATTTCCAAAAGCATACCCCTCCTAAAAAATTCATAAAACTTTCATGTTAATTAAACTATTGTTGAAGTTTGTGTGGAGGGATTTGTGTGAAAAGCTTTCACTGTGTAGAGAGCTTTGTGTGGAAAACTTTTACTATGTAGAGAAATGCCTATGCTTGACATAGTAAATCATTTCTTTATGATATTTTTTTATTTCGAAAACATAAATAAAATTATATAATCAAATTATTATAATTTTTTTTTTTTAATTTCCTATATATATATAAAGTACCACACACTCCTAACTCTACACCTATTTTCAATGCCAACACACATTCTTCAGACATTTTAATTTTTAAATTTATATTTTGATTTAAGCTGCTTTGGGAGTGCCTCTACACAATGAAAAAGAAAGAAAGAATCTTCACACAAAGCATTAAAAATAAAAATACAAATGAAATCATGAAAAATAGTTAATCATTATTAATTAATTAGTTGTCTCGAGTTAATTATAAAACTATATAGGATAGTAGCAAAATATTAATAGAAAAATGAATAAATGTACTATAATTATTAATAATGGTAATAATTACAAAACAATAATAATTTCATGAAATATTACATTTTTATAATACTATAGTTATTACAATAAAACCTACTAACCTATAATACTATAGTGATTAAAATTTTTCATTAATAATTAATTAGTTAAACTTCATATTGCAATCACTATTACATTTAAGTATTATTAAATTGATTATTAATAGACTCTTGTGAATTCAATTATAGCTATTAATTCCCTCCATTAATGCTTTCTTTTCATAATTATTTTACATGGATAATTTTTATAACACTATAGCTATTAACATTTTTAATTAATAATTAATAATTAATGAGATAAACGCCACACTGTCATAGCTACTACATCTAATATTATTAATTTAACTATTAATAGACTATTGAGCATTTAATTTATGTTATTAATTCTCTCACATTAGTGCTTTCTTCTTTTGATAATTATTTTACATGGACAACTTTTGTGCACAAAGAAAACACAAATATTACTATCAAACAAAATATTCACACTTTTATTAATAGTTAGTAATTAATGAGTCTATTGCAATTAATATTATTAACTTGACTATTAATAGAGTATTTTGCATTTAATTTGGGTTATTAATTTTGTCACATTAATGCTTTATTCTTGTAATAATTATTTTACATTGACAACTTTTATGTACAAAGAAAACACCAATATTAATATTAAACAAAAAAGTTCACACTTTCATTAATACTTAAAAATTAATGAGTTAAACTCCACAACTATTACATTTAACTATTATTAATTTGACTATTAATAAACTAATATGTATTTAATCATAACTATTAATTATTTGTTGTTAATGCTTTCTTTTGATAATTATTTTACATGCACGAATTTTATAATTTATAGCTATTAACATTTTTAATTAATAGTTAATAATTAATGAGTTAAACTTTTCACTACTATAGCTATTACATTTGATATCATTAACATGACTATTAATAGGCTATTGTGCATTTAATTATAACTATTAATTGTCTCGCTGTAATGTTTTATGTTTCTCATAATTATTTTACATCAACAACTTTTAAGCACAACGAAATCACATGTATTAGTATTAAACAAAAATGTTCACACTTTCATTAATAATTAATAATTAATGAGTTAAACTCTTATGACATTTAATTATTATTAACTTAAATATTAATAAACTACTATGCATTTAATTATAACTATTAATTCTCTAACATTAATGGTTTCTCTTTTTGATAAAGTGGGGACAAACTACATCTTATGAAGAGATTCTCTGCAAACCTCTAAATCTATGCCCCTTTTCAATTCCAACACGCATTCTTTAGCCATTAGACATTTTAAATTGGTTATTTGGATTTCCATGGTTTTAGTGCTTATCCACAATGAAAATGAAAGAAAAAATATCTACACACAACATTAACGATAAAATATAAATATAAAACTATGGCTATTACAAGAAAACCTACTAAACTATAATACTATAGTGATTAATTATTTTCATTAATAGTTAAGCATTGATGAGTTAAACTGGGCAGTGCAATATTTATTACATTTAACTATTATTAACTTAACTATTCTCTTAACTATTAATAGATTATTTTGCATTTGATTATAACTATTAATTCTCCATCATTAATGTTTTCTTCTTCGGATATTTCTTTTACATGGAGAACTATTGAAAATGATATCTTATCCTTTATTATGCTTTTATGTGAGAAAATTTTTCTTTATGATGTTTTTAAATTTGAAAAACATAAATAAAATTATATATTCAAATTATTAAAAACATAATTGTTTTTTAATTTCCAAAACAAAAATAAAACTATATATTCAAATTATTAAAAACTTAATATCACAACCAGTGAATGGTTGTGTGAGAGTGCAGAGAAAACATATTTCTTAGCACAATAGCTTATATACACTACTACTACAAGCGATATCTTATCCTTTATTATGCTTATAATTGACCTGAAAATTCATGATTTTATGATGTTTTTTAATTTTGAAAATATGAATAAAACTATATATTCAAATTATTAAAAATGTCATTTTTTTCAATTTAGAAAAGGTAATTAAAACTATATATTCAAATTATTAAAAACTATATTTGTAACTCAATCTAGCTTTGAACTATATATTCAAATTATTAAAAACTTGATTGCATAACATGACTTGTGCGTGATGAGAAAAATTATTAAAAAATATACTGGTAACTCAATCTAGATTTGAACTATATATTCAAATTATTAAAAACTTGATTGCATAACATGAGTTGTGAATGACGAGAAAACAATTAAAACTATATATTCAAATTATTAAAAAATATACTTGTAACTCAATCTATCTTTAAACCATATATTCAAATTATTAAAAACTTGACTGCACCATGAATTGTGTGAGAGTGATGAGAAAACACATTTTTCCGCATAATAAACTTCTTCATACTATTGAAAATCAATATCTTTAAGATTATCCCAATTTCCAAAAGCGGAGAGCTTTGTACGTTCATTGTGCACTCTGTAGAGAGATGTTGCAATATGTAGAGAGATACTTGTACTTACGTGATAAATTGTTTCTTTATGATGTTTTTTTAAGCTCTAAAAGATAAATAAAACAAGATATTCAAATTATTAAAAAAAGTATTTTTTTTTTTAAATAAAAATAAAATTATATAGGAAAGTTTTGTACAACTACTAGCTCTACACCATTTTTCAATGCCAATGCCGATGCACACTTCAACTATTTGACTTTTTGAATTAGCTATTTTGATTACAACAGTTCAGCCGTTACTCTTTCCTCTTCACAATGAAAATGAAATAAAAAATATTTGCACTACTATTAACATAGACTATCAATAAAGTATTGTGCGTTTAATTTAACTATTAATTCTCTATTATTAATGTTTTTTATTTTTTATTTTAATTAAATGGTGAGAAACTACCTCTTGTGAAGATATTTCCATTTGCTAAAATATTTTCCTAAGGAATGTTCCACACACTAATAACTCTATGCCCCTTTTCAGTGCCAAGGCGCACTCTTCAACCATTCAACTTTTTAAATTGGTTATTCCGATTTCAACCATTTTAGCAATGCCTAAGCACAATGAAAACAAAAAGCTTTTCACAAGGAATGCTCCACACACTGGTAACTCTATGCCCCTTTTCAATGGCAAGGCACACACTTCAACCATTCAAATTTTTAAATTGGTTATTCTGATTTCAACCATTTTAGCACTACCTCACCAAAATGAAAATGAAAACCAAAATATCCACACAAAACATTAACCTTAAAAATATAAATAAAAACATAAAAAATAGCTAATATTTATTAATTAATTAGTTGTCTTAAGATATAAATGATATTAACACAATAGTAATAACAAAATGAACTATAACTATTAATAATTGTAATAATTAAACAACAACAATAGTTTCCTAAAACTATTAAATTTTTATAATACTATAAGTATGAAAAGGAAACCTACTAACCTATAATACCACAATTATTAATTATTTTCATTAAAAGTTCATAATTAATCAATTAAATTCCACAACTATTATATTTAACTATTAATAACCTCACTATTAACAAACTATTATGCATTTGATTATAGTTATTAATTCTCTAACATTAATTCTTTCTTTTGATAATTATTTTACATGGACAATTATTATATTAATATATTTATTACTTTTATTAATATTTAATCATTAAGATCTATTACATTTAACTATTATTAACTACTAATACATTATTGCGCATTTAATTATAGCGAGTAATTTTCTAGGATTAATGTTTTCTTTTTTCTATAATTTTTTTATAGGGAAAATTTTTTTGCACAACAAAAGGACAAATATTACTATTAAAAAAAATGTTTACACTTATGCACAACTAAAAAGCCAAATATTACTATCAAACAAAAATGTTCACACTTTCACACAAAATTTCCTATTCATATAAACCGTAAGTTGAATTGTGTGGAGCTATTTATTTTATTTTATTTTATAATTGGTAAACGAAATGACTTATAACCCATTACCCCACACATTTCAATAACATAACTTGGCACAATGAGATATGTTATAAAAAATAGGATATATCATTATTTCATTAATATTTTTTTTATTTTATTTTATTATTGAAAAGTGAATACATCATTACCAAGAAAAAAAACTAATAAATTTTCTGCTAAAAACTTAGCCTATTATGCAGAAGCAGAAACATAGCCTATTGTGAAAAAATTAACTCATTGTGGGGAGCTTATAGTCTATTGTGTGGATTTTAGGTCATTGTATGAAGCTATTTATTTTATTTTGTTATTAGAAAAAGAAAAAAAATCATTAGCAAGAAAACACAATGCAACAAATCAATTAAATAGCTGTAGAAGTAAGAACTAGGTTGCATCCTAGCTATTCATGTTGTTAATGAAAATAGTTTTTTAATGTAGCTTAATTGGTAATAGAAGTTAATAATGAAACATTTTATTGCATGAAAGAAATTTTATTGATGAGGAAAATAAATGAATATGTTTCGTGTGCCATTTGTTTCTCTTCAAAAAGGTTGATTACATTGCCATTGTTGTCATGTTTTCTGTAAATTTGTTGTATCTCTTTGTATAATTTACATTAAACATGATACATATGTTTTATTCATACACACTCGACTTCTGAAATGCATGGAATAAGTTTAGTACGACAATCATTCCATGACGGTGGGCTAGTAGCAATAAAAATTTGTATACAAAAATATAGCAAGTTTTATTAGAAAATGCAAATCTCATAGAGTGGATGGTGCAATGAAGACAAAGTTATTATGCAATCTCATAAACTAGCAGCCACAAATAGATGCAAGGCCAAATATTTAGTATTGTAAATGAGCATAATGCCATAGGTTTGGATTATTTCTTTTCCAATTTAGTATTGAGGTGCACAATATTTATGCCGTAAGGTATTTTTATTTTAAAACAACTTTCCTATTGTCACTGTGTCCATGTCTGAGCCATTGGATTCAAATGTTAGACGATTGAAATGTTTTAGGCCATTAGATCCACAGGTAAATAGTTTTATATATATTTTTTATAATGTTAGTTTTTTTTTTCTTTTTAATAAGTTAGAGTGAATTTAGGTTTTGGTGACTTTTAAGTTAAATTGTTATTATAATTTTATATGTAAATGTAAATAGTTTTATATATGTTTTTTTATGGTATTTTTCTTTTCCTTTTTAATAAGTTAAATTGAATTTAGGTAATAAAATAAAATAATAATAAACTATAAAAACAACCCATGCTATTGACCCATGGTATTCATATGGAATATATTTTATTTAAGGGGGGGAATTAAGATGGCCAAGATCAATCTTAACAACCACTTTTAGAGTGAAAAGAGAATTGATCCCTCTCATAAATAATATACATCTAAACTAAATATTTAATAAAATGATTTTTAATTGTTGATAACTATTATTCTTTTAAAATTTTATTTAATAAAATATATCTAAATTTTCATACATCCAAATATACATAGTTTTTCTTGTTCTATATTATTTTTGTTACAAATATTTTATTATTTCAAAAATACATGGTTTTTTTTGTTATATTATTTATGTTACATCTGTTTTATTTTTTCTTTTTGTCAATTTAGTAGTGCCTTGCTATTTTCTATTTATGTTTTGAAAGCAGGTTACAAAAATAATATTCAGTCTGTGGCCTCAACTTGCCCGGAGGAAACCAGGTATGTTGGCCACCTTAGAGCATTAAAAGCCATCCAGAATTGGAATAGTTTCATTCTACCATTTTCTTCATTAGCTAACTAACTATTTACTCTATTATCTACAACTCTATTGGGTGGTATATGTCCTTGCAAAAAACAAAATTGAATATTATAAACATGACCAGATTGCTAAAACTGCTATCCATCAGAGGATTCAATCGGTGCTGGATCCTTTGTTGTGGATCTTGTCATATCCACTTGTTGCATATGTTGGAGTTGTTTCTCAATTCTGCCTATACTATCATCAATTCTACCGATACGATCAGTAGCCTGGTACTGTGTGACTTTGATGTGCTTCAGCTGATTGTCAATATCTTGGAACAATTCCACTATTTTTGGTTCTGTCTTCTCTTGATGAGGGGGAAAGCTTTGCATAGCCTTAGCCAAGAGGCATTTAACAATCCAGTAAGTATGAACTGTTTGATGAAACAGTGATAAACGACCACGAGTATTGCCTAGATCTGTGATGAAATTCATAATTTCTTCTTTTGCTTCGTTATCTTCCTCATCAGTTTGAATTTCTCGCTCCCAACCTCGAATTTTCTGTCTGACTTTTGAAGAGTTGCCAATATCATAAGTTTTAGAGCGGTTTTTTAAAACCTCTTTCCTTGTATTTCTTCCTCTCTTCCTGAGTTTAACTTTGGGCTGTACCTTCTTTTGTTTCCCTTTTTCAGGATTAAGGGCTATGGTATTTCGAGTTTGTCTCTTGACCATGATGAAGAACTGACTTATATAAGTGAGCTCTGGCCTAAGAGTGAATAGAGACAAGAAATAGGAAACCATTAAAGTTTGGGCTTTATCAGCAAAATTACCATTTGGGTCAATCTGATTTCTTCTGATTTTGTAAAACATGTTTCTTCCGCGAAAATGAGCAATGTGAAAACAGTTAATCCATTCCCAAAAAAGATAGAAGGCCCAGAGATAATAGAGGGTCTTGTTAGAAGCTATGAGGCAGCAAACAGACAAAGATAACCAGAGGTTATGAGTCGGAATTACAAAGAGACGACAGCAAATCAGAATACAGGCCAACCTACCATGAGGGCGAAAAATCCATAACTTATAACCAGGGCCACAGATTATAACATGAGGGTGATTTTCATGCATATCCTTCCACCAACTATAGGTGATAGTAGGATAGAAACAAACAAACCAGAGTTTCGAAATGATAGCAAAATATACTATAGACAAAGTAACCCAACAATTCCCATTCCAAATCAAACTTGTAATTGTAACCCACCCAACACCAGAATTTTTAAGACACTTGTTATATTATTTATGTTACAAATGTTTTTTTTTTTTTGTCAATTTAATACTGCCTTGATATTTTCTATTTATGTTTTGAAAGCAGGTTACAAAAATAATATTCAGTCTGTGGCCTCAACCTGCCAGGAGGAAACCAGGTCTGTTGGCCACCTTAGAGCGCTAAAAGCCATCCAGAATTGGAACAGTTTCATTATACCATTTGCTTCATTAGCTAACTGAATATTTACTCTATTATCTACTACTCTATTGGGTGGTATATGTCCTTGCAAAAAACAAAATTGAATATTATAAACATGACCAGACTGCTAAAACTGCTATCCATCAGAGGATTCAATTGGTGCTGGATCCTTTGCTATGGATCCTGGCATATCCACTTGTTGCATCTGTTGGAATTGTTTCTCAATTCTGCCTATATGATCATCAATTCTACTAATACGATCAGTAGCCTAGTACTGTGTGAATTTGATGTGCTTTAGCTGATTGTCAATATCTTGGAACAATTCCACTATTTTTGGTTCTATCTTCTCTTGATGAGGGGGAAAGCTCTGCATAGCCTTAGCCAAGAGGCATTTAACAATCCAGTAAGTATGAACCATTTGATGAAATAGTGATAAACGACCACGAGTATTGCCTGGATCTGTGATGAAATCCATAATTTCTTCTTTCACTTCATTATCTTCCTCATCAGTTTGAATTTCTCGCTCCCAACCTCGAATTTCCTGTCCGAATTTTGAAGAGTTGCCAATATCATAAGTTTCAGAATGGTTTTTTAAAACCTCTTGAATTGTCTTTCTTCCTCTCTTCCTGAGTTTAACTTCAGGTTGTACCTACTTCTGTTTCCCTTTTTCAGGATTAAGGGCTATGGTATTTCGAGTTTGTCTCTTGACCATGATGAAGAACTGACTTATATAAGTGAGCTTTGGCCTAAGAATGAATAGAGACAAGAAATAGGAAACCATTAAAGTTTGGACTTTATCAAAAAAATTACCATTTGGGTCAATCTGATTTCTTCCAATTGTATAAAACATGTTTCTTCCCCAAAAAGGAGCAAAGTGAAAATAGTTAATCCATTTCCAGAAAAGATAGAAGGCCCAGAGATAACAGAGGGTCTTGTTAGAAGATATGAGGCAGCAAATAGACAAAGATAACCAGAGGTTATGAGTTGGAATTAGAAAGAGATGACAGCGAGTCAGAATACAAGCCAACTTACCATAAGGGCGAAAAATCCACAACTTATAAATAGGGCCACAGATTATAACATGAGGGTGATTTTCATGCATATCCTTCCACCGGCTACCGGTGACAATAGGATAGAAACAAAAAAACCAGAGTTGTGAAACAAAAACAAAATATACTATAGACAGAGTAACCCAACAGCTCCCATTCCAAATCGAACTTGTAATTGCAACCCACCCAACACCAGAATTGCTAAGACGGAAAGCCCTAGACTTAAGCTTAACCAAAACAAGAGGTTTATGCTGAATGTGATAGGGGTCTCTGAAACAGGGTTCTACAGGGTTTAAAGGAGGATAGACAGACCAATATTCCCATTGTTTAAACCAACTAAGCAAAACTATCCTAGAGCAATGCATAGCCCAGAATACAGCAATGAGCATGGATAGAAGATTGATAAATACTTACCCCAGAAATGTAGCGCGTCTAGTGCAAGGTATGGTTGTCTTCGTCTTCCTGCGCCTCTTCAGATTTGCAACTTCAGTTAAATAATGCATGTCATAACGAAACTTACAATGCATATACCATGTCTTCACCGTAATGTTTCCTTTCCGTCCTGACAGCACAGGTTGTCTTCCCAAATTCGTCATTAAACTCCTATCTTCTGCATGTTGCCATGATCTCGGTAAGTATTGTCGCTGCATGGGTAATGAATGCGAGGTTAACAGAAGGCTCCACTTGTTGAGCGACTACTTTTGGCAACCTCGATCAATGATCACCCCGATCGGGGGTTGTTTGATCAACAAGATCTCTGTTTATAATTATCTGGAGAGGATGTAGTTCTATATCCCAGACTCTGTCAGCTGGTGTTGCATCCAAATGTCTACCATCATTTCGACTACCCCAATTTTCCAAAAAGTCTGCAGCCTCATTGCCTATCTGACATACATGTGAAGGTATCAGATACTGGATGTCGTGAATGAGAGATCCTATTTCTCTAATAAGGTTTTTTGTCCTCCAGATTTTGGAAATATTTTCCCAGGGTGTGCCTTGTTGCAATTTATTTAGCACTCCTGTGACCATTTCCGAGTCTCCTTCTATAACAAGGCATTGGAAATTTTCATGTTTTGCTATCATTAAGCCTTGTTTGATTGCCGATAGTTCAGCTTCATTATTGGTTGCATGTCCTATATCCATTGCATAGCTCCTACATGCTGCACATAGGGAGTTTCTGAAAATTCGTCCAGCTCCTACCTACGCTAGGTTTCCTTTTGATGTGTCGTCATAGTTTAATTTGATAAATCCATTATGAGGTACTTTCCACCTTTCTTGTTCAGCTTTTATGGGAGGTATGAATTTCCATAGATTTACTGCCAACATTTGGGATTTGAGATTGAGCTTGGCCATGATTTGTGTTTCAATACCTTCTGTCTTCCACTCATCCTCTGCCCACTTATTCGTCAAAATTGTCTCCCTAGTATTCTCAAGGATTTTCTACCACATTTTCTCTTTTTGTACTGGGGTCACCTCGAAATATTCTGTGATTTCTTTCCTTCCATGTTCCCCATAAGAGAAAGCCTGGAAATAGTCGCCATGCTCTATTCAGGACTTCACTTTTGAAGCCTCCATTTCTCCATCTTAGGATGGTGGTATTTATATTTGTATTGTCTCTATCTAGTTGCAGGAATATTCTTGCAATGTTATTCCACATTGTCTCATCGATTTCACAACTGTTTAAAAGGTGTTCTATTGATTCATTTTCACTCTTACACATGTAACAGATAGATGGACCATGCATTCCTCACTTCTCCAACTAATCACAGGTTAGGATTTTTCTATGACTCAGCAGCCACATGAAATACTCCACTTTAGGCCAGTGATTTAAACCCCATATCTTCTTCCATATAGTCCTATCATTATTATTTCTATTATTAGCATAGATTTTGTATGTTACAACTGTTTTATTATTCATGAGTAGTATTTCTTAATATATAAAAAATTAAATTAATAATGATTTTAAAAAAAATATGTGATATTTTTTTTAAATTTCCAAATTATTTTACAGGACATGATTTATCTTGAGTAATAATGATGAATGTTCATAATTCTCATTTCTTAATTAACGCTAAATTTACCTTTAATTACTTAATTGTAATAGTTTGTAACTGCATAACAGTTTGTAACTACATACATACTCTTTCGATTTTTTTTTGTTAATGAATATCAAATTTCTTCTGTTAAAAAAAAACTATATACATATCTTTAATTACCTAATTGTGGCTAAAAAAATTACATGTTTTTTACTTTATAATCATAAACTAATTTCACATTATATGATGTCAAACTTACTTAATTTTTTATTATGAAATTTTAAACAAATTTTTTCACTACATAATTTTAGCTTTTATAATTTTTTTACATTTCAATTCCAAACAAAACTTACAAAAGAAAAAACCAACTCAGTCCTTACT
>CM076578.1:1861318277-1861503006 GCA_034641835.2 Pinus albicaulis | reverse complement strand
CTCTAGATTATATTTTTACAAAATTGAAACTATGTGATTAACAATAAAGTTGAGACAACCCTAAAGGTTCTTTTGTACATGTTTCATCATAACATTTCCCTCCATCCAATATATATTGTAGAGTCTTTTGCAGAGAGAGTGTATTCTAGTTTATAACCTGATCCATAATCAAAGAAAATGGCTAGGGATTTCACAAGTTATTAGTTTGTAACCTAATCCACAAACACATAAAATGGCTAGGGATGTCACAAGTTATCATTCACATAGTGATTTATTGAAGTTATTAGCTTAAATGGATCCTATTAGATGCATGGTGGTGAGAGACACTAAAAAATTCAAAATAGATATTGAAGTTCTTAGTTAAAATGGATCATATTAGATGCATGGTGGCCAGAGACACTAAAAAATTTAAAATATATATCTGTTATGACATCCATATTGTCTATAAACCATCCAAATTTCCTATCTTATACAAAAATTTCTAACAATAACCGCTCAATTTGATCTCCAATTTTTGAAACCCCCACCCATGCTGGGTAGATCACAGTGTAAAATCAAATGTTCATGTCCTCTTTTTAAAGGGTTCATAAACAAAACATACAATGAGAAAGTCAATATTGTTGCATAATAACTTATTTTTAAATCATTGTGACAACAAAAACATCACATTGTATCACAACATATATATCTAATGCTATAAGGATCTGAGGTGATAACAAAGTTTCGAATCATGATAACTAGGTGACAACCAAAACTATGTTTTAGCCACACGAAAAAAATCACAACAACTCACAAAATAAATTGATATTGCAAATGAACTGATGTTTGTGACATGTTTTTAGGTGTTTCCATTCATGAATTTCTTACTCATTTTGTCTCGAGATTGATAGATAATGGTGAAACAAATAAAATGCTAATCCAAGTGATCTAGAGAGGTATTCATGGCCAGCTTGGAAAACCAAGAATGAAGATGCTTCTAATTTTCAACAAAGTAGTCTTCAAAAGTTCCTAGATCTATTTTAATTACATAAATTTATTGAAAACTAACTGATAGTATTACTTCAATTGTTTTATTTCGACGTGTTGCAAGTTGATATTTATTGCTATACAAGTTGTGCATCAAACTATTATGTAACGATTGTGACAAGAATTTTTTAAATTATTTCTTTTTAGCTATATCTTATCAATTTAGTATGATTTCATCACGAAGAGGCTTTAGAGTTTAAGAAATATATCTTATATCTAAGCACGTGATTCTATTAAAATTTATGAAACAAATTCATTTTTTACAACCTGTATGTTTAAATATGTGATTTTGGAAGTGATGATAGTTTCTTTAGACACTTGATTAGTATTGTGGAAGAACTTTGATTATATCATTAAGGACTGTGAGTAGTTCATGTAGCACTTGCATTGCTTATAACACATTTTCATATCCTTTTTGAAAGCTATTGTATATACAGTTCTAACACATTGCCCCGAGATGTTACCTATATGGTGAGTAGTTCATTTAGAAATTGCATTACTTATAGCATATTTTTATATCCTCTGTATAAGCTATTGTATATCCAATTCTAACACATTTCCCCCAGGTGTTACCTATATGGTGACTGAGTGATGATGGCTTCTTTAGACACTTGTTTAGTATTGTGGAAGAACTTGAAGTATATCATTAAGGATTGTGAGTAATTCATGTAGCAGTTGCATTGATTATGAAATATTTTTATATCATTTGGATAAGTTGTTGTATATACAGTTATACTATGATACGGATACGCATTCCCCCCAAGCGTTACCATATTATGACAGTTGTCCAATTGTTGATATTTAGAGAAATATAATTAAGTGATTGATGGTTTTGGAACATCAAAGTTACTATGATGACCTTTTATATTAGGATGACTCCTTAGTGTTTAGATTTTATTTTCTTGACGAAGATGCATTGATCACTTCATAGGAACACCCTTTTTCCTATTGATAGTATGTGGTAGTTTGATGAATGGACTGCTTATATTGTCCTCACTGTCATAATATTCTGCACGGTTTTTTTTTTTTTTTTTTATAATTCTATATACAATTTATACATATTATGTAGTAAGAAATGTTCTTTAATAATAATAGTCACTGAAAGGGGAAATGATCTCAATACACCACTCTAGTTATACAATGTCTCATGATATTCTTCTCATTTGGTGACACATGGAAATTCCGATACCAAAACTCTTTCACATTGTCTCTCACATTATACAAATGTCTATATCGATAAGGTTTCCTACATATATTAGCCCAAAATGCAATTTCAACACTCTCATGTTATTGAATCCTAATTTTTTAACTCCTCCATAAACTTTTTCTTAATGTTTTGTACATAATTGTTTTCATTAACATCAACCGATCGGATGAAGTTTTTTTTCCAACAACACCTATCGATAATTCCCTACTATCACTTATGCCATATTGAGATTGATATTTTGCAATTTTTCCAAGGGTTGATGTCATATTTCTTGATACTAACCCATTTACCTTCACCTCTTTTGAATTTCTAATGCCCGATAATTGAACTATATTTCTTAGATATTTTTGCGTTCAAACTATATTTAAGAGTTAATCTTGTGCTATGATAGATATACCTTGAAAATTATTTTTGATCACCTAATTTACTTTATCTTGAACTTCTCATTCATGAATTAGTGACCTCATTTCTTCAATTTTAGTTGATTCTATATTATCTACAAAATTAACATTAAAGACAATTACTCCCAACTTCTGATTAATGTCCATGTTTTTATACGTGTGGTAAGAACTTGTTGTAGATAAGATGTTTTCCCTACATAAAAATATATATAAATTTCTAATTTCTAATTTGAACTTGACATGTACATTGAAAAAAATTAAAATATTAAAAGGGTGGTTTCATTTTTGTGGTCAATATTCGCATTGACAAGTTCCTCTACATCTCTCATTTCCTCATCATTTCTAGGTACATCCACATCTATTTCAAGCTCTCTGTTTGTACCTATACATCTCCTTCATGCTCTCTATTTTGTACCTCCACATTGCTTTAGGCTCCCTATTTTCCTTTGATGCTCTTCTGTTTTATAGTAGATCATCATTTTTTTTCATTTAAAATAAATACATTGTTTCACTAGTATATATATATATATATATATATATATATATATATATATATATATATATATATATATATATATATATATATATATATATATATATATATATATATATATATATAAACGACTAAAATTTGGTGCAGGGCTTTTTATATTGATGCATCACACTATACTACATTTGGAGGTAAGGAACACTAGTGCCCCTTCACTTAATGTTCCCTAATGTGTTAAATCTCTATGCAATTCACCAAATCCATTTACTTCCAACATAGTCTTATTTTCCCAAAAAAAAAAATATTATTATCATCAAATATATATCTTAAAAATACAATTGGCGCTCATATATGAAGATTAACTTGGAGTAAACTCTATTTCTGTTAATAAAAATTCTATTTATCTACATCTATGCTAGATAGATTGTACTTGAATGTATTTAAAATATCTTATTTGAGTTACATCCTGATTTCATGCTTGTTTTGCAGGATTATTAATCACCAAAATATTTTCACCCCAATTTTCTATTTCAATATCTATAACAAATTCCCCTAGATGTGGGTGCATTCCAGTAAGAAGAGGGGACATATGGGAGCCATGTGGCGGGACACTTGGCGATCCCACATGACCGCACATGGTTTCCAGCCCATAGTTAATTTCTCAAGCGAGATGGTCTTAAATTCACTCTCCACCACCTTCATTTTGACGTACCTTGGTCGCAGAGAATTAAGAGCTCTGATCTCCATATCCATGGCTATTAAGCAAGCTTCCTCCTCCCATTCGACCTCCATTCTGACCTTGCTCTTGTTCTTTTCCATGTCTGTGTTTCATACCTTCAGCCTCTGGTTCTTGGCCCTGCCCCACCTGGTCTCAGCCTTCCCTTGGCTTGCTCCAGTGGAAACTCCTCTCCTGCACTGTCTAGAGCTCCCTCCTGGTCTTGCACTTCTTCTCCTCTGACAATCATGCCAAGGCATCACTGTATGAGATGCAGAAGAGTTGGATGTCATGGCCTCCAATCCAGACCTTCTCTGAAGCATGCCATGAGTCGAGAATTGAATCTTTCAGTGGGTTGGGAGGAGTCGAGTAGGCTTGATCCTGTCAAACTTTCAACCCATATTTCCTTGCAGTTCCCTGTAACCCCCTTTGGTATCTTCCAGCATCCGCAAAAAGAAGCGTCCGTGAAAATTGACCATTCCGACTAAGCTTGCCTTCATCCCCTACAAAATGAAGGCCCTCCCTGTTATATCTACAAGATCGAGGAAGAAGACCCCAACTCCGGAAAGAAGAATCAGAATGAAGGTCATCTCTAATTTCATGTGCAGGGTGCTCTTCGGTCTTTCTAGATTTTTAGTAGTGTTCTATAGTATGTCCATGTTTTGGAAGTTTCTGTTCTCTGGATTCAGTTTAATTTTGGCTACTATGTTTGCCGGTTTCCCTTTACGGACAACATTTTCAGCGTGCAACTGGTGTACTGGTTTCCGAGCTGGGGTAGTCCAATTTTTTATTTCAAACACTTGATACTTCCCTCTGGAATTGGCTTGCCAAGTCCAGAGGAAGAGAACTGTAACTTTTCTCTTTGTATAATATAATAGATAGAGTCTGACATAGAAAAAAAAATATCTGTAACAAAATTTTTATATATGCGAACAAATTATGTTGGTTTACATATATGTTTTCACCCACAATTTCCTATTTCAGTATCTATAACAAAATTTTCTGGTTGATAACTCTTATAATCAATATCTTTGAAACCTTCACGACCTGCTTCCATGTAAGTATAATTTTCCTTTCATTCATTCACGATGGCTTCTTCTCTGCAACAACTTATTTCTTCAAGGCTACTCTTTCCTATGCTATTACCTTACGGCATTTTTTTTGCAACATATGGTGCAATTGCTAGTAGCTAATATAATTAAAAATAGGCTAATACATTGTATTTAATTTCCTACACTGGACATAAGCTCAAGAAAACCTTTTATTTCTACAATTTTTTAATTAAATTTGAATTACGAAAAGTCCCTTATGTGGCTATTCAATTTTCTTATTTGAGATTTTTTAAGTAACTAAAGGATATTATTTTAGTTGAAAAAACAATCTAACTTTATCTAGTTTCTATTGAATTTGATTTTTCTTGGAGATTGGAAACTTTTGTTAACTATGTAACTGCTCAATTTCTATAGAGAGTTTCATTTTGTTTTTAAGGTTAAGGGTTTAATCCATAAATATTCTCTTTTCTTAAATTGTGTATAAAATTTCATTTTGGTTGAAGGAATGCATTTTTTTTAATGAATTCACTCAAATTTTCTATGGAGATTTTTGTGGTTATTGATTTTAGGAATTGAACCATTCATATAAATATGATAAAAAAATCCCAGTAGAATAGAAAACTACTAATACATTATAAAATTTCATAAGAATCCTTTAGGGGCACCAATAATAATAACACTTTGCATTTTATCGTTGGTCGCATTATAAAGATCTAAAGGACCCCGAAAACCATATAGGGTTAGGACTTTATCATTATCATGAATAAAATGGAATTTCATGCTTGATTTGAAGCAAATGTTTTAAGACATTTCTAGCGCTACAACACATTTTTCTATGGCCATGGATGACAGAATAATAGATCAAGATCCACTTTTTCTCTTTCCATTGAATAAATTTATAAAAAAAAATCCGATATGAGTTCTTTCTTAAAGATAAACCAATCATTTAAATTCCCTAGTTATTCAATTATGGGTAGTGGCTTGATTCACAAAAAAAATAGTTGAGTTTCAATGCCACATCAGCTGCACTGTAGGTTTAAATATAACTAATGAAAATACTCTATATTGCTATAACAATTTTCATAATATTATACTCCTCTAACAATTTTTGTAATCTTGGTTTGGAAATTGGATTTTTTTAAATATTTGTTAGGAATTTGGACCTTTGAATTTTTAAATCTTGGTTTGGAATTTATAGTTTTGATTTTGTAAATCATGAATTAGAATTTGTAATTTTTATTTATTAAAATATTTGAAATCTTGATTCCTAATTAAGGGGATATTTTTCATTCATCTCACTAGAAAGACTTCATGTTTGTGTTGAAGGATGTGTCCCTCCTTCCGCAGACATCCTCATTTTTATTGTCGACCAAATTAATTGTATCTTAAATTTTGTTATATTAAATTATCAATCTGAGTAATTAAACTTGTAAAGTGTATGACACAATGTAAGATATTAGTTTAGCTTTGAATTGTAATCGAAATAAATTGCATTGAAATAAAGTTGTATTTTATTAAATTAGGTAGATATAATCTAAGAAAGCATGTAATATTAATCAATGAAAACATAGAAACTTAATATATGGAAGCATGTAAATCTAATATAGGAAAGCATGGAAACTTAATCTATGAAAATTGTAAATTTAATCTAGGAAAGAAAATATATAAAAGTAGGTAAATATAACCTACTCAATATATTCATTTTGCATATAAAATAGAGGTGTTACAATCATTAGTATGTAGTTAGATATAGAGCTCTAGTCACTTGTTTTATTGTTCATACCTGAAGAAAAAAAATTACAATAATATAAATCCATTGAGAAGAAAATAAATCAAATCTTAAAGTATCTGATCATTGTAATAAAAATAATTTCTTAACTAAAAATATTAGAGAATTTTTACAAAGTTGTGTGTGATGAATTCATAAACTAGATTAATTTAGGTTCAGAATGAGTGATTTCTTTTTTAATTTTATGGAAAACTCAAATTATTTCTTCTATTGTTACATTTGTTGGCCACAACATGAAATAAAATTTTAAAGATCCACAAATATCCCAAAACCATCCTATATTTTGAATAAATGCTTAGGGGTTAGCTAAATGGGCTCATTCAATACAAAAACCAATATTTAGTTTCTTGAGATTTGTCTTAATTTTCCTAGAAATTGCATCAGAATTTAACTACTTGAATTCTTTTTTCTAATATAGATCACCATCTTTGATCAAGTGATAAAGGCTCACTCTTACAATACTAAGCAAATTCCTACCTTTGATCTGAAAAAAATATATAATTTAAAATATAATATAACTAATCTAAACTATATGGATTATAAAAATACATCTTATAACAAAATAAGAACATACAACTATAAACTAAAGTACACAAAAACTTATGAAAATGTATTTTATTCCTATGTAATTTGAATGCATGCTCGAAGAGTTCCACTTTTTGAATGGAGAAGGAACTCCTCCTTATATAACAATTATGCCAACTAATTAATAAATGTAGATCTACATACATCTCTTAGATCCACAAATGTCTTACGTGGTTACAAACATGTGTTAATATCTAGCAGTTAATATTTCAACATATCCTCTTAAAAATATCTAAAATATTTGATAAGAAATGTTATCAAAAGTTTCATGATTTTCCCCCATCAAATTTGCTTGAATGATTATCTCAAGTATTCAATGTTTGAAGGGGAAATTCAAATTTTCGGCTAAGTGACGAAATATGAATTTGTTGGAATCTTCAAATATGCCTAAAACCATCAAAAAAACTCATTCAAATTTCAAATATAACTAAAAACCTGTTATTTTTATAATATTTAATTATAAATTCACTCAAAATATTAAAATACATAATTTAGAATATACTAATTTTAAACCCATATATAACCATAAAAATGGTTTGAATGTAAGGTTATAATATAGTGGAATATGGTAAAAGGTGAATAAAAAGAGGATGGAAAAGATGACATTTTGGAGACCCAACATTCCCCCCCAGTTGAAGATGTTTCCAAAAGTGTCAAACTCGTCATTCAATTTAATTATGAATCCAAGCAAACTTGTGAAGTATATGTCATATTATATTATAGGAGTTTATATTTGAATTCTAATGGAAATAATTTTTAATGAAATAAATTTCTACTCTATGAAAGCAAGGAAATTAACATGAAAGGAAATTTTAATTTATGAAGCAATGGAAATATAATCTAGGAAAGTGATAAAAATCTAAGTCTAAGAAAGTAGGTAAATCTAATTTATGAAAGAATAGAAACTTAATTTATGAAAGCATGTAAATTTAATATGTGAAATCATATACGTTTAATCTACGAAATCATGTAAATTTAATCTATGAAAACATGGAAACTTATTTATAAAAACATGTAAATCTAATCTAAGAAAGAAATAGTAATTTAATCTATGAAAGCATGTAAATTTAATCTACTCCATACTATATTTTTTTACATATAAAAGAGATTTGTTACTACAATTATTATTATCTATTCAGTTCTGAAGTTCTAGTCATTTGTTGTAGTGTTCACACTTGCAATAAATTAAAATGACAAGAATGTAAAGGTATTGAAAATTAAATAAATCAAATCTTAAATTAATTAACTATTGTAATAAAATTTATTTCTTAACTAAATATATTAGAGAATTATGTGTCACGACTTCAACAACTAAATTAATTTAGTTTCACAATGGGTTAATTCTTGTTTAATTTAATGGAAAATTCAAATTCGTTCTTCTATTGTTATTGTTGTTAGTCACAACATGAAACATGAAAGGAACCATTTGAAAAATCCACAAATATTTCCAATAATATGCATTGTTTTGAAGACATTCTCCCCAAAACACCTAAATGGGTTCATTATACACAAAACCCATGTTTTAATTTTTGGACATTTATCTTAGTTTTTCTAGAAATTATGTGAGAAGTTGACTACTCAAAAATGGTTTCTAATCTATATCACGATTTAATTTAAAACCTAAGGAAACCAATCTAAACTACATATATTATAAAATATTGAATAACTAGCAATTGCACCATCACTAAATGTTGCAAAGGAAATGACGTAAGATTTTTAAAGAGATCAATTAGTTGCTAAGCAAGATATGTGTAGTGAAATCGATGTTTATCTTATTTTGTGCGTAAATTTCCATACAACTTTACACCATATCAATCCCTATCAACTTTGTCAGATTCGCAATTTGATGTCTACCCGACAAGAGATGATATTCATGCCTATTTGGCCACAATAGAATTTTCCAACCCCAATTCTCTTAGAAAAAAATTCTAAGTTTCCCAACCATTGTTTTGATATCTTTACAGGAGATTTCAGGATGTCAATTTTAGTTCTCCACTTCTTTTCACCTATAGACAGGGCAAAATTAAAGTCGTTGATTGGAATGTGATAAACCTGAATGAAGTCAACTATGTAAAATCTATCAAATTTCTAAATATAGACATTCATTTAAAATAACTAATTGTAATCCCAATGTAGTAGGAGAGATCATTCCAGGTTGCAGCATTGTCTCCTATCCAATGCGCAGCATTGGGCACCTAACCCAACAAAGGTATAATGAGTAAGTATGAATGGTCTCTTCTGTAGTATTGATTTCAATGCCTTATTCGTCACAATATTCTCTGATAGCCCATAGAGATTATGAGCATTGTACTCCAAGACACCATTATAGTGAGTTGCACTAGTAGCAATGGTTTTGATACCCAATGCTCTATGTCCTCCAGAAGAATTGATTTGATAAGGGGGTCATCCCATCTGGTGGTGTTGGAATCGCTACAAACCAAGCAAAAATTTGTCTGTGAATCTTTTTGCTGAAAACTCCCATCATTTGGTAAGGAACATGTGATCCCACTACATAAGTTGGAAACTTCATTCATATCAAGCCAAAGGCCATCGAATGCGACTGTATCATGAAATTGAGAGATTTCATTTATCCAATGTGTTTGGGTTGGATTGTCAGAACTGCCTTTGGAACTACTGCCTTAATTTCAAAGATTTCAGAAATGGAGTCAGTTAGGACTTATAACATTCTTATTTACCTTTGACTACAGAAACACTTTCTGTTGGACAACTAAGTTATACATACGTGGAAACTGCCCTGTTGGATTGAGTCTATACAGCTAGACCCCTTAGATTGGACGAGCTTCCTTCCCCATATAATCTAATAAGTTATGTTTGTAGTACCTCAAGAGGCAAGTTACAGTTAGCATTTCCAGGGTGGAATGTTAAAGGGCTGCTAGATTTCAGTTGAAAACACACCAGGAAATGTTACAATTTGGATAAACTTTACCCTGTGCAAAAGAAAAACTAGTATAATGTTTTTTGTAGTAATTCTCTTCAATTATGATGGGAGAAATAGTTATACATTTTCAACTTATCTAGTTCTTGGCTAATATATTTGTCAATGACAATAACATCCAAAGAAATAATGAGTACTAGAGTTTTGATCTAGGTGGTTTATTTCTACTTCGATCAAAAGCACTATAGTTGTACACTCATGTCATCTAACTGGCATCAGGCCATGCCATGACTCTCTATGCTTGTTCAATCTTAAAAATTTTGCTTCTTCATGTCTACCTGGGTTTAGATCAATATGCCTTTGGTTAAGGTTATTAGTTTTATATCCTTTGGGGTTCATCCAGAAGGTTGAAGAATGGTGGTGCATTGAAGTCCTCTCGTCACATAATCCAAGCCTCTCTTTAAGCTAGTTGCATAAAAGCACTTTACAATGGGAATTAGTTATCAGAATCGATGCTTTTAATCATATATCTTACAATATGAAGTACGATGAATTTATTGTAAATCCTGATGCATGTCGATTCAAGATTCCTATGTTCTATTAACCTAAAGCCTTTGGGTTTCAGGTGATGAACCAAAAAATAATAATAAATTTCACAAGCCCCTACAATACAGTCAATAATCTTTCTGATTTCTTTCCTTTATTACCCTACACTAGTCTTGCGAGTTCTCTCATTTGCATTTACTACATAAGAAAAACTTGTTCAGTTGAAATATGGCTTTTTAACATCTCGTCTGATCTATACAAAAGAAAACAGGGAGTGCTAGAAAATACTCCATTCACATATATAGATGATTAGCAAATCTTGTAGTTCATATCAGAATGGATTTGTGTTTGACACAAACAAACAAAAAAATAGAACATTGGCATTCTCATCTATAATTACTTTTTAACAATATGGAAAAATATTACAAAAATGTTAATTAATTTTGTAAATCTGTGCAATCTGGTGCAAATGCCCAATGATCTGCTAGAAATTTCACTCTGGGAAAGTGGAATGGAACTAGGTGCATCTATATTGTGTGCAATTTATCACTACAAATTTCTATTACTATCTTGCTGCTTTACCGATGTCAGGGATCACTTTGCCTCCACAAGTTCAAATTAGCAAATGAGAAGCACCTTGGACATAAAAGACATGATTCAGTAGCCTGACACATAAGTATTCAGATATAATCAGTATACCATCAGGAATTTAATTACAATGACAAGTATGCATATTATTTTCTAATTTGTGCCCAAACCCAATTCAATAATATAGAGGAAACATACATTGTCCATAAGCAGCTTACAAGCAAATTTAGGAAACAGAAAATTTGACTTTGAAAAATAAATTAAAAGCTCTTCTACTAAAAATCTCAAGCTACATTACCAATGTGCAAATATTTAGCCAAAATGCATTACAAGTGAACAAAGATTCTTGGAATCCTTGGACAAATTTAAGGAGAAATGAGGGTTAAGAATCTTCCAAAAATGCCTAGAAGAGGAATCACATGAAAATACACCAATCATATTGACTATTAGAGCTATTGGTTGCTTGAAAATATTCATTGCCACCGTGACCAAGAAGAGGTTACATAGTGATGTTTTTAAATACTAAACATTGACATATTTTGGGAAAGTGTTTCTCATGACACGAATAGTCCACCTTTATAGTATATACCTTCCGTCCAAGACATCAATTTAGTTTGGAATTGACCAATAATTTTTCTTTCCCTTGCAGCAGTGTAGCTCATGTAATTTAAATTGTGTTGTACATAGCATATGATATTCCAACGAGTAGGTTCTCTCCCTCAATAATGTTTTGCATGACTGAAAAGATATAACTAGAAAAGAATACACAAATGAATTTATTGTAATTCCTGATGCCTGTCGATTCAAGATTCCTATGTTCTTTATTAACCTAAAGCCTTTGGGTTTCAGGTGATGAACCAAACAATAATAATAAATTTCACAAGCCCCTACAAAACATTCAAGAAGATTTCTAATTTCTTTCATTTATTGCCCTAGACTATTCTTGCGAGTTCTCTCATTTTCATTTACTACCCCAGAAAACCTTGTTCGGTTGAAATATGTCTTTTTAATGTCTCGTCTGATCTATACAAAACAAAACAGGGAATTCTAGGAAAGACTCCATTCACATATATAGATGATTAGCAAATCTTGTAGGTCATATCAAAATGGATCTGTGTTTGACACAGACAAACAAAAAAATATAACACTGGCATTCTCATCTATAATGACTTTTAACAGTATGGCAAATTATTACAGTAATGCTAATTAATTTTGCAAATCTATGCAATCTGGTGAAGATGCCCAATGATCCGCTTGAAATTTCACTCTGGAAAAGTGGAATGGAACTGGGTGCATCTATATTGAGTGCAATTTATGAGTACAAATTTATATTACTATCTTGTTGCTTTACCGATGTCAGGGAGCACTTTGCCTCCACAAGTTCAAATTAGCAAATGAGAAGCACCTTGGACATAAAACACATGATTCAATAGCCTGACACATAATTATTCAGATACAATCAGTATACCATCAGGAATTTAATTACAATGACAAATATGCATATTATTTTCTAATTTGTGCCCAAACCCAATTCAATAATATAGAGGAAACATACATTGTCGATAAGCAGCTTACAAAAAAATTGAAGCAACAACAAATTTGACTTTGAAAAATAAATTAAAAGCTCTTCTACTAAAAATCTCAAGCTACATTACCAATGTGAAAATAGGCAACCAAAATTCATTACAAGTGAACAAATATTCTTGGAATCCTTGGAAAATTTAAGGATAAAATAGGGTTAAGAATCTTCCAAAAATTCCTGGAAGAGGAATCGCATGAAAATGCACCAATCATATTGACTATTAGAGCTATTGGTTGCTTGAAAAGATTCATTGCCACCGTGACCAAGAAGAAGTTACATAGTGATGTTTTTAAATACTGAACATTGACACATTTTTGGAAAGTGTTTCTCATTACATGAATAGTCCACCTTTATTGTATATACCTTCCTTCCAAGACATCAATTTAGTTTGGAATTGACCAATAATTTGTCTTTCCCTTGCATTAGTGTAGCTCATGTAATTTAAATTGTGATGTACATAGCATATGATATTCCAACGAACAGGTTCTCTCCCCCAATAATGTTTGCATGACTGAAAAGATATAACTAGCAAAGAATACACAAATGAACTTATTGTAATTCCTAATGCCTGTCGATTCAATATTCCTATGTTATTTTTTAACCTAAATCCTTTGGGTTTCAGGTGATGAACCAAACAATAATAATAAATTTCACAAGCCCCTACAAAACAGTTAAGAAGCTTTCTAATTTCTTTCATTTATTGCCCTGGACTAGTCTTGCGAGTTCTCTCATTTGCATTTACTTCCCAAGAAAAACTTGTTCGGTTGAAATATGGCTTTTTAACATCTCATCTGATCTATACAAAAGAAAACATGGAATGCTATGAAAGAATCCATTCACATATATATATATATATATATATATATATATATATATATATATATATATATATATATATATATATATATATATATATATATATATATGATTAGAAAATATTGTAGTTCATATCAGAATGGATCTGTGTTTGACACAAAAAAATAGAACACTGGCATTCTCATCTATAATGACTTTTAACAGTATGGCAAAATATTACAGTAATGTTAATTAATTTTGCAAATCTGTGCAATCTGGTGCAGATGCCCAATGATCCACTATAAATTTCACTCTGGAAAAGTGGAATGGAGCTGGGTGCATCTATATTGTGTGCAATTTATCACTACAAATTTCTATTATTATCTTGCTTCTTTATCGATTTCAAGGATCACTTTGCCTCCACAAGTTCAAATTAGCAAATGAGAAGCACCTTTGACATAAAATACATGATTTAGTAGCCTGACAAATAAGTGTTCAAATACAATCAGTATACCATTAGGAATTTAATTACAATGACAAATATGCGTATTATTTTCTAATTTGTGCCAAAACCCAATTCAATAATATAGAGGAAACATGCGTTGTCCATAAGCAGCTTACAAACAAATCGAAGCAACAACAAATTTGACTTTGAAAAATAAATTAAAAGCTCTTCTACGAAAAATATCAAGCTACATTACCAATGTGAAAATAGTCATCCAAAATGCATTACAAGTGAACAAAGATTCTTGGAATCCTTGGACAAATTTAAGGAGAAAAGAGGGTTAAGAATATTCCAAAAATGCCTAGAAGAGGAATCACATGAAAATACACCAATCATATTGACTATTAGAGCTATTGGTTGCTTGAAAACAGTCATAGCCACCGTGACCAAGAAGAGGTTACATAGTGATGTCTTTAAATGTTGATCATTGACACATTTTGGGAAAGTGTTTCTCATTACACAAATAGTCCACCTTTATAGTATATACCTTCCTTCCAAGACATCAATTTAGTTTGGAATTGACCAATAATTTGTCTTTCCCTTGCATCAGTTTGGCTCATGTAATTTAAATTGTGTTGTACATAGCATATGATATTCCAGAAAATAGGTTCTCTGACCCAATAATGTTTTGCATGACTGAAATGATATAACTAGCAAAGAATACACAAATGAATTTATTGTAATTCCTGATGCCTGTCGATTCAAGATTCCTATGTTCTTTATTAACCTAAAGCCTTTGGGTTTTAGGTGATGAACCAAACAATAATAATAAATTTCACAAGCCCCTACAAAATGGTCAAGAAGCTTTCTAATTTCTTTTATTTATTGCCCTGGACTAGTCTTGCAAGTTCTGTCATTTGCATTTACTACGTGAGAAAAACTTGTTCGGTTGAAATATGGATTTTTAACATCTCGTCTGGTCTACAAAAAAGAAAACAGGGAATGTTAGGAAAGACTCCATTCACATATATAGATGATTATCAAATCTTGTATTTCATATCAGAATGGATCTGTGTTTGACACAAACAAACAAAAAAATAGAACATTGGCATTCTCATTTATAATGACTTTTAACAGTATGGAAAAATATTATAGTACTGTTAATTAATTTTGCAAATCTATGCAATCTGGTGCAAATGCCCAATGATCCACTAGAAATTTCACTCTGGAAAAGTGGAATGGAACTAGGTGCATCCATATTGTGTCCAATTTATCAACACAAATTTCTATTACTATCTTGTTGCTTTACCGATGTCAGGGAGCACTTTGCCTCCACAAGTTCAAATTAGAAAATGAGAAGCACCTTGGACATAAAAAACATGATTCATTGGCTTGACACATACGTATTTAGATACAATCAGTATACCATCAGGAATTTAATTACAATGACAAATATGCATATTATTTTCTAATTTTTGCCCAAACCCAATTCAATAATATAGATGAAACATACATTGTCCATAAGTTGCTTACAAACAAATTGAAGCAACAACAAATTTGACGTTTAAAAATAAATTAAAATCTCTTCTACTAAAATTCTCAAGCTACATTGCCAATGTGCAAATAGTCAGCCAAAATGCATTACAAGTGAACAAAAATTCTTGGAATCCTTGGACAAATTTAAGGAGAAAAGAGAGTTAAGAATCTTCCAAAAATGCCTAGAAGAGGAATCGCATGAAAATACACCAATCATATTGACTATTAGAGCTATTGGTTGCTTGAAAAGATTCATTTCCACCATGACCAAGAAGAGGTTACATAGTGATGTTTTTAAATACTGAACATTGACACATTTTGGGAAAGTGTTTCTCATTACATTAACAGTCCACATTTATAGTATATACCTTCCTTCCAAGACATCAATTTAGTTTGGAATAGACCAATAATTTGTCTTTCCCTTGCATCAGTGTAGCTCATGTAATTTAAATTGTGTTGTACATAGCATATGATATTCCAACGAATAGGTTCTCTCCCCCAATATTGTTTTTCATGACTGAAAAGATATAACTAGAAAAGAATACACAACTTTATAAAATGGTGGAGTTTCAAAAAGGATTTCTTTCACATCTATCCATTGTGGTTTTAATCTGTGCTCAATTTTTCATTAGCCCGGGCATATATGTTTTAACAATTTTAAGCACAGGCAGTAAGAATAGCCATGAGAATGGAGATTTATAAACAAAACATGCAGGTTTGTGAACCACCGACCATTTCCTACAGGGTACAACAGACATGAACCCAGCAATGCAAATGCTCAGAATGAGTGGGTTTAATCTGTACTCAAGTTTTCATTAGCCCAGGCATACATGTTTTAACAATTTTAAGCACAAGCAGTAAGAATAGTCATGAGAATGGAGATTTATAAACAGAACATGCAGGTTTGTGAACCACTGACCATTTCCTATAGGCTACAACAGACATGAACCTAGCAATGCAAATGATCAGAATGAGTGGGGTTACTTGTAGAAAATGAATGAAATTCACAATATAGATATGAGGAAATATTGAAAGACCAGTACGTCATTGGAGCAGGACGACCGATTATGGTTGTGTACTGCTGAACAACAGTAAGAGGAGAAGGGCCTGAGAAGAAAGACAAGTCCAAAACTCCCCCATTTGTTCTATATGTCAAGAAATATCCCCCATGCGAACATCCAGTCCATTACTATTCAGCAGCAAAACCCCATGAGCAACACCGCCTAGTCTCACATCAAAATAAAATGGATGAGACCCATAAAGATACAAATTTGTATTCAAACTGCTAATATCTGAATTCCAGAGTGTATAGTTCTGATTCGCGTTGAGGAGAAATGCATGCCTAGTGCTCTCTCCCAATCCATATAGAGAAGCAGCTGATGGCAGGGCAGTAGAGACCTCCAAGTATTGGTCTTTAAATAGAATATAACCAAATAAATTACCAGTGTCATTTGCAGTGGAATTAAAGAGAGTCTCTCCACTTGAACGCCTCATGATTGCAAAGCCGAATGGATTATTGGAGTAGTTAAACAACAATTCATGAGGATGGTTCTGACAATCATCACTAATATTAACCCCACCATATCTAGGCAGAATATCGCTCGGAACTTCCCATCGCTGCTACTTAGGATTCGTAATATAAACTCTCAAACTATCGTTGGATTCGTACATGAAACTTGATCAAGTTCAATACAATTAAGCCCTCTTTCTCTGTTAGTACTAGAACATAGCATTGTAAATATGATATGTATCATGTAGATCTAATATACACATGGTCTTTATGTATTAACTTGGACACATGTAAATCTAATATGAAAAAATAGGGCACTAAAATGAGGACAAAATCTTGATTCCATAAAGGGTTCCAAAAACTCCGGCTCATCGAAATTCTTCTCGTCCTAATCTGAAATCCCAATTGTGCCTTCACAAAAAATTTAGGGTAACGCCCCTTTTCTGAAACCCTAAGCTCCTGGGCTTCAATGACATTGACCCTCAGATACCAAAGTTTGGGAGAAAGGTATACCTTGGAACGAAGTAACCCACCTGAGTAAGATTGCCATGCTTCTTGAAATGCTTTGTCCACCTGTGTCCCAAGCCAGACACTAAGCATGATTTCTCCATTCACCTTTACTCGCCCTTGGGCATCTTTGAATCTGTACCAATGAGGCGCCAATGGATTGTCAGAGAGTGCATGTTTCTTCTCGTCTCCATGGGCTCACATGTGCATTTCAAAATTTGCATCCATCCTGAAATTCTTGATTCTTATCCATGTTGCCTCAGAACCAACCACCTATGTCAATAAATAATGACTTCAAATCAATGACCGAGAAGAATTTAATCATCTAACAAAAGATCAAACGATGCACACGAAGGACAGCGAGGCAACATGTATGTTTTTTTCAAATAGTGACGCCTTACAGTGTAATAAAACTACATCTTATAACAAAATAATAATATAAAAATATAAACTAAATAATCCAAAAACTTATAAATATTTTTTTATTTCATCATAGTTTAGATATATGCTCCAAGAGTTCCTTTTCTGGCATGGAGAAGAAACTCCTACTAATACAAAAACTAATATAACCAATTAATAGTTGTAGATCCACAAATTTCTTATAGATATGTAAATTTCTCATGTGTTTACAACCATGCATGAAAATATAGAAAGTAATATCTCTACATATCCTCTCACAAATCTATAAAATGTTTGATAAGAAATCTTATCAAAATATTCATGACTCGTCTCCATCATCTTGCTAAAATTTTCAAGAGTTGAAGAAAAAATTAGAATGACTAAGTGGTAAAATATGACTTTGATATTTTTAAATATAAGTGAAAACATGCTATTTTTATAATATTTAATCCTAAATTAACTCAAAATACTAAAATAAATTCTTTGGAGAATAATAATTTAAAACTCATATATATCCATCAAAATATTCTTAACGTAAAGTTATAATATATTGGAATATGGTTAAAATTAAATGAAAATAAGATTAAACAGATGAATTTTTCTAGACCCAACATCTTCACTTCTGCACACATTCCCTCTCTGCGCATTTCTTCTATAGAAAATATTTACACTACAAAAAATAATATAAAACAACTAAACTTCATCAATTATTGGGAAAAAAATTACATATCATGCATACAACTTAATATAACTAATATGTTTTGCATACAATGTAATTTAAGTGATCTGTTTTTAGGAATAGAAGAAGGAGAGGTCCATAAGATTTCTATAGTGTAAAGCAAATTGTAGAACTTTTAAAATGGAGAACTTTGGATTTTCCATGGATATAATGTATGAATTACAAATTCAATATAGTATTGAATCAGATAATTTTTAATTCTTTAAAAGTTATTATATTTTTTTGAGAATGGATTGTTAAATGTGATAGTGTAACATAAATGGTAGATATTTTGAAAAATGGGACGATTGGATTTTCAATCGAAATAAGGTCCAATAATTTTTATTTCTTTAAAAAATTATTATATTATATTTATTTTTGCATGAAGATTTTCATAGTCATTAACTTGATGTTGATAAAAGTTTGTAGTTAAATGTTAGCAAAGTATACACACACTTATATATAAATCCCTCAAAAACTACACTTTATTAACTATTTTACTTCATTAAATTTTATGTGTATAGAAGGAAGTTGTTGGGACACAAAATTGACATACTTTTGTACCCATTTTCCCTATATTTCCTACCATTTTGACATTAAATTCCATGCATTTTAACTTCATTAGTCATTAATTACCAATATATGTTCCATTTTTCATGTCATACTTATTATCTATTTTTTCATGTGATTTGACATAAAAGCTAAATAATTTAGGATATTTTATTAATGAATTGATAAAGGGTTGTTTAAGGTGGCATGACGTATTGAGATGTTGTTGCTGGACAATATATCCTCAGTTCTGCCTCACTAATGATGGAACGAAGACTCTACTGACATTGTTGTTATAACACCGAGTTTATTTTGGATACATTGTTCTTCTATGATTAGCCACAAATACCAACATGGACATACTCATGGTCAGAGCTAGTTTGAATATTGAAGGGATACGTTCATGGAAAATGCAATTGACTTAGTTGAAACAATTGGGATTTCCAAATGATAAATCATTGTAATTTAGAAAATTTGTTATAACTTTTTTTCAATTAAGAAATTTTTTATAAGATAATTTTTTTATAATATCAATTTGGATCACATGAGAATAAAGAGATTCTCATGATTATCCTACTTTTTGAAAATAGGAATGTAATATGAAATTATAAAAGAATTTACTTTGTGCCCACAAGGAATTCATAGATATAGATCAGAGAGGGAGCATCAACATTGTAATATTGTACTACAAATTTCATTAATGCAACTCTTTACCCTTAATGGATCCATATATCTTTCCTAATTATCTTGTGTGCTATAGAATTAACCAACCCCTTTTAAGGAGGAAGGGCCCTCCTTTGTAGGGATCACTAGTTAGAGACATATTGTATTAGTATATTTATTTCCTTTCAGTTGTGAGTTATGTGTGATTTCTATTATTGTTACATATCATGTTCATGAATTGAATAGTTGCAAGAGTTTATCCTATCTCATTTTGTAACATAATAGGTCTTGGACTGGTCCCTTCATTAGGTGTGATGATTGTTTAATTTAATGGAAGAGTGTTATAATAATTTTTTGTGTTGAATGGATTATAGGAGTGTTGTGTCTTCTGAATAATAGTGATCATGTGACAAAATGTGATTTATTCTGCAACAAGTTTATTTTCATTTTAAAGTGTGAGCAAGTTTTGGATTATGAAAACAAGTATGTTTGCAGTGTTGAGAGTGACATTTAGAATTATTGACTTTTACATTTTATTAGTTCTATTTTCCATCTGTTCCTGCGTATCTTTTTCACAATTTCTTTGAAACAAAAACCCTACCCAAATTGACAAGTTATGTGTATGTTGGATTAGTTTTTCTAAACTAAAAGGATAATTGATCCACCCAACATTTTGGCACAATTTACTAGGAGCCTATTAGAGGCGCATATGTGTGATTGGTATTATTTGCATGCATTTATTTATAGTGTGTTATATGTGCTCCTATATTTGAGGTTTTCAGGTAGTTAGAGGAGAATTAAGAACTTATTCATCACTTCAACATATTAAAGTAGGCTTGAACTTGTGAGGATTTAGGGGAAATAATATTGCATTGCATGAATAGTGAAGAGGAAAAATATGATTCCTCTGAAAGAAACTAACAATGTAGGTAGAACAGAGAAAGGTAATAAGTTGAAGAATCGATAATTAGGAAGAGTAACATATATAGAAGAGGTAATCCAAAACCTCAACTAGAATCATCCACTCTGCGATAAACATATAAGAAAAAAATATAAGTTAAAACTACTCTACAAAGGCTAGTATCCCCTGACTCATCCATATTAGTTGCACATATTGACGAGATGGAATTTTATGAGCCTTCAATCTCATAAACAATCCCTAGAGTTTTTAGTCCATTTGTATTAGAAAAGGAAGCATACCAAGGCTTGATAGAGGGACATGATGATATGGATGAATGCGATTTAGAATCAAGTCCATTAGAACTTGATAGAGGGACATGAGGATATGGATGAATGCAATTTAAAATTAAGTCCATTAGAACAATCACTTGATAATTGCATCCCAAATATAGGTAGTGTTAAGAAAAAACATGTTCAACACGCTATTACAGAGGGTGTTGTGACATTATTGGGATCATCTAGGAAGAGTGAAAATTTTGAGCAACATTAATAGCTTGAACAACTTGAGAAACCATTATCATAAAAAATAGAGCTATGTTTTCCATTATGAGAGCCACCTCTAATAACTTTACACAAATATCAAGCTTCTAGGAGGAACCAAATTGAAGGTAGCTTAGTAATGAACTTTGAGTTCCCCATTGGAAATATCCATGGATATGCCTCAATGAAAAACATCCCTTTTTCTACACGTCCTACTTTTCAGGGTACAATTATTGAAGATTGTTATAATAAGTTGTCATTGATGTCAAACATTGAATATGTTTTCATGGATGTCAAAAATTGATGTGGTTCCACTGATGAAAAAGGTGTATATTGGACAAATATTGATAAAGGCGTTCTCATTGGATGATGTCAAAAGAGTTTTCAATGAATGGAAAAGATCATAAGTGTCATAGGTTGATTGAAAATAATGTGAAATGAATTGATAAAGGTGGATAAGGTAACTAATATTTGGATCCATTTTTTGTAAATAAGATGTGATTATTAACTCATTAAAGTGGCATAGATGGATAGATATTGGAAAAATATTTCTAATGGTATATTGAAGTTTCAAAAATACATCCTCAATCAAAATTTATTGACAGTCAAGGCTATCAAGAGATAAGTAAAAGTTGACGGACCCCACAACATAGTCAATAGCTAAGTAGGTAAACATGAACCAATAGAAGCTCAAGAGGGAAACTCACCTCAGTGTATGTTCCCTGGAATTTGAAAATGCGGGCACAAGTTTGAAATATATGGGATGACGCAACGCCAAGAGAACGTGGAGAAGTATAAAAACAAAGAGAACATTCATCAGTGAAAATTTGCAGTGTTGTGGTACCGAAAACCACCTTACTCCAGAGGTCCAACCCAAAATTTTTTAAAGGAAGACATAGGAATAGTCATCCAAGGTGTCTGGACATTAGGCAGAATTGGAGCAATACAAAAATAATGAGAGTGAATTGGAAAGAGGAGGAGCCCATAGACAACTCACCCTAAGAGACCTTCCATGGAAGAATCAAAGTTCATGGAGGTTTTATAGCTATGAGATGACATAGAGCTGGGAGGATATGGACACGTGATGTAGGTATTGGGATGAGACTTGATTGATGTGTGGAGGCCCCACTAGATAACTCACCCTAATGGTCAAACCCCATAAGATCCAAGGGAATAAAAGGATGTGGGTCGTGGGGTGAAAAGGGACCGTAGGGATGTGGAAGAGGACATAATAGGTGATTAGGCCAAGGATCCTTAAAAATTTAATGAATAAATTATTCACAAAACCAAGGCCTCATACCCGTTTCCGTCGTATGATGACATGTACTTTTGGTCATTTGGAAAAACTATAATAAGACACATGAAATATCTTTATTGGGTTGTAGAGATGAAATGGAGATGCATTGTCATGAAGACATCAAAATGACATCAATATAATATGGCCAATTCATAGCTTGACATGTGGCATGTAGGTTGAAATTTTTTAGGTTTTCAAGTGGTCCAAAAATGGTTAACATGTGGCATTGTTAAGGGAGTGACCTGTCAAATTCTTGCAAAGGGGGCATACAAGCTAGAAGTATACATGGCAAGAAAGGACATCCCAAAAGGATATAGATTGGTCAAATTGTTGGTGGCATTGTCCCATAGGTACACATTATCCCTGAAGGGCGACCCTAAAAGAAATGAAAAGGTGGTGATGTGGGACTTTGTAGGCTGCAAGGATCTAAGAAAAGTTGGATCACAGGTAGTAAGAGAATTAGGAGACTGGACCAATAATCAGAGTGCATGTGGAGAATTTGTCCCATCAGGACATGTAATTATGGAGAAGTGGACTAGGAGGTTTCAAAGTAAGAAACAATGGTGTTTCTATGCGCTGACGAGGCACTGGAAGAAGGTGGCATATATATCTAGAGTCAAAGACCAATGATATAGGAACAATTGTCATGCATGTTTTGACCATACACATAACCCTGGAGGATCAACCTAATGGTGCATAGGAAGAAAGAGAAAGGAGCTAGTACTTGGGGCTAAGATTTGGTTTTGTGTGGGTGTTAAGACTAAGGGCACAAAAATATTTGCAACATTTTATTAATACCTTGGGGCTATAGTGTAGAGTGGCTTATCTAGTGGTAATTTGTTAAGCTTTTATGTGTAAAGAGATCGGGCCCAAACATTTCTACAGTCTTGCTTTTAAGGACTTCATACTTATATTAAAGACTTAGCATGAAATGGGTTGGAAGCTTATGTAGGCCAACATTTCCTTCCAACCGATTCCACCTTTTATATCTTCCATATTTAGCTACCTTCTCTGAGACCGCCACCCTACAAAACCATGATTTTCTCAACACACATGGCTCGATGGGAGTCTTCGTTAATTTTTCCACTACTTAATACTATATTCTAGTAATTATTTGTCTTATCTTTCAAGCTTCAATAAATCTACCTTCAAAATTTCTTAACCAACTTGCTACTCTCTTTCATCCTTTTTTCTTTAATGAGACAAGATTAATTTTTTAAAGGGATCACCAACCTTTTCCCCAACTTGTCCTGTCTTATACAGTTTCTACAGTTAGGTTACCTTTTAAAAAACAGGGGATGGGATTCATTTAATATGTTGTATATACCAAAACAATGCTTCCATTGACTTATTAGGGCTTCTAATCATTAATGGGACATGGACTTAATCCTCTTCCACTATGTTAACCTTTCGCAATTGCTCACTGTGTACAATGTTTGTGGTTTTCTCTCATACCCCTTCAATTTCTGATGACTTTGTCTTATCTCACAAATTATCTTCTCAATATATTCTCATCGAGCTAACACGTAATCACTTATTTATTCTATCATATGTGGTTATGTATCACTTGTTATGGAAATTGGGTTATTTTTTTATGTATTATGCATTGTCCTAGTTTTTTGTAGCTAATTTGGGGCCACAAATTGACCAATTATTCCGTAAAGGCTGTAGCCCCTCTTGTTCTACACATTACCAAGGAAAATGACCAAAGCCTTGAGAGTCGAGTGCTCAAGTCGTTACGTTTTTGGCTCCTCCATTTTTTATGATCTAGGGGATATTACCACTACCTACCATGCCCTTATGCTCGAGCCTTAACACATGTCACTAGGTTTAGCAAAATAATCTGAGAATTTATTAACATAGGGATTAGAAAAATTTCCAGATCTAGATTTTGGAAACTCAAAAGGTTAAGGTGTTGGAATATTAACTAGATACTAGTAATTGAGGTTTAAAGGATAGAGCCTAGCCTTTGTCGACAACCATAAAAATGTGTAATTTAAGGTGTGGCCATGTCAAAAGAAATAAAACTAATTTTTTTTGTTGTATTTTTAGCTTTTCTCCTTATATTTTTACCCAAATCTCAAGTGAGGGCACCAATTAGACATGAAACTAAATTGTGCATGCAATAAATACCCACTATGGATAATTTTAAGTTGATCCACACTAAGAAAAATTGAACATACATAAACATATTTCTAAGGAAAAGAAGAAAATTAATTTTATTAAATATTTGTTTTTCTTATCTCCTAATAGGTTTACTCAAATGGAAAGTATAGGAAACCATTTCTTGTAGAATTAATTTTTGCATCCAACGAGTACCCACTATGGATATTTTGAGAAGAATGACATGAAGAAGAATTTAGAATACATGAGAAAAATGTGCTTTTTGATACACATTTTTCTTGTGTACTTTTAATCCTTTTTTGTGTGATTCTACTCAAAAGTATCCATAGTGCATACCCATTGGATGGAAATTTTAATTACATATCCAATGGGTGCCTACACTTGAATTTTGAGTAAACCTACAAATAGATAAGCCAAAAATACATGTAAAAATGTAGTTTTCTTCATTCCCCTCCAAAATTGTTTACCCCTTGGGATGACATCATAATCATGAATCTAATTAGCTCTTTTAGGGTTTATTTTTAGTGTGTGTGTGTGTGTGTGTGTGTTTTCTCATCTATTCCCAATTCTCTGCGATGCCATTCTACTCAAAATTATCCATAGTAGACACCCATTGGACGAAAAAATTAATTATGTGTCCAATGGGTGCCTACACATTGCATTTCAGTAAACCTATAAATAGATAAGCCAAAAAATGCATATAAAAAATGTAGTTTTCTTATTTTCCTTCCAAAACTGTAAACCCCTTGGGATGACATCATCATCCTGAATCTAATTAGCTCTTTTGAAGTTTATTTCATGGTGTCTATGTGTGTGCATGTGTGTATCTCTCTCTCTCTCTCTCTCTCTCTCTCTCTCTATATATATATATATATATATATATATATATATATATATAGATATCTGTGTGTGTGTGTGTGTCCATTTTTTGCCTATAAATTCCCCTAATGGATGGATGGAATGTAATTCTATCATATGATAAGTCAAGAGGATGTGGCAGTTTAGCACAAAACTAAGGTACAAGGAAGCTAATATGGTGCCGAATGTCGCAATCATTGTAGTGGCTAGTGTTGAGTCCAAAATTTGGACATATAGCATATTATAAAAATAATCCTTATTATTATTTTCTAGATCCATATGTTTTAGATACATAAATGTGTATATATATAGAAGTTTGACCATGTTAATGAAGAAAAGGTTGAACGAATGTCTGACAATGTTGAGTTGGGGGCTAGGTGGTAGTCCTTCTGGTGGAGGTGACATGTAATCCAAAAATTTAGTTTTTCGCAAAAGTGGAATTTTGGAAATATTTAAATCTAGATATCTAAATAGTTGACCCATTGACAGAGTACCTTGTCTAGATTTGGATAAATTTTGAAAAGTGAGAAAGGATTTGGGGGAAATGGCTTATATCTAGATATGACATGGATGATGGGATGTCTAAATTTTGGATGGGGCACTATGTCATGGTGACATGTGGATGGGTATGCTACATGTCTACCACCTTACATTGGTATGGTATTTCGATGTGGCTTACGTAGTGAAATATTTTAAGTGCCATAAATGTATGCCTATAGCTTGGAATTTGATGAAATTTATATCACAGGAAAATTTTTGATGAATAGAAGATGATGGTGCCTTATAAAAGAGCATTTTTATTATTAAAATAGGAGGAAATTTGATATTCCTATTCCCTCAAGGTATATAAGAGGGTTGAGGCTACATCAAAAAATGACTCTTTAGTAAAGGAATTGTGAATCAAGAATTGTATATTATCCTCTCATTATCTTAATTTTATCATTTTATATTTTTAATAAATGGGATGTGTTACAACACTAATGGATAATATTATAATATAATATTTTCTTCTTGTTAAACATAGGCATGGAAAACACACAAGAAGATAAGATAAGAGTGAGTCATATGATTGACATAGATGTACATGTATATTACATTCACTGTGACTCTTGGATTCCACATTCGAAGATCTCTTGGACACCCTTTGATTGTCCATTTCTCACACCTTAACCCTTAGCAGATTAGGTGTCCAACATTCTCCCCCTTAATCTGAAGGGGTATGTATAAGTCGAAGAACAGAGTTTTAATACAAATATTCAAAGTATGCATGGCAGCACTAGGCTGAATGAGCTCTCTGAAATTTTGGCATAAGGAGGTGGCTTAAGGATGACCACCAACACTGGAACACTTAGTGAACTTCCTGGAACTCTTCCAAATATAGCAAGAAGTTGAGGTCTTCTGCTAGAGGAAGTGCTCCTAATTCTTTGAAGAGGGATATATGAAACTTGCAATAAGGGAGGTCTACAACCTGCGATGGTTTAAGGATGACCACCAACTCTAGAATGTTTGATGCATGAGTCCTGGAACTACCAAAACTGTCAAGAAGCTGAAGTCTTCTTCTAGAGGAACTTGGAAGTGTCCCTAATTCTTTGAAGAGGAAGAATATCAACCTCGCATATATCGTTTAAGGCTGACAAACAACCAAAGGCATGCTCATGGGCATATGCATCTCTGGATACAACTCTAAATCTAGAATGACAGGTTGTGGCTCAGGCTCGCTTGGTGTAGCTTTGAAGCTTGTAGATGACCACCATTTTCCCCCTTGTCAGATACAAGGTGAGATGATGGAAAAAAATCAACTGAAAGACTGTTCAATACTCTGGAACAAGTTATGACATATGATTGAAACATCTTTTTGGTTGTCGATTCCCATTTTTCCAAGAAGTCATCCATCCAAGATGAATATTTGTTCTTGCAAGAGGCTTGTTTTTGAAGCATCTATGTGAAAAATGGGTGTGATTACAATATTTATTGCATGGGTGAAGATAAAAAAATTGATATTTCATATGGCCAACTCGGTCATAGTGTTGGCATTTCACATTTTGCTGTGGGAGAGGAGAAAAATCTAGAATAGTTGAAGGTGAATTGTCATAAAGAAATCCTGCACTTTGAAATTGAATGGGCTTGGAATAGTCTGGAATATGAAAGAACTTCTCCTTTTCATATCCAAGACTTGTTCTATGCTTGTTATGGACCAGCTCTTCCTAAGGTCTAATGATGGGCTTGGGAAGTGGAGGCTCAATTTTTTCTTCTGCATTCAAACCTGCTCTTGTACTAGCCTCAATGATCTAAACAATTTCTTGTTGATGATGGGAGTTTTTGTCAATGTTATAAACAAAAAAAAAGTTCATAATGACAACTCTTTTGTTGAAGCTCATCTTGTTGTAGCTTTGACTCAAGCTACAAAAATACAATTTTCTCTAGTTCATTTTGTAGGCATAATTTAATGTTAAAAAAAGTGTCTTTACTAACATTTAGTATCCCATTAACAGTGAAATGTATTAGAGTATTCAATAATTCTAATACATCATCAATTTTAGACACTTTTTAAACAAACTCAAGATTCAACTACAATAAAAGGCTACTCAAGCAACTGTGCTTTTCATAAGCTAGAGAGAAATGGAAAATAATAGGCTTGGATAAAAGCCTTTATATCGTCAAACTTTTTAGCGATGAAGAGATATCTATATCCCTAGCTTCACAAGTTTTAGTCTCCACACTAACACTGTTTGCCTCACATTTAACGTAGCGAGATGAGAGCTAATAATACCTTGAATTCTCTGCTTAGATTTCAACCCACTTATTTTTATTTTTATTTTCTGTGAATTCTTCAAAGCTTGCAAGTTCAATGCTCTATGGGGTGCATTTGAATATGATATATGGTTGTAAAACCATGCTAATAATTTCCCTATACCTTGTACAGTGGATAAAAAAATCTACCCACCATGTGGAATAAACGCTTAATTGAAATTCCAACATTCATCACGCTAAAAATTTTCTCGTGAATTTTAAGATATGCTTGATTACTCAAATATCAAAGGCGTGTGCTACTATACCTTGATTTCTCATATTCCAAGGTGCTTACTCTTCGGTGACCCGGCTCTGCAATAAAAATTTTTCTGCATTCCATCTTTGTTTTCATGTTTAAAATGATTTCCTCTAACATAGACCTTGTTTTCATGGATGAGACACTTTCCTCCAACATACTCATAATTCTAATGCACTCTTCTCCTAGATAGTGGAATTTTGATCATAGCTAGAATATCTAAGGCCAACATTCATATGAAACATTTTCTCCATCTGCATTCTTGTATACCTCAGCCAGGACTCTATTTTGATTGTAGATGAGCCAGCATAAATTCGCCTCAATCACCAGCAACAAGAGGTGGAACCATCTTATATATCCTCCCAAATCAATCCCAAAAATTGAAGGAATTTGGTATTCACCCACAAAAACATAAAAAAGATTGTCCCAAGGGCCTCAATAATAGTCATGTTCAGTAGAGATAATGGATAAATCCTCCCAGGCTTCAGAAGGAAACTCGCTCACCTAAAACAGTGAGAGCTCGGTCCCATGACTATAGAATTTGACCCAGAAAAGAAGAGAGAAACTCCTCCTTCCAAATGAGAGAAAATTGAACAAAATTCAATCGAATGCACTCATGCACCAAGATCGCCAAGTGGAGTTGGAAGGACCAGAGGGGTAAACGGTTTATTATAGGAAACACGAATCAGTGGGAGGGAGGTCATAACTGGAGAAGACAACCCAAGAGAGTGCGTATGGAGGGTTGAGTAGTGTGGGCTGAGCATCATTAGGGAGGATGTTGAAAATATTAAATTCACCTGCAAACCCCGTGCAGGTAGAAACAAAGTACAACAGGGGCAGCTTAGGTTGAGTGCGCACCACTATGCATTTAACAGAGGCATGGAGAATCGTAAGGATGAATTATGTTTTATGGGCACAACCGCTTTTGCAGAGGAGCATTGAAGAAATCATGGTTCAACCACGCAACAACAGATTTTATTAAAGAAAATTCTTACTGGGCGTAAAATCCGTCACCAACCAAATAAAAAGAGTTTTTATTCAACGTGCCAAGTCTTTTAAGTTTTTTAAATGGGCCACATCATGGTGGTCCCCACCACTCATTTCAATATCACCCATCGCAAATGTTTTTTTTGTGTGTCTTGTTGATGTGAAGTTCCGATGCGATGTGATGTTGCGATATCGCACATCGTACATCGCAACGGACAATGTTATGCCCCTCCAAAAATGTTTATCACCGATGTGATATTGTGAAGTGATGTGGTCCCTACCACCATCAGACATCGCAACATCGTACTTCACCATCCACCCATCCGCTCATCCTTTCTGCTGATTTATTTCTTACGATGCGATGCGCCGATGCCAATAGCGCACATCGCAATCTCTCATCACCAAATTCTTCTGCTCATTCGATCGCTGATGTGTCGATGCGATGTGGTCCCACTGCTACGTGGACCAATCACAGTTTATTGCGCATGTTTTTGGCCTGACGTCACTATCACCTTTTGGTACGCAAATTTCTTATGGAACAATATTCACTGGCGTAGGGATCATTTGTTACGTGAAAATAATGCAACATGGTTCAATTTTTGTTTGAATTCTAGGTTCATTGGTCAATTAAACTTTTGATATGTTTTATTGTCGTGCGGAGTATAAAGATTTAAAAGAGCAGGACCCCACCAAAGTTAAACGCGGCCCAGATCAACGGGCGAGAGCACTACTGAACCAAATCAACGGTTTGCGGAAGCACAAGTTGCGCAGAGGTTAACAAGAGGGGGTGCCTCCACAGTTGACCAGGCAATCACGCATTGACCAGAGATCAATGGCTATCGTTCACTGCGGTAGCACAACATAGTTTTGTTGAACCCATGGAGGAGTGCCTCCGCAGGGACCCACAGAGGGGTGTCGCCAATATAACTTTAATAGTTTTATTTTAATTTTAAAAAGTGACGTACCATATAAAAATTAAAAGCCCGTAGGCTTATTGTAAGAGACAAGACTATGTATTTTTTTTTATGTGTAATGCCCGAAGGCAGAAAGAGAGACAGAGAGACAAGATTGTAATGATGCGTCTGTAGCAGCTAATCCATTGTAAAACCAGAACTTCGTTCCGAAGACGGAATATTCATTTTGTAATAGTTTTTTTTTTTCATGTTAATGAAATAATTTTCAACTTTTGTGGCATCTCTATCCAGCATTCAAAAAAAAATTATAATCTCTGTGTTGAGGTAGAGGAGAATTTTTATTCACCCTATGTGTTCAGAATATTCAGAAATTCCAACATGGTATTAGAGCTAGTCCAGGCTCTTTGAAGGTTTCAAAGAAGCTGAAGGAAGCTTGTTGCAGTAGTTCACCAGCAGATCTCCAGCAAGCCCAACAGAAGTTCAAGTCCAGGTATTTCTCAAAAAAATAGAGTTTTGTTTTGTTTAAAAAGTGCATTCTATTGAAGTCTCGTTGAAGACACAGTTTGTATTTTAAAGAAGGAAATATAGTTTGTTTAAAAACACAGTCAAGTTTTATTTCAAAGTTCAGTTTATGAGCCATGGCTGGACCAAGCACCAGTATGAGTATTGGAAATAATCAGCTCCCACAATTTAATGGGAAGAACTATGATTATTGGCCCATTACCATGAGAGCCTTGTTTGCCTCTCAGGATTTATGGGATTTTGTTGAAGATGGCTTTGATGAACCAGTAGATGAAAAAGCCTTTAATGCCTTGACACAGGCAGAGAAGGATTTGTTGAAGATCAATAGGAACAAGGACTCTAAAGCCCTCTTCTATCTCTCTCAAGTAGTGCATGAGAGTGTGTTTTCAAGGATAGCAGTAGCTAAGAGATCCAAGGATGCATGGCATACCCTCCAAATTGCCTATCAAGGTATGGAGAAGGTGAAGACAAAAAAGCTACAATTACTGAGGAGAGATTTTGAAACTATATGTATGAAAGAGTCTGATAACATAGAATCATTCTTCACACATGTGATTGGGATGGTCACCCAGATAAGGTCTCATGGAGAGACACTTCAAGAAAGAAGGATAGTGGAGAAAGTGTTGAGGAGCTTACCCTCAAGGTTTGATGTTATTGTAACCGCCATTGAGGAGACAAAGGATCTCTCAAAGTTCATAGTTGATGAACTTCATGCATCACTGATGACTCATGAACAAATATTGGGAAGATCAGTAAACCCATCTTTGGAGCATGCCTTCAAGACCCAGATGCCTTTTGGAAGAGGAAGAGGTCAAGGCAGAGGAAGAGGAAGAGGCAGAAGCCAAAATAGAGGAGGATGAAACAACCCTTCACATACTCATGGAAGGAGCAGCAATCAGAATCAAAGCCAAGGCCAAAGCAACAACCAGCAAGGTGGACAAAAACATGCTCATTGACAAAGGTATGACAAATCCAATTTCTAGTGTCATTATTGCAAAAAAATATGGGCATTATGCCAATGAGTGTAAAAAAAAAAAATATGACATGAATAGTAGGTAGAATGCTAATGTTACAAGAGAAGAAAAGAACCCAAAGAATGTTTTGTTAACATGTAATGTAGCACAAGATAGGCAGGATGATGTATGGTTCTTAGATTCAGGCTACAGTAATCACATGACTGGAAACATAGCGATGTTTACCAATCTTGATGAAGATGTTATATTTGAAGTAACATCTGGAACTGATACTAAGATCTTTGTCAAGGGAAAAGGTAGAGTAAGTATCTGTGCAAGAAATGGAGAGCAGAAATTTGTGCCAGATGTATACTATGTTCCTGGCTTGAAATGTAATCTTTTGAGCGTTGGGAAGCTCATTAACAAAGGTTACAATGTATTCTTCAAAAATGATGTGTGCACAATAATGGACATACTTCCAAGAAAGAAGGTTATTGCAGAAGTGCAAATGACCAACAATAGAATGTTTCCACTCAAGCTCAATATAGACTTGAAGGGAAAGAGAAAGGATGTAGCAGCTGTAACACAAGAGGTCTTTCAAAAGGAAGTGAAAGATGAGAATTGGTTATGGCATTTGAGATTTGGACATCTCAATTTCGGAGGTCTAAATTTGTTGCAGAGAAAAGGAATGGTAAGAGGACTACCATTGATTGAGAAACCAGACAACCTATGTGAAGGCTGCATCTTGGGAAAACAACATAGAGAAAAATTTCCATCAGGAAAGAGAATAAGGGCAAAAGCACCCTTAGAAATTATCCATTCAAATTTGTGTGTGCCAATGCAAACATCATCAATATCAGGCAACAATTATATGTTGACCTTCATTGATGATTTCACAAGAAAAGTATGGGTTTGTTTCTTGAAATATAAAAGTGAAGTGTTTGAAAAAAATTACCACTTTAAAGCTCTTGTAGAGAAACAAAGTGCGTAGCATATCAAAGTCCTTAGGACTGAGAGAGGAGGTGAGTACATCTCAAAATAATTTCTGAATTTTTGCAGAGAAAATGGCATACATAAATAGTTTACAACAAGGTACACACCGCAACAAAATGGTGTTGCTGAAAGGAAGAATCGAACCATCATGGATATGGTGAGAAGAATGTTGAATAAAAAACATTTGCCAAATGAGTATTGGGCAGAAGCTACAAATTGTGCGGTATATATTTTGAATAGATGCCCAACAAAAGAAATGATGAACAATGTTCCAGAAGAAGTGTGGAGTGGCAAAAAACAAGGAGTCACCCACATGAGAGTTTTTGGTTGTGTGGCTTATGCACACATTCCAGATCAGCTGAGAAAGAAGTTGGACAGTAAGGGGGAGAAGTGAATCTTCCTTGGATACTGTGAAGAATCCAAGGGATATAGATTGTATAACCCATCCACAAAGAAATTTTTTATAAGTAGAGATGTGCAATTCATAGAAGAAGAAGCATGGGATGGAAGCATTGAGAAAACAGTCAATGTCAAAAGTTGTTTGTCTCATGATGAAGATGAGGAAGATGTGGCTGAAAGGAACACCTCATCGGTAGCACCACCTCCACCAACACAAGAACAGTAAGGGACATCACAAGCTGGAGTAATAACACCCTTGAGAAGAAATGAGAGTGCTTCTCCAAGCACACCACATGGAGCTAATTTAAGTGGTTCTTCAAGCACAGCTACACCAAATGAAAGAGGAACCAGATTCAGAAATCTAAATGAAATATATGAGCAAGAAGCAGCAAATGAAGGTATGAACTCTTTATTTGTATTGTATTGTCATGTTTATGATCATATTCATTTTGAAGATGCAGTGAAAGACAAAAATAGATAGATGCTATGAATGAATAAATTAATGAAATAGAGAAAAACAATGCATGGGAAATGGTTGATCTCCTAGAAGGTAAAGAAGTGATTGGAGTAAAATGGGTCTACAAGACCAAAATCAATGCTGAAGGTAAGATTGAAAGGCACAAGGCCATACTTTTCGTCAAAGGTTATAAGCAACAACATGGAAGAGATTATGAGGAAACTTTTGCACCAGTTGCAAGAATGGAAATAGTGAGAGCATTTCTATCCATTGCAGCACAAAACAAATGGAATGTTTACCAAATGGATGTGAAATCAGCATTCCTAAATGGAGTTTTTATGGAATAGGTTTATGTTTAACAACCTCTAGGATATGAAAAAAAGGTCCAAGAGCACAAAGTTTGCAGAATGAAGAAATCTCTTTATGCGCTGAAACAAGCACCAAGAGCATGGTACAGTAAGGATAGATTCATATCTACTGGAGAATGGGTTTGAAAAGTGTGAAGGAGAACCCACATTATACATCAAGGAGAAATATGGTAAGATGCTGATTGTTGTTTTATATGTTGATGATGTGATATTCACCGTTAATGATGATTACCTCATTGAGAATTTTAAAGTAATCATGAAAGATGAATTTGAAATGACTGATATGGGATTGTTGAGATACTTCTTAGCAATAGAAGTAGAGTAAAATGAAAATAAGATTTTTATTTCTCAAGCAAAGTATGTTAATGAAGTTTTGGCAAGATTTAATATGCATGATTGCAAGGCAGCAATTACTCCCACAGTAATGGGATTGAGACTTAGCAAAGATGACAACAGTAAGGATTTTGATCCTAGTTTGTACAAGAGCATATTTGGCAACCTCATGTATTTGACTGCAACTAGACCTGATATTATGCATGATGTTAGTTTGATTTCCAAATTTATGGAAAGGCCAAAAGAAGCACATTGGCAAGCAACAAAAATAATTCTGAGGTATTTGAAAGGAACTAAAAGGTATGGAATTATATATACCACTTCAGAAAATTCTGAATTGATTGGATATACTGACAGTGATTAGGCTGAAAGTATAGATGACCGAAAAAGCACATCTGGTTATGTTTTTCACATCGGTTCAAGAGCCATTTCATGGGCTTCTAAGAAACAGCCTATTGTAGCATTGTCTACAGCAGAAGAAGAATATGTGGCAGCTATAGCAGCAACATGTCAAGCAGTTTGGATGAGACGAATGTTGAGGAGTTTATGTCAAGAACAGGTAAAAGGGATAGTGGTTTCTTGTGAAAATAGCTCAGCCATAGCATTGTCAAATAATTTTGTGTTTCACAAAAGAATGAAACACATAGATGCCAAGTTTCACTACATCACGGAATTGGTGAATAATGGAGAAATTATTTTACAGCACTGTAGAACAGAGGAGCAGTTTTTAGACATTCTGACAAATCCATTTGGGCAAAAGAGTTTTGAATATTTAAGAAAATGCTTGGGTATGACAGATAACCCAGCAGATGACTTTAAGGGGGAGTGTTGAAAATATTAAAGTCACCTGCAAACCTTGTGCAGGCAGAAATAGAGTACAACAGGGGCAGCTTAGGTTGAGTGCGCACCACTGTGCATTTAATAGAGGCATGGAGAATTGTAAGGATGAATTTATGTTTTATGGGCGCAGCTGCTTTTGCAGAGGAGCATTAAAGAAATTGTGGTTCAACCACGCAAAAACAGAGCTTATTAGAGAAAAGTATTATCGAGCGTAAAAGCCATCACCAACCAAACAAAAAGAGTTTTTCTTCAACGTGCCAAGTCTTTTAAGTTTTTTAAATGGGCCACATCATGGTGGTCCCCACCACTCATTTCAATATCACCCATCGAAAATGTTTTTTTTTGTGGGTCTTGTTGATGTGAAGTTCTGATGCGATGTGATGTTGCGATATCGCACATCACACATCACAACAGACAATGTTATGCCCCTCCGCAAATGTTTATCGCCAATGCGATATTGCGATGCGATGTGGTCCCTACCACCATCGCATATCGCAACATTTCACTTCACCATCCGCCCATCCGCTCATCCGATCCGCCGATGTATTTCTTGTGATGCGATGTGTGGATGTCGATAGCTCACAGCGCATATCGCACATCGCAATCACTCATCACCAAATTCTTCCGCTCATTCGATTGCCGATGCACTGATGCGATGTGATCCCACTGCTACGTGGACCAATCACATTTTATCACACAGGTTTTTGGCATGACGTCACTATCACCTTTTGGTATGCGAATTTCTTATGGAATTGGGTTCATAATAATGTTTGAGTTCCAGGGGCCCTAGCACTAGCAAATAGGAAAGCGTTCGCGCTGGTTTTGAGTCTGCTGACGTAGGGCTCATTTCTTACATGAAAATAATGCAACATGGTTCAATTTTTGTTTGAATTTCGGGTTCATTGGTTAATTAAACTTTTGATATGTTTTATTGTCGCACAGAGTATAAAGGTTTAAAAGAGTAGGACCCCACGAAAGTTAAACGCCGCCCAGATCAACAGGTGAGAGCACCGCTGAACCAAATCAACAGTTTGCCAGAGCACAAGTTGCATAGAGGTTAACAGGAGGGGGTGCCTTCACAGTTGACTAGGAAATCGCGTAATTACCAGAGATCAACGGCTATCGTTCACTGCGGTAGCATAACATAGTTTTGTTGAACCCACAGAGGAGTGCCTCCGCAGGGACCCACAGAGGGGTGTCGCCAATATAACTTTAATATTTTTATTTTTATTTTAAAAAGTGTCGTGCCATATAAAAAGAAAAATCTCGTAGGCTTATTGTAAGAGAGAATATTGTGTATTTTTTTTTTATGTGTAATGCCCTAAGGCAGAAAGAGAGATAGAGAGAAAAGATTTTAATGTTGCGCCTGTAGTAGCTAATCCATTGTAAAACTAGAACTTCATTCTGAAGACAGAATCTCCATTTTGTAATAGTTTTTTTTTCATGTTAATGAAATAGTTTTCAATTTTTGTGCCATCTCTGTCCAGCATTCAGAAAATTTTTATAATCTCTGTGTTGAGGTAGAGGAGAATTTTTATTCTCCCTGTGTGTTCGGAATATTCAGAAATTCCAACAGAGGAGAGGTCATGTCACACTGCACCGAGGAGGATCTAATGCGGAGGCCAAGCCATGCTCCCACGAGGCCAAGTGAGCATAGCCGATGGTGCATAGAGAGACTGTGAAGTTAAGCGAAGAGGGTGGAGCTGATGTTGCACGAATAAACTGTGAGAGGTTTCGCTGTGTAGTGGGGATATAGCGCAGTGGCGGGATCTGGCCAAGCCAGAGAACAAGAAGCGAAGGAGGGGTGTGTAAATATTAGATACACAGTTATGTCGGAGCGCAGTGAAAGAGCTGAGGTGGGGTTTTTCTACTGTCTTTAGTCCTAAGACTAGATCTTATACACAAACTCAATGAGGACATACATCTCAAGTTCTCTCCCTATAATTATTCACAGATGGGAGGAATGGCTAAGGTTTGTGAAATGAGTAGCAACAATTATCACCCTTCTCTTGAGGTGAAGGTGATATGAAGAGAGAGGGAGAGGTTTTGAACTGAGAAGGTGCCAGTCGAGAGGTTTGGAATGTGGTAACCGAACACCCAGTGCAAAAGGAGAAACAACGCTTAAAAATTTTGATAAATCACGAAAGGGCATGCAGAATAGTAATCGACGAGAGATATATTATTGACAAGTGTGTAAGGTTTGACAGAAGGCTCAGAATACTGCTTAGGTGGAGCGGATATTCCTCACAACAAAATATAGAAATGGCTGTCAAAAGATTCTAAAAGTGCCATAGTCCTGGGCTAAGCTCTGATACCATGTTAAATATAGGCATGGTAAATATAGAAGAATTTAATATAAGTGTTAGTTATATTATTGATATAGATGTAAATTTATATTACATTCATTGAGACTCTTGGATTCCACATTCTAATGTCTCTTGGACTTTCTTTGATTATCCATTTTCCACACTTTTACCTTTAGTGGATTGGGTGTCCAACAGTTCCTATTTCTAATATTATTCTAAGAATAATGAACCAATGCTTTTAATAAGATTTATTTTATTAATTTATATGCTATCACTAATGCACATAGTAAAACATCTAAAAATGGAAATGTAAGTTATTGAGATATACTTGACATCTGATTTTTGAAAGAAATAAAAATATAAGAAAATTGGAGTGAAGGGTTCTCTTGGAATTACCTTAGGTAATCATATTTATTCCCCTATACATGTTACTATATGATCCATGTCTCATAGCTCTATAGCTTTCCTTTTGATAACGGTTTGTATCATTTCTCTATAATAGTGTTTCCTATAGTCTCAATTTCAAGCTTGATAATGATGGAAAATCATGCTCACAATAATTTCACTTTACTGAAATATTATTACTATTATCTAGCTAATATACCTAGTAATTATCATGATTGTTAAGGACAAAGCTGAGTCTGTAGGAAAAAATACTCAACATCACCAGTAATGTTTTCTAAAATGGAAGAATTGAATCGTTGTAGGATGGGGATCACATTGTAAATTTCCCTCAATGTTAATAACTAATGGCCATACAAATTTTATTTCCTTAACATCAATTTCTCTATTTACATTCACAATTATATAGATTTCTCCCATATCATTTTTTATTTCCTTAGCATTGAAATGTGCACACTTACATTTATAAATAAAAAGAAATTAAGTCTTATAATGTTTACCCATGAATGTGAATTTTCGTCTTCTAAATTAATAGTTTAATGACCTTATAGATGTCATAATATTGTTATTGTAAGGAGAGATGAATATCACATACATATCAACATATCCACATGAAACAAATGTAGATATATTGACATTAAAGCTTAACCAAATTAAAATAATATGATTTCCTTGAAAGCCTATATTTTGGCATGTAAATATAAAAAAAGGTCTTTTTTTTACCCAAATTTTAGTAGTTATAATTTGGATGAGCACCTAGCTTATACAAACAAATTTTAAGAATGCCAAGAAAATTGTAAGGATGTTACATGTCCTTACCTACCTATTTTTATTAACATGGGAAATATTTTTCCAATTAGAGAATGTATGTTTAGAAGGGGTAGTATACTAACTATGTGGAATTAATAATGCTTCTCGAGGGAAAATTTTAAGGTTAGAAAAGTGTCTTGAAGTTTAAAATTTTGGCAAATCTCACCAGTCCCTAATATGTAAATTATAAAAATTTTATTGATGTATTTATAAAAATATCCAAATTTATAATGATTTTATATATACTCCCTATATAATGTTGCATATTTTTAACATAAAATAATTTTATATTGTCAAATTTGGCCGAATCATTTTTATAAAAAATGGAGATTGGAAAATATGTTTTCTGGAAAAAACATGGAAAATTATCCCACCTGCGAATATTAGCCCCTAAAATTTTCCATGTGCTTCTCCTCAACTTGGGAGGGGCCAACATTTAGTTATTGGCCTTAGGACATTTCTTAATGAATGGCTAAAAATTTTCAAATAAACATGTGACACATATAGGTTCCAAATTACACTGACAAGGTCAATATCTCCAATGTGCACATACAACTATGTTCAGATTTTATAAATATTTAGCATAAGAATGGAGAAAAATCACAACTTTAGGAGATGCACTACTGCCTATAGTTAACTAGATACTAAAATAGATCAATATAGTTGAACACCCTATTCTCAATAACAAGGATAATGTAAGTAATCAGTAAGGATTTCATCACACCTAATCCAAATTGGATCATTATTATTTTTTTCATCCATCTCGATACATTTAGAGTGGAAAAAGTGGAGGAATCAACTCATGGTACCGTTTTTACCAGCAAGACCAACTTTGGAAAAACGAGGTTTGAAACCTTTTGGGAGCGTTTTGAGGCATCAAGTGACATTTTTTTAGGAGTAAATTTTTTATTTATTTAGAACATCATCATTTCATGTTTTTCTACACAAAAATATATTTCCAATGGTACAAGAAGTGCATTAATTGAGGTTCATATGCAAAAGTTATGCCACTCAGAAGTTGACCTTCATGTTTTCACAACTATAATTCCGGACTATGTCACGTAAACCCCCATTATTCATGGAAAAGGGGCTAGCCACATTTTTATGATGTAAAATACTTTATAGGTGTCTATATTGTAATTCTAGATAAGATTTGATGTAGTCAAAATTAACCACTAGCAGGCTATCAGGTTTTGTTATAACCGCACCACTAGGAGGAAGAGGCATTCGATTCTATTGAGAGATTTGTATTCCATAGTTGAGAAAATATAGCCAGGAGATATAGGAGGTAGAAGACATAGAGAGTATATGTGCGCTGTAGCAGCCCATAGGCCATCGGTATTACTTCTTTGTACCTGCAACCGTATTTCTAGATAGAGAAAGAGAGTGAAGTAGGCTCACCTTCCAGTTGGGTTTTCTCTCAAAAGGTTTTCCCAAGGATCATATATTTTGTCTTATGTGGGTCTGTTAGGTTATTTTATTGTTCTCTACATTTTTTTATAATTTCCACTCACATGCATGCACTACTTATGGTTAAATATATAAATCTGTAATTTTAATAAAACTGTAAGAGTGTAAAATTTCAATGTTTTAATATATTATTATCAGATCAGTTGTGACACACTGACCAGTGGAATATCCACAACATTTTGTAGATCATCTGGTATTAGAGTTGGTTTCTTTGGGTATTTTTTGGATATTGTAGGTATCTATATCGATAGGGCTGAAAATCGAAAAAATTTAATCATGGGCGAAAAATATGTAAATGAACCTCGTGATCCTACAGAGGAGAGGTTTACATTGTTGGAACAAAAATTCATAGATATCAACTGAAATGTAAACCCCCTCATGGTGGACTTGAATATAAATTTGTGGATACTTGGATAAGATAGGTGTTTGTATGCATAGGATAAATCAAAATGGGGATGAAAAAATCTAAGAGAAATGAAGAACCAGTCGAAGAAAGAGCGCGAAAAAGTTCAACCGAGTTCGAGTGTCATGAACCAATCATAGTCCCTATTGAAAATGGAAGAAAAATTCTATATCAAGCCATACCATGATGATATCTATAATTTTAAACTGAACCATTGGTTGTAGCAACTAAAAGTATATTTCAACGTCCATCAGATTGAAGAAGGACAAAAAATATCATTTGTGTGAATGAAATTGGAGGGTCGTGCATTGAGTTTGTGGGGTAGCCACACAGAAACCCTGAGGTTGGAGTGAGAACCTCAAGTGACTATGTGGGAAGATTTAAAAATACTCATTAAGCCATAGTTTTATTCCATTGGGTACGTGGAGGACCAGTGGATCCGGTTGCATTACTTCAGGCAAAAGTCTAGCAAAAGTGTGCAGGAGTACACCACAAAATTCAAGAAGATGGATATCATGTTGGGTATGCCTCCAAAGAACTGATATGTACTCCTCAAATATTTGGGGGTATACACCACCATATGCGTGAGAAAGTGATGTCATTCAAGCCCAAATCAGTGGACAAGGCTTGTGTACAAATAGAGTAACTCGAGAACATAGGCCTCAAGAGAGTGCAATTAAGTGGATCGCAGAAGAAGGATCAACAAGGTTATTCTAAGGAGGGGAATAATAACAAAAAAGGGGGAAAATATAAGAAGACGATAGCCACAACACACCATTGCAAAGATCCTAGCAACCACTGAAATCAATGCAATAATGATTGCCATATATAGGAAAAATGATGGATCTTGTATCCAGATCTAAACCTGAAGAACAAGAATAAATATAACAAGAAGAAGAATAGCATGGCCACTAATTCGAGAGAAAAATTTGAAAGCAGCTCGCATGTAGATGAGAAGGTCACTTGTACTTCCATATAGAAGGAGCTGAATCTGAGTAGCCTTCAATAACATGGAGATAAAGAAATGATAAAACTCTTCCATATAAAGATAGAGGTCAGAAGACAAAGATATATGCTCTATATGACTCAGGATCACAAGATTATCTCATTGTAGCAGAGTTGGTCAAGAATTTGGACTTGGAATTTCATGATCATCCAAAACCATATCCATTGGGATGGGTAAACAAGGATGCAAAGCTGAAGGTATCAAAACAGTGCAAAATTAGATTTTCTATCAGTGTTTATTTTATTGATGAAGTAGTTATGGATTTGGTTCCCCTTGATGTATATGGAGTCATTTTTGGGAGTCCATACATGTACATGTGTGATTGAATATTCATGAGGAGATATAACCAGTGCTAACTCATCAAGGATGGAAAATATTTCATCATGAACGCGCACAAAGGCAAGTCAAAAAATTCACTGGTAAGTGCCAAACAAGCCAAGAAATTTATCATTTCCAGGAAGAAGTATGTTTTATTTCTTTTAAGAGAGAGTCAATCTATAGAGGATTTAATAACAGGCAAGGCATCCCTGTAGGAATTTACTACCAAAGAGAAACAACAGTTGGAGGAGTTGTTACAGGCATATAGGGATGTGTTCCGAGAGCCTAAAGGGTTACCATATAAGAGAGAAGTGGAGCACAAGATCCAACTATTTCCAAACACCCATTGCCAAATTATATTGAGACGTATTGGAAATATGTTATAGAAGAAAGTGAAGTGAAGAGACAGTTGGAGCATATGCTGGAACAAGGTGTCATTCAATTGACTATACCACCATGTCAGTCACCCATCATCATTGTGCCAAAGAATGATGGGACTTGGAGGATGTGTATAGATTACAGGGCATTGAAAAAAATTATGTTGAAGAACAGATACCCCCTTCCCATGATATATGATTTTTTGGATTAGTTGTAGCAAGAAAGATACTTCACCATGGTGGAATTAAAGTATGGATATCACCATGTTCGAGTTAAAGAAGAAGATAGATGGAAGACCACTTTCAAAACCAGGCAAGGTTTTTATGAGTAGTTAGTCATACCATTTAGCCTATGTAATGTATTAACTACGTTTATAATATTAATGAATGATATATTGTGCCCTTTTATAGATTCATTTATGTTATAACCTAATCTTTGGGATTAGATATGTCCATGTAAATATTCTAGATACAAAGATAAAGAAAATTGGAAGATGAAGAGACATTGGGAGATGAAATCCAATAGTGTCCCTCTCCATGTATATATCTATGTTCCATCTTAATGGAAAGCACAATTCAATTCATGGAATTACCTCCTAGCTTGACATGGTATCAGAGCCAACCTCTTCTTTTAGCATTATTCTTCTATGTAACTCCTCAAATCCCTGCATATTTTCAATTTATGAATGTGATGCCTACTTAATTCAAAATGTTTTATTTTCTTATCATTTAGAGCATCTATCTCCTCACTATTCGTTTCGTAAAAGGAGGTTGTATCATCAATGCAGAAAATAAACGTAATTTTTAGCTAAGGCATCTCCATTAAATTTAATATACACCAACTTGAAACGAAATAGAAGTGGGCGTTGCTGCTCTGTATATGTGTCATTGACATCGCATATCTAATGACCTATTCCTCCTTTAATAGTCGACTTCTTATCCTCAATACCAGTGAAGGGTTAACAGTAAAAATAACAATAAATACCATAAGAACCTATGAGTGGTTTTACCGAAGACTATTACTTTGCACAGATTATTATTCATAGCGACTACTGTTGTAATTTACAATCCAAGTCATGGTTTTGTGTGCTCGTCTTAACTATAAGCACTATTCGATGCATTGTTTTAGGACCTCGCACAGAGGAAGCATGGTATATCCTCCTTGAAGACCAATATGCTTTTAAAATTTGTTGAAGCTTTTGGTTGGCACATATATGGAGTGCGTAAGTGTATATGTTATGAAACGAACTCCAAAAATAGAAGAAAATAGAGATCAATGCCTTTGAAATAATCCACTTCGAGGGGGCAACCTCCTTTACATTACATAAATTAACAATTATTTGATGATACAAATGACAAAACCTCCTTCTATATATAAGATTCCATGGGGTCACAATATAATCCTAGTCAACCTAACAATAATAATGTAAGGGCACAATAATTACAATATTGGGGTTATAGGGGTACAACAATAACAATAAGGGGGTTACACTAACAACAATAAGGGACTATACTAGTAATATAGGGACCTAACATGCCCCTCTCCTTCAAAAACATGTTGTCCTCAACGTTTGAGTAGCTCCGGATGCTTCTATATAAAATTATCATCCTCCCATGTAGAATATTCAGTGGGTAAGTTCTTCCATTTGGTGAGATACTCTGAAATTGATCGATTTCGTAGCTGTCAAGTTCTTGTTTCCGTGACTGCTTCTGATCCCAATATGATTTCTCCTTCCTCATCAAGTTTTGGCAATATTGTTTGAACTGGAAGTTCTTCCCCTATAACCTTATTTAAGCATGAAACATGGAAAACTAGATTCACTTGCGAAGAAGCAAGAAGCTCCAATTTGTATGCCATAGTACCAATATGTTGCAACACCTTTTCAGGACCATAGTACTTTGGCGATAATTTAGTATCCTTCTTAGCTTGCTTGAGGGACTTTTTTTTGTATGGTTGTAGCCATAAAAATACCCAGTCTCCTACATCAAAACTTCTCTCGCTGCGATGTTGATCTACCTATTGTTTCATTCAATTTTGTGCCAATTTTAGGTTATCCTTTAAGAGTTGAAGAACTTCTTGTTGATGCTCAATGTGATCTTCCATTGCTTGAATGTTATGAAACCAACTCCAAAAAAATAAGAGAAGAGAGATGAACGCCTTAGAAATTAGCCACTTCAAGGGGGCAACCTCCTATACATTACATAAGTGAATAATTCTTGGATGATACAAATGACAAAACCTCCTTCTATATATAGGGGTCCATACGGTCACAATATAATCCTAGCCGACCTAACAATAATAATGTAAGGGAACAATAATAACAATATGGGGGTTACAGGGGCACAACACTAACAATAAGGGGGATACACTAATAAAAATAAGGGACTACACTAGTAATATGGGGACCTAACATGCCCCTCTCCTTCAAAAAATTGTTTTCCTCAACGCTGGAGTAGCTCTGGATGCTTCTGTATAAAATTCTCATCCTCCCATGTAGAATATTTAGTGGGTAAGTTCTCTCACTTGATGAGATACTCTGAAATTGATTGATTTCATAGCTGTCGAGTTCCTGTTTCCGTGAATGTTTTAGGTTCCAATATGAATCTTCCTTCCTCATCAACTTCTGGCAATATTGTTTGAACTGGAATATTTTCACCTATAACCTTCTTTAAGCATGAAACATGGAAAATTGGATGTACTCGCGAACAAGAAGGAAGCTCCAGTTTTTATTCCATAGTAACAATCTTTTGCAACACCTTGTAAGGACCATAGTATTTTGGTGATAATTTATTATCCTTCTTATCTTTCTTGAGGGACATTTTTTTGTATGGTTGTAGCCGTAAAAATACCCAGTCTCCTACATCAAAACTTCTCTCGCTACGATTTTGATCTGCCTGTTGTTTCATTCGATTTTGTGCCAAATTGAGGTTATCCTTTAAGAGTTGGAGAACTTGCTATTGATGCTCTATGTGATCTTCCACTGCTTTCACCTTAGAATTTTCTCTTAAAGATGATGTGATAGACGGTGGTTGATATCCATAAAGTGGCATGAATGGGGTCATTTTTGCTACAGTATGGAAGGAAGTGTTATACCACCATTCTGCCAGATTTAACCACTTGACCCATTGTATTTGTTTATCATATGCAAAACAACGAAGATATCCTTCCAAAAATTTGTTCACTATCTCAGTTTGACCATCAGATTGAGGATGATAAGATGAGCTATGAGCTAGTTGAGCACCCAAACAAGAAAACAATTCTATCCAAAAATTTCCAGTAAAAATGGGATCTTTGTCACTTACCATATTCTTTAGGTTTCCATGTATCTTTTTAATTGTTTCCATAAATGCATTAGCAACTATACTTGCTTTAAACGGATGAGATAATGCAAAAAAGTGTGCATACTTGGTAAGTCTATCAACTACCACCATGATGACACTCTTTCCTTCGGACTTAGGTAAAGCTGTGATAAAATCTATTGAAATCTCCTCCCAATGTTGACTTGGAATATATAAATGTTGTAGAAGACCTGGGGTCTTAATTGTATCAAATTTATTTTGCTGGCAAACCAAACATACTGCCACAAATTTTTGAATATCAGATCTAAGGCCATCCCAAAAAAATTCTTTCTTAACCCTATGCTAAGTTTTTAAAAATCCCAACTGTCCTCCTAAAGGAGAAGTGTGCAATACAAAAAGAATATTTTGTTTTATTTGGGAATTCTTACAAAGATATAAGTGATCTTTGTACCATAAGGAATCATTTTTCCAACTAAATGTATCAGATGTACTAGGATCTTGCTTCAACTTTTGAATGGGTGTCCACACTTCTTCATCCTTATTCCATTCATCTCTTGCTTCGGTTATCCAATCTGGTTGGATAATAGAAATTGCACAAAGCAATGCTTCCACCCCTTCATCCTTTCTTCAAAGTGCATCTGCAACAACATTTAGCTTCCATTTTTGGTAGATGATATCAAAGTCATAACCCAACATCTTTGTGACCCAGTTTTGCTGCTCTTCTAAAGATAGTCTTTGTTCTAAAAAGTGTTTAAGACTATCATTATCAGTTTTTACCTTGAAGTGCCTTCCCATTAGGTAAGGTCGCCTTTTATTTAGTGCATGTAGTATTTACAACATGTCCTTCTCATAAATATCTTTCTGTAAATACTTTTCTTTGATAGGATGACTTTCAAAAGAAATCAATCTTCCTTCTTGCATTAACACAACACCAATTCTATTTCCTAAGGCATCACCTTCCACAATAAAAGTTTTTTTGATGTCTAGCGTAGATAAGACTGGTGCTACGCACATTGCCTCTTTAAGATGTTAAAAGGCCTTAGTTGCTTCAGGAGTCCATCAAAATGCATATTTCTTCAATAATGTTGTTAGAGGTGCTGCTATTCTCCCATAATTCTTAACAAACTTGTGATAATACCCTGTTAACCCAAGAAATCCTCGCAACTGCTTTATGGTTGTACATAATTTCCATTCCTTAATGGATTTAATTTTGTTAGGGTCTACCTTAACACCCTCGTGAGATACAATATGACCCAGATATTCCACCTCTTGTACTCCAAAGAAACATTTGGATGTTTTTGCATATAATTTTTTATCCTCCAATAGTTTGAGCACCATGTCAACATGTTGAACATGATCCTTCCAAATCCTGTTGTAGATTAGTATGTCATAAAAAAATACTAGAAAAATTTTTCTAAGGAAGGGTTTGAAAATGGAATTCATCAACCCTTGACATGTAGAAGGTGCATTGGTAAGGCCAAAAGGAATGACCAAAAATTCATAATGACCCTCATGAATTTGAAATTCTTATTTTGGAATATCTTCAATATTCATTCTAATTTGATGATATCCTGAACGAAGATCCAACTTGGTAAAATAAATAGCACCATGTAATTCATCCAATAATTCATCAATCACAAGAATGGGAAATTTATCTCCCTAAACCTAAAATCAATGGCAACATATTCTCAACAATTTGATGACATACTCAATAGTATCCCCCTTCGGCACTAATGAAAACATCCCCAAACATTGCTTATCATTGATGGCCTTGGGCATGATTTCCCCTATGAATATACTCATTCTCCACCTCATGTCTACTCACTCTTCATCTTCAATGTCCAATTTTTCTTCTCACATTTCATGTCCAATTTCTCTACTCACATTTTATCTCCAATGTTTTCCCACTCTACCCCTTTGACATCAATGACAAAGGGGTCTTGTTTCACTATCCTCTCACTCTCCCCCTTCTTGTGTATTATCTAAATAGTGATACCAAGTTGTACCAGTGCATACCAAAGTATGTACTTGCACCTCTCCTTAATATTATTCAGTTCCCTTTTCTTTGATCTCCTGGCATATAGCTATCCCTAATTGAATTGGATAATTGCGTCCATTCCTTTTTAAGGAAACTATTGAAGAGATGAGGGAGACATCACTCCCAAATTTTTCCTTAAATACTCAAAGGGATATCGAGCAAGAGGCTTGCTGAATATATCAATTATTTGTTCCTTGGTTGATATATATTCCAACTTTACAAGCTAATAAACCACTTGTTCTCTAGGAAAATGGTGTTTCATAGGTATATTCTTGGGTTTTGAGTGAAGAACAAGCTTCTTGGACATACTTACGACACTTGTATTGTTTCACACTATGGTAATTGGTGCATAATACATTACCCTCATTTCTTGCAATGTTTGCTTCATCCATAGAATTTGAGTACAACACACAACAACTTATATGCACTCGACTTTAGTTGTGGATAGTGAGATTGGTGTATTATTTTTTCTTAACCAAGCCATCAAACAATCTCGTAGGAAGAAGTCACAACCAATTTTGTTCTTCCTATCATTTACACTACAAACCAAATCAACATATGTGTATCTAGTTAAGGAAAAGTTCTCATTTTTAGCATACCATAAATCAAAGTCCATTGTGGTCGTTAAAAACCTGAAGATCCTTTTTGAAACTAATAGATGACTCCTTTTAGGGGTTGTTTAATACCTTACTACTAAACCAAAAACTTGTATTATATCTCGCCTTGAAGTTGTTAGGTACAAGAGGCTACCAATAATTGATTTGAACATTATTTGATTGACCTCAGGTGATTAATCATTGTTTCTTAGCTTACAACCAATGACCATGGGATCCCTAACAGGTGAAAATTCTTCCATCCCAACCTTTTTCAGCATCTCCTTGAGTTATTTTCTTTGGAATATAAACATTCCTCTAGTTTATTGTTCAGTCTGCAAACTAAGGAAGGAGAGTTATCCTAGCAATGGCATTTCAAACTCAACTTGCATTTCAACTGCAAATTTTTAGCTTAGAAAATCTACATCACTTCCAAAAATTATGTCATCAACATAAACAATAAGGATTAAAATATTTTAATTTTTATATTTGATGTAGATAATACTATCAATTTTCCATTATTTGAAACCTTGTTGCTATAGGTATTTTTCCAATTTGGAATACCAATCTCTCAATGGTTTCTTTAGTTAGTACAAGTCATTTTTGAGTTTACATATATCATATAGATCATCTGACAACTAGAACCCTTCAGGCTACTCTATACATACTTCCTATTCAATTTCTCCATTTAGAAAAGATTGTTTTACATCCCATTTTAATAAACTTTGAACTTCTTGTGATAGGAAAATGGTAAAACCATTCTTATAGCCTCCAATCTAGCAACAGGAGAAAAAATTTCTTAAAACTCTACCCCTTCAATCTATGCACACCCTTTGGACACTAATATGGCCTTGTTCCTTATAAATTTTCCATTATCATTTAACTTATTTGTAAAAACACATTTGTGCCAATAACAGTTTTATTTATTAGTCTTCGAACTAATTCCCAAGTCTGTTTTTCCCAAGCAAATCTAATTCCTCATTCATGGAAGTTACCCAATTCTTATCTTGAATTCTCTAAAAACAATCTTTGGGTTCAATCATACATAGCATGGAAATATGTCCTTGACAAGAAGTACCTATCAACTTTCTTCGTGATCGAACTCCTACTTCCTTATCGCCAACAATTTTATTATTAGGGTGATTCTTTTGTACATATCTTGAAGGGGTTTTTGGATAAGAGAATGGCACATATTCTTACTCTTATTTTTATTCCTCGTGTTTTTCATCTTCATATTCACCATTGATATGATAAAAAAGGTTGGTGTATCTTGGATACTTTTTTTTTAAAGGTAAAGCTTCTTCCACCTTCACATTAAATCTATCAACAATCTTGCAAAATATTTTATTATAACATGTAGAGAATTTTCTCTTATTTGAATATCCTAAGAATATTCCTTCATTAGCTATGGCATCAAACTTACCCAAATTGTCATCATTAATCTTGATGTAGCATTGCTACCAAAAACTTTGAAGTGCTTGATTAGGTTGGTTTTCCATACCAAAACTCATAACAAGTCTTGTCACTATATGGAATGAAGTATGATTTACTTAAAATATGAACAGTCGTATGTGGGGTGTTTGCAATTGAGATTTTTCTTCTTAATCCATGTTCCTCACTGAAATCATCAAACTTACTTGAGTTAAACTCCACACCTCTATCAGACCTTACGAATTTAATTTAAAATTAGTTTGGCTTTCAAAAATGGATATGAAGAATTGGAACTTATCAAAAACTTCAGATATATATTTTAAAAATGCAACCCCAAGTCATCCTGGTATAATCATCAATAAATTGCATAAAATATCGTTCTTCACTTGGGGTTTTAGTTTTTGAAGGTACACATAATCTTGTATAAACCAACTAAAAATTCCTGGTTGATGTTTTTTCCTTAGTCTTGAAGGGTATTCAAATTCGTTTACCAGTTTGACATGACTTTCATATTGTATTTCTTGGATTTGAAATCTTTGGCAAGTCCCTTACAACTTTCTTTATGTTGAGTTTCACTACATGATCAACCTTCTGTGCCACAACCAACTCTCATCAAGCCTAATTAAACAACACTTCTTGTTTTCCTCATTGAGTATGTACACATTGCTTAGAGTTCTCATAGCTTTTTCTACCACGGTCCTTGTGTTTTTGTTTTTATCTCACAACCTTTGGAGTGAAAAGTAACATCATAGCCCTGGTCACAAATTTGAAGCAGAATCAACAAACTGTGTTTGATTCCATCCAAAAAAATAACGTTCTTAGCCTTTCCTCTTTCATTGTCCAAGCTAATTGTGCCTTTTCTCATGATTTTTCTTGGAGGATCATTACCAAAGGTAACACTGTCTATCTTATATTCTCTTAGTGATAAAAATTTACTCTTATCTCTAATAATATGTTTGGATTATATGATTTCCACATACTAATAGTTGCCTTGGTTCTGGGCGTATAATACAATGCCACATTCTTCTTTCTTTTCAACATTTTTATTTTCCATGTTTTAGTTTCTTACACTTTTTTTGATTGAGAACCTGATTTGATTTTTTTTTCTCTACATTCAACTTACTTATGCCTAAAATTGTGATAGTTATAACATTCAACATAATCTAGTAAAGGATCAAAATGATTGTTGGTTCTTGGAATATTCCTATGAGGATTTATAGATTTGATATATCTATTTCTTAAGGATTGATATAGTTATCTTTAAAATATGCTCTACATTGGAAAAATTTATGATAAAAAATTGTGCAAGCATAACAATAACCATAAAACATATTTTGATACTTGGATTTGGATGGCCTTTGAGGGAGAGATCTTATTCTTTGTTGATTTTATGGAGGATGCCTCTGCTGAGTTTTGAAGTCACTTTCATGGTCGTTTGAATTTCTAAATGTTACCTTCCTTTGATGATGTTGGATTTTAGCAATGTTGTTCTCAATTGCCTGGCTCCCATTTTCTCTTCTTTACCACTATTGTGGTTGATTGTTTTCATTTTCATGGTTGTTACATCCTTTGAGTGATTCAAGATAGATGTTAGGTTCTTTTCCTTCAACATTAATGGTGCTTGCCTCTCCTTAATAACTGATACCAATTATAATGAGGGGATATCTCTAAACACTCAATATTTCATCCACTTTCTAGGATTATTTAACAAATCTTAGGTTCTTTTCTAATTATTTTATAATTGAGACAAATTCTTCCTCTAACTTCTCACATTCCTTCTCTTTCTCTTTTAGTTATTCTAAAAGAGTGTCTTGAATATTTTTGGCTTCTTCTAACTCCAATTTCAAAAGAAGAAGTGGTGAGTTAATTTTCGTTTCATCCTTTTCTTTTTCATATTTCATCAACTAATATTTTTGCTTCTTGTTCCTTTTCCTAAGCCTATGCATTTATTCTATAAGGCACTGAATATTTCTCAGTCCATATCTATTAAATAACTTCTTCTTCATCTAATTCATAATCATCATGCCATTCGTCTTGGGTTTCTATATGCACGAGCATGAAATCATTTGTCCTCTCTTCATTAGAAGGATGCTCATCCTCATCCTATAAGGATTTGATATCCTCTTGGGCATACAATCTCTTCTTATTTAATTTTATTTTCTTCTTGACTCTCCTATACTTATCATTTTCTTTATTGTCATATTCATTATTTTATTTATTATTGAAAAAATTAGATACATAGTGACTAACTTTTCCACAATTGAAAAATTTGAAATGAAACTACCCTTGTTTTTTTTGGACCCTCTCTTCAATCTTTAGAAATATTTGTCTTCTTCTTCATTAGATCCATATCTTGATTCTTCTTTCTCTTATTTGGTCTTATTATTAGCTTCGAAGGTTACTTCCCTTGATGTAAATCTTCCTTTTGCGATTCTACTTCTCATTTTATAGGTAGTTAGAGTCCCATATGGGCGGTCCATTGTTTATATGTTGAGATCTTGCATCTCCTCAATAGCTAATACTTTGGCATTGAATACGGTAGGAATAGATCTTAACACACGTCTTTTGAATTAATATGGAATTATTCACAATTTCATGAATCCCTGTTATAGTTTTAACTATTTCATCTATACAAAGAAATAATTTATCTACGTCGTCATCCTCATTCATCTTCAATGATTCAAATTGTGTTCTCTAAACTTGGATTTTAGCCTTCTTCACCTTGCCATTTCCTTCATTGCAATTTTTCAACTTATCCCATATCTCTTTGGTTGTGATGTAGTGCATGACTTTAACATATTTATATTTAGGCATTCCAATTAGGATTGGATTAATTTCTTTAGCATTATAAGAAAACTTGATCTTGTTATATATGTGAACCAATACATATGGATTTTTATAGCCATTAAAGACTACATCCCAGACATTTCCACCAAGGGACATTAAGAAAGTCCTCATTCTTACCTTCCAAAACACATAATTTGTTCCAATGAAAATATGAGCTTTGTTAGTGAGATTTCCATCCTAGATTGCCATGTTTCAGATCTAGATCTACATTCTAGTTGTTAGACTATTTTTTAGGGAACTTGGCTCTGATACCAATTTTTGGAAACCAGTATAATAATAATGAGTGGGGGGGTGGGGGGGTGGGGTGAATCAATATTATATAAATTTTAACAACTATTTAGCTAATAAAACACATTCAATTAGAAAATTGATGCACCAGTCACATAGAGCTTGAACGTTGGATATTAACATGGACACCCATATGAGAGAAAACCACAAAAATTATTTTGATTATAACGTAAGCACCAAATTAAATTTACATTAGATTTTTTAGGAACCTACCCCCTTTTATTTGCAAACAGTCACTTGTTGGAAGCATAAACTCCCACTAGTTTATAGACAATAATGTGATAGAGTCACCAACATATTGATCTTTATGGAAACAAACATGAATGATAATCTATTCCCCTCATCTGCAAGAACCAACTTGCTTCAACCACTCAAATCCCTCTTTCATTCATTTTAAAAATCAGATCTATGGCTCCACAATTTGACATTACTCTTACAACAGTCTTTATTTTCATACATCAATTGTAATCTACACTATTTGTTCATATAATAGCTTTAGGTTTCAACCAATCTGGTATTCTTAGCCTTTGCACAACTCTAATTTCAAACTTGGCAATCGGCTCCATACTAAGTGGCACACAACATCTCCACCACTCCTTCACTGTGTTCCTCTATATTTTTCTTGATTTGTACATACGTGCCTATACATGTGCATTGAGCTCTTAATATTAAAATTTCATTTATAGTTTTACTATGTTTATTACCATGGGAATTTATCCATTTTTTTCACCCATGGTATCATGAGTTGACCCGAATATTGCCTTAGTTGTTCCATAATTAAGTTGTATGGAACAAATACACAATTTCACTTTGTTTTATTTCTATTTTTTATCATTTCCTCTGACTTCACCCATTGGTTGATTTATATTCTCGTTTTGGCCGTAATTTAGAGTTTTGTATTGAAATGATTTGCATTCTCAAAAAATATATTTCTAGACCCTCGTAGCTACACTAAGTGCATACACCTCACCCCATGTGACCTGTGGTGATAACCACAACCTTAACATGTCTATCAAATCTTGGGCATCAGGGAAAATTTTAAGGATGGAAAATTATCTTCAAGTCTAAAAAATTGGTGAATCTCACTAGTCCCTAATATGCAAATTATAAAATGTTTATTGGTGTATTTGTAAAATTATTAAAATTTAGAATGATATTATATATACTCTCTATATAATTTTGGCTATTTTTAATGTAAAATAATTTTATATTGTAAAATTTTGGTGAATCACTTTTACAAAAAAAATGGAAATTGGCAAATCTTTTTTTTTTGAAAAACCATGGAAAATTAGCCCACCTACGAATATTAGCCCCTAAAATTTTCCATGTTGGGCATTGTGCATCCCACATCCCTCTATGCATTGTTGTGGCCTCATAAATGATTTTAGATGGGCCTAGTCCCCATGGTGCTTAACCCTCAATGCCCTGTGACCTTAGCAGTGACAGTGTCCATCAAGTGTAACATATATCATAGTTTAGAGTTTCGATGAATGTCTATGTTGATGTGATAGATTCTGATACTAAGGTGTTAATGACTAATATACCCTAATAATGTCTTTCTAAGCCCTCTGTGACAGGGGGATATGGCCATAGGATTAAGCTTCTTGGATCTTGAGTATCAAGAACAATTTCCAAAACTCCAAAGATAGAATTCTGAGACTAAAGTCACAAGATGGAGTCCACTGCCACATTGTTTACCGTAAGTTCTAACATGTTGTCTATTGTTATCAATAATAACCTATCACATGTCCACTTCCTCACATGTTCCTACCATGTGTCACTAGCCAACAATCTATTTGGCTTTTCAAAAGTGCCAAAATCACCTGCCATATGTGACCCCCATGTGTGACCATGTCATCTGTTTGCCACAACATCCACCATGTCATCATGCTACCATGTGGACGATTGGCCACCTCAAATTGCTAATTATTCTTTCCATGTGTCATCACCTTAGGATGCCATGTCACCTACATTTCCACCTTGTATCCATATCATTTTCACCACCTATCTTACCACATGTATCATGTTTTCAGATCTCAGTTCTTGGTGCTTGATTTTTTGAATTTTGTTATCCTCCTGAGCTTTGCTTCTGTGGTTTGAAGGCTTATGGGATCTACATGATCTTAATGCATGGTAACTATCTTGTCTGGGAGTAGTGATCAGAGTATTTACCTTCTCAACACTTGACCATTGATGTTGGACACTCTTGAGCTTTTTTTTTGTACTGATCCAATTAGGGTCCTGCGTGTCACATTCATCTAAGAAACCACTGGTATCATGGGGGTGGGGTACAACCAATCACATGCTGCCACTTAGCTGGTTGGTAAACCATGAGGGGTACCTCCCAATTAATTTTCAAATAAACTTGGGCTCCCTCTTATTGTTGATCTGCCCACTTAGCCCGATCAGACAATTCAATTTTTTCCTTTATCACCAATTTTTGTTTGTCCACTTTGAACCCATTTTTTTCTTAAGTATTTGGGATTTAGATAAAGTTCCATATACCATTGGAAAATTCTTAGAAAGGGCTATATAGATAGACATGTTTCATGCTATTTTGAACATAGAAACAAGAGGCAAAATTCCTGAAAAGATGAGCTACTCAAATTGACTTCATCCATGATAGCAAGAAATGAGAATGGATACTCAAAGTAATAATGACATCAATGAAATCATGAGCACTCAAAATTATTCCCTTGAACTTACATCAATGACATCATGAGCACTCAAAATTATTCCCTTTAACTTGACATCAATGACAACATATTCTTAAGAATCTACCAACATACTCAAGATAAAATTTGTTATTTACATTATCAACCTTATATTTTAGTTTTAATACTATTCATGAGTAGATTGAGTCTTCTTACCCTAGAATAGTTAGTGCTCCTAAATACAAACTTATTCTTGAGTTTTGTAATAGAATAAGAGTGTTCATCCATGAGAAAAGGCCCTAGTGCATGCATAGCTTATCAACTAATGTTGCATTAAAGCATTACATGTATTTCTTTCATACATTAATAAATGTATTGATAAACACACTTATCGTTGGATTATGTAAGATATTAAAAGTTTCCATCCATGAGAAAAGACCCTAATGAATGCAATTACACTAAACTAGACCTACTCAAGCATTATTTTATCTTTATTTCATAGATTAGTAGATGTCTCCACAAACAGGATTACTACTGGGTAATGTAAAAGATTAGGAGTGTCCATATGTGTGTAAATTCCCTAATGCATGCAAGTCCACAAAACTAGATTTACTCAAGCATCCTTAACCTTTCAAGAAGTGTGACTTTACTTTTTGCAAATATTTCTTTTATTTTCAAGAAGTGTGCTTAGTTCTTTTTAGTTAATCTAGTTATTAGATTAATTTTTTCATATCAACACATGTCATATTGCACATGTGGTATTGATAAGCCATGGTATTGTAATAAGAGATATTTAAAAGTAATTAAATATTAAATATTAATTAATATTTATTAACATAATTTGTTTAATTAAACATAAGTCCTTCAATAAATCTCTTCTTGATGTTGTGATACTTAGCCGAAACATCAAACAATATATATTCCCACCCATATTCCAATTCATCACCATAAGGGATATTTACAAGTTAAGAATTTCTATGGTAAAGTGAGGGTGAATTTACATGGTTAAGGATATTGTTACATACTAAAATGTATATATATTTAAATCATACATTAATTATTTTCATAATTAATAATAGTAATAATAAATTTAAAATAAAGTATTTGTAAGGGCTATTTACAAGTTAGAGATTTCTATGGTAAAGTGTGGGTGAATTTACATGGTTAAGGATATTGTTACATGTGTTTTAAAATGTATATATATTTAAATCATACATTAATTATTTTCATAATTAATAATAGTAATAATAAATTTAAAATAAAGTTACAATTTAGTTTTATTTTCATTTTTTTTTAAATTTAATTTGGGAAATGTGATATATCAATCATGTGGTAAGTGTTTTGATACTTATCATCGATCATTCAATTTGGGTGGTTGCTCTCGTAATTAGCACAACCATATAAATTAAATGACTTATCAATACAACATGTTCAAAAATAGTAACTCACCTCATATGACACTTGTTCGTATGAGTTTTTTTTAATTAACCAATTGAATTAAAAAGATGAAAAAGTGCATAAATAATTTGGAGATAAATCTCAACTTTTGATTTGTGTATATTACTACCAATATGACCTGACGTAATTAAAAAAATCATAAAAACTCACTAAATTATAACTTTATTCTAAATTATTATTATTAATAATTATAAAAAAATGAATATATAAGTTAAACATATATACATTTAAAAACAATGAAACAAGATTATTAACCATGGAGATTTACCCAAATAGACTTTGTTACAATACCATGGGTCATCATTACCATAGATTACCAATACCATATGCCAAAAAAAACATGACTTATTTCATATGACACTTTCATATGCCATTTTTTTTAAACTAACCAATTTAATTAAAAGGGCATTTGGGATAAATCTCAATCTTTGATTTCCATATACTACTATGAATATTCTATGGAAGTTGAATCTCTACCATCCAAGTAATAAATTTTGATAATTAAATTAAAATTATAAAAGCCTTATTCCAAAATAGACATGCACATAATTAATAGCAACAATAATAATTTAAAATAAAATTATAATTTAGTTAATTTTTGTGGTTTTTTTAATCTTAAAAATGTAAGATGTGTTATGAGCTAAGTGTTTTGATGCAACCATTTAATTTGTATAAATACCCTAATTACTTCTAAGCAAATCGTATTTACACCATAATTGACCTCTTATTAAATCCTAGTTATTACTAACAACTAACTAGTTACCTCTAACTTACCCTTAGTTATTCCTTGATGACTCATAATCACTCTAAATGACCATCAATTTCCCCTAAATCACCTTATAACTGACACCTAATTAACCTTATAGTTATTCTAATTAGCTCCTATAAACCTCTAACTTAATTACTCCGATTTGACCACTAATTACTACCATTTACCTAATTCTAGGTAAATGTTAAACCCTATTTACCTCTCATCAATAGTTTTCCTTATTTTGGAATTCCAATTGTAGGTTTAAGATTAATAAACTATTGACCTAGTTTGAAGTGTACATTGAAGTTATTAAGTATAAATATAAATTGTTAAATGCATATTCAAACTTATAGATGAAATGATTTTTTTAAAACATTTTTCTAAATAATTCTGTTTAAAATTTAATATTTATTTTTACAAATCATAAATTTAAATTATTTAATCTATCTATTTATTTTTAAAGTGCTAAATCTATTTATATATCCAAAAATACATTTTAATTAATAGAAAGTTACAATTTGTATTACTGAGAACCATTTGTCTTTTTTGAGCGTGTATCACCTTTTACATCATAAACAAAATATTGGTACCGTTCGAAGACATTCGCTGTGTATTTATCCATTTATGCCTTTATGTGAAGAGAATTTATGCCAATCTTTTATAACCCTCGGACTTCGGCCCTTCCCTTAATTCGCTTTTTTATATATATAACTCTTAAATTATACATTTAGTATTAATAATATATATAAATTACATGTAGATGCTCTTGCTGGTAAACTCTGCTTAATTATTAATCTTTAGAGCTTTAATTGAATTGATTATTAATATTATCTACTAAATGTGATTCTTTGGAATATGCATTATTAAGTAAGTATTATTAAGAAATTCTATTAATATTTATAAATAATTTGAGATAATTAATTTAAAGAATACCCATTCATATTCATTTAAGAAGATATAATATTGACAAATAATCCACCCAAAACACCAGATAAGTTCTATTACATTATGGAAGTACTTTATGGAAATACAAGTAGAAACACTTGGAAATTATGTTTATATTATTTACAAGCTTATAAATCCCATTACGCGCTCAAAATACTGGTCCTACTACAGCACAATTGAAGACCCAATACCGTTTAAGCTTGGGTTTTCTTATAATGAGTGATGAAATATATTATTGACAAACATAAGATAAACCATAATTAGATGTAGACCTGCATGCTTTCAGAGGTCAACCTCCTCCTGAGTAGAATGCTCCAGTAGTTGGGAATCTTCTTGTTGCTGTTGATGAGCAAGTGAGAATGACTGCAGACAAGTATTCCCTTCCAGTTGTCTGTCCCAAAACTTTCGGTAATATTCCTGGTATGTGAAGCTTCTGAATAAAGCAGGATGCTCATCGTCAATGGATGCCGGTGCAGGGGCGATGACCGCATCAGGAGAAGGGCAGTAAAAAGTGGGAATTGAAATGCGTGGTTTTGAAGAGCTCACCACAGCACGATGCAACACGCTCCTGTATCTTCCGTTGCTCAGAACCTGCACATACACATAATTTCGTTCCAACTTAACTATTTAAATGCCATACGCCATGGATTCTACAAATGAAAAAATAAATCATAAGAGGAGATTAATTAATTAGAGTCGCAAGCAGATAGTTGGAACCTGTAATTGATCACCGATGTTGATAACAAAAGAATTAGGAATGGGGTTGACAGAAATCCAGTGGCCATTATTGAGCACTTGTAAACCTGGCACCTCATCCTGAAGTAGAAGAGTGAAGACAGTGGGGTCTGAATGGGCTGGTAAACCGAATGTAAGCTCAGGATTGGGGCACTTGGGATAGTAGTTTATAGCCATGTGTTGCTCGTGCTTTCCCAGTGCTTTGTCTAGGAAGTCAGCTTCCACTCCCAGGCTCTCAGATATCGCCTCCAGCAATCTCAGAGCAAGTGCCCTTACTTCTCTGCAATAAATACTGGCCACCTCTCTGCCATATTCAGCAAAATATCTCTAATCAACATTACTGAAAAATTGAAATTACACACACATATCTAACAAACGAAAGAAACAAAATATTTAACCTATAATGAGCAGGTTTCGAAGGCCAAGTATGGACATGGTCTTCTAACGGATAACAATGATGTCTCAGGTAATCCCGCCAGTTGAACACTTGATCTTTGTGGACGTTGAAGCTGGTAGACAAACGTGTTTTACTCAATGGATCGTCGGAATAGTATTCCATTCGGTCTTCCACAGGCATAGTGAAAAACTCCTCTGCCATTTCCAACATCCTCTTGCTCACCACATCTGGAATGTCATGATTGATTATCTGTTTATACATGCAATAATAACAATAACAATAAGGTGAATATTAAGAAACTGCATCTCATTTTTGTTTAAATCATTTACACCCGCAAGTGTTAGTAAACGAGAGCATTGTTAGAGTTAACATATTCACAAGAGGCTGTTAAGCGCATTGTTAGAGTTAACATATCCACAAGAGGCTGTTAAGCACATGTGCAATGCCACAAGAGGTGGTTATGCACATGCTTAATGTTAACAATGCCACAAGAGATGTGTAATGTTAATAATGTTACAAGAGGAGGTTAACCACATGTGTAATGTTAACAATGTAATAAGAGGTGGTTAACTGCATTGTTAGAGTTAATATATCCACAACAAGAAGTTAAGCACATGTGTAATGTTAACAATGCACAATCTTAGGTGTTAGTAAATTTGTTGAGAGCTAGTTATCTAATATCTAACAATCTTTCCTGTGATTTGAGCTCTAGATTTTTGGCTTTAATACCACTTGTTAAAATCACCCTTCACCAAAAACGTCCTGTGTTAGTAACCTATCCATGAGAGACATCTAGCTAAATAGACTGGAGATACCAATTTTCATAACATAATATTATGCAGAAAACATTAGAAATAGCTAAGAATATGAAATAAATAGTTATAAGAGTATGAAAAAAAATACAATATGAAAAAAATTGTTATAAGAGAATGAAAGAAAATACCTGGAAGAAGCCGTATTCAGCACAGGCCTGGCCAATTTGTCGGATAACCTCGGGTCTAGTAGAATCCCATAGGAGACCTTGGATGTCGACGAGAGGTATGGAGTCCAAAGAGAGGACTTCATCCAGATTTGGCCGCTCGGTGGGAGGTCTGACGTATTGTTGTGGAAGCTCAGAGTAGTTTCTTCCACTCGATATTAATGGCACTGATGACTCCTCTTTCCTGATGCAATCAATCGTCTCATCAGTTTCAGTCGATGAGGGCTTCTCTATCTCTACGTGGATCATCTCCATGTCGTAAGTTAGAAGACCTTCTCTGTGGAAATATGTCGATCTGGTTGGAGTTTATATAATATTATTTGGTGGATTCCCACGCGCTTAAATAATATTGTTTCGTGGGTCCAGACTCTGCGTAAAGGTGGCGACGGAATGACGGTATGTCTGTGACCTGCACAATAAATATTTGACAGCGTCAAAACCGAGTAGAAAATGAGTGGAAGAAGACATGATGGGTCAACTAGAGTGCGCGACTAGAATTAAAAAAGCGTGTAAAATGCGTGTAGTGGAGTGACGGAGAAATTCCAGCCACGAATCATGCAATTTACTTTACCGAGAAAACAAAATTCGATCCACGGAGGACCCACCGGGAATCAGGGTCTCTTAGTGCCCGCCTAGAGCTATCGACCGTCAAAAATGGCAGTACAGTTAAATCACCATCAAAAAATGATAACACTAATGAAAAAAAAAATGCCTTGAATTTTATTGTGACAATAATTGTACTATACGGGTGTTAAGATAATTGCAACCATATTGTAATAGAAAAAATTGTTGGTGGTTAATAGAAAAAATTGTTGCTTATAAGTGAAAAGTGGTCAACGATATTTAAGTTGTAAATAAGTTATACTAGCTGCTGTCCTAGAAGGTGCAAAGAGAGGCCGATAGGAGTATTGTTTGTGAATTATTAATTTGAAGTAATTGTATTTTTTTGACATGAAGGAAAAAATGTATTGGAAAATCTTGAATTTTGAAGTTCAATGCAAAACATTAAAACTTAGTTGAATCTCTTAGTTGTAGGGCTATCCAAACAATAAAACTTTTTGTGAAGCATATCCCTATTTGAAAATCGAAATAAATTATTTCAGACTATTTCACCATTGCAATTTCATTTGCATGCTAGCTTTGTTGCAGATGGACCACAATATGCTACATTCAACAAAATTGACTACACATTTTGCCTTATTTTTAAAGAATAGTAGACGCATGCCGTTTCCAGCAACAAAAAGACACCACATTTGAATTCCAAGAAACAAATTTGCAACAGAGAGAAGAAAAACTCTGCTTGTGCCTCCAGCAGGTTTATTATTCAATAAAGACAACCAACAATACATTAAAACTTCGAACAAAATGCCTAAAAACCGCATAACATTTTTGCTCTGCCTCTCATCCAGTGACTGCAATCATAACCATCCACTGATAGTTATGCCATAGGAACCATTTTTCGAAAAAAACTGTCAATGAAGAATTAAAAATTCAGAAATAGAAAACAAGATTCATTTAAAAAGAAAACTAACCCTTCTGCAAGCTTGCACAATGTCAGATTTCCCAGATTGGGTACTTCGCAATTCCTGTTGAATTAATAGGAGATTGGCGAGTGTTATAAATTTCCAAGCTCTACTTTGTTATTCTTGTTACCAGCCACACTTTGAAATGAAATTATCTACAACCACTTTGGAAATTCCACTCTAACCGTCCTAATAACTATTTCTATAAAAGATAACGTTCAATTTTTACAATTTTTTCTAAAAAAACCATTCAAATTTCTGAAAGGACTGAAGATTGAAAGCACCTAACTAAAGTATCGCTGAAGCAATGTTTCCTTGACCACGCCGCAAATACCATAAAAATAAAAGAGATTGATCATCAACTGAACCAAAACAAAGATGACGGATATTGATTATCATCAAGTTGAAGGGCTCCCACGTTAGAGGAAACTTTTTAATATCAAGGCCATTTAAAATAGAGGAAAGAAAAGATAAAATAAAATAAAATATAAAATTGCTAAACCAACCTTGCTTTTCAATTTCAAGGGCAATTTAAAAGAGAGGAAACAATGTTAAAATTTATTTGCCAAACCAACCTTGTTATAGAACCATTCAGTCCATGAAGGCTCTCTGCATAATGGGGACACAAGAATAAGTCCAGCAACTCGCTCCCCATATTTTATCTGCAACAGAAGATGAGATTTTCTTTTAAAACCAGATAGAGTGAAAAATAGAGTGAAAAGAACAGAGAAATAGAGTTGAGAAAAATCACTGATCTACAGTCTCTGTTCTTACTGAAAACAACGTCAAGATATAAGCCCCTGCTGTCACACCCATACAAATGACCTCATGAAGCCTGTCAACCAAATTTTAATGGAAGATCATAAGTTAGTCAAACTTTTAAAAAAGTGCATCAAAAGTGAACCTGAACTGTAATAACTTGAGGAAAAATTGGTTGATCTGTATTAATAATGTTTTTTGTAATTACCTAAAGTGATCCACCACTTCAGCCACCTGCTCTGCCAGATCGTCCACTGTAGGCACTGGAAGATTTGATGAGATAGTTGTAGCTCCTAACTGCAAGGATACTTCAATGGTAAGAACAGAAAATTATGTAAGACGAGACCATTACTTTAGTGTATGTATAGCAATTTTCTTTTTGTTTTTTGATAAATAGAAAATAGTAATAAATAAATAAATTATAGAAATAATAAATTTAAATGGTAAAATTTAACCAAAAAAAGGAAAACCAAAAACATTAAATTTTGCCAAAATAAAATGGAGTAACATTGAAAAATGAATAGGAAAAAAATGAAAAAATGAATATGACATTAGAGGGAAAGAATGGGTATGATATTAATTTCCAGATGAATATTTTTTGAAGTAATGGCAGAATACAAATAAACACAGGCGTGGAAGCAGATTGAAAAATCTAAACCATTTAATCTTACATTAAGCTCTGGACAGATGATAACGTTTATCTCACACGTTTATCAATATTCGTCCCTTCACTTTTAACCGATATCAGATTTAATGACGTTCATGAGTACTGATGCCAAGATAACAGGATACATCTTTATTTATAGATCTAATATACTTTTGACCATAGATTACAAATCCCCAAAAGAAATTGAATTACTAAACGTAAAGATGGCCTAGTATGAAGGGCACAATACTTTGGTCAAACTGTCAACGATGAAGTGAAATAATAAAAGAAGTTTTACAGGTTTGATCAAAGCACAGTGAGCTTAGGATGATGTTTCTTTAATATAGAAAAAGAGGCTATATACACAAATTTGTTCTGACTTAACCTATATCTGTAGCCAATTTCAGTCTAAAGTTTCTAAAGTTGCTAAAAATTCAGCAGTTTTAATTCTTAGGTCATCGATATTCACTTTTTGGCAATGATTTACATTTCATATTTCCCAAAAATAACAACAATCTAAGTGCATACAGAACAGATAAAAACGCTAAAAAAAGGAAAGCTGAGGCATGTGAAAGAATCACTTCTAATGTCAATAAGCCTTTGCGAATAAGAGAATATTCAGTGGGTTACAAGAAAAAAGACAATAAAAGAAAATAGGCAATAGATGGGTAGAATCAGATTTCTAACAGGAGTAAAAGGGGCTGTGGTTCAGCAGTAAGAGAATGGCATACCAGGCCACCCACCAAGGTCCAATTCCCTTAGAAAACTAATAAGCAGCTGAACACAGGTGCAAATACTGGAAGAATTATTAGTACCGCATTGCCGCTGCAGCTCAGCCCAACGGAAATGCTTATGATCATCAATTGACCCCTAGGGCCATTTTCCCAATGCAAGTGAGCCACTTATAGTGCTCAACTGCTTCAGGGCAATTATAATTGCTTTTGGGCCAGGTGTAACACTTTTCTTGACATTAAAGGATGCACTTTCAAAAAACAAAAAGAAAACCTAACAGCAACTCTTACGTGCTAGAAACCAACTACTGTTCCAAATCAAGTCAATTACAGTATCAACAAAGCAATGATGCAATCCAACTGGAGCTACTGGAAGGCTTCACTGCAAAAGAGTTTATGTAGTGTAAATACACTTACGGGATGACAACGAAGACCCCCAAAACACCGACAACAAATACATATTGATCCATACCTCAAAACGTAAAATATTTAAATATGTGACCACCTTATAGAAACTTCAATATTTTCAATAATTATAAATTACTTACACAAATGCATATGGCTATATTAAAATCGTAATTGCAACACATTCTGTTTTAAAATTAATCCGATTTATTTATTTATATTTATATATTATTAGAATAAAAAAAAAAACCGTAAATACTATATAGGATATGTGCAATCGTAAAATCAATATAAGCAAGAATATACTGACAAATGATTAGCAAGAAATAAGAAAAAATGAAAAATATTTAAATCGTATACAATATAGAGATTTAATCTAAAATTAATTTGGTGTTCGTAATTTCATTTGAGAAACAAACCATGGTATATGAAGAAGCAAGCCAAAGTTCGACTATACCACCGGAATAAAATTACTGGGTAAGAAATGCGCCCTCCTCCTCCACCCCCAAGGTTTTTTTCAATAGAGGTGGTCCCACCCCTGCTTCCATATCCCAAGGTTTAGAAAGAGTATAATAAGCATATACATCTCCACCCCAGTTATCTCCCTCATCCTTACCTTCACCTTTAGTACAAGAAGCACCCCTGCCACCATGCCCTGTGCCAACACCATCAATACCATGTGGGGTTCCACTAGTCTGAGCAGGAGGTGCCCCCTTCAAAGAATTCGTAGTTAAAGATGAACTATCCTCCAAACTTACATTTTGGGCATCTATAACTATAGTTCCGACTACAATAGAAGCATACTGACCCAATTTGAAATCACCAGAAATATTGATATGAATCAGACAGCCTGCAATCAGACAGATTACACTGACATTTGATCAGATCTCTAGATTACCTCGTCCTGAAATAAAGAGGTATTTCTCCAAGTAGAGGCTTGTATTAAGCTGACAAGTAGTATTTAATGAACCAATTCCTTTCAAATCTCCTTCACATGAGGGAGACTTGTCTCCGGATGGAAAAATACTAAGTGAATTTTCAATACTAAGAGAATAGCTCTTTCCATTTGGACTCACTGCATGGGAGTAACCATCCAGGGTAGCAAAATTCTCTGAAACTACTTCTTCCAGTTTGAAGGTCTTGTTGAAATGGCTCCCTGAGATAAGAACAAGCAGGTCGAGAGAGAGAAGCCTCCAGTGAAACTTCCCAATGAAGATGGCCATACTACCACACTGGATGCATCGCAATTCATCAGGATAAAGAAGAGAAATTTTAGTTTGATATGTCTAACAAACTTGTTCAACTTTGTCAAAATTCCTTGAAATTGTAGAACCTCTGAGAAAATCCAACAACTCTCACCATGGCCTCTCCCACTCTAAATCCATCCCATTTGCAGTCATTCTTACATGCATAGTTTCTATGGAAATTTCTGAGACAGTGATCTGATACATATTGGAAGGAGATAATAGCATTCCTCATGTATGCTTCGTATCAAGTAGATATAGTATATGACATCGAAGACATCAACAGTGAAATATATTACGGGAATTGAAATCTGAAGATCATTCAACCTTGTGTAACCCTAGGTCAAATTATTTTTGATGTATTGCTAAATCCTTTCTGCTTTCAAGTGTCAATTGGTGAAATTCCCACAGGAACCAAACTACTGTAAATAAATTGCCCATGTCTTCCTTGGTGAGTTTCTCATTTACGAAATTAGATGATCAACATTGTAGTTAACTTCACCCAAACACCGATATCAGTAATCTACTACACCCAAGTAAAACCCCCACATAACATAAACAAACAAAACCTGTAATGTGGCAGTCAAACTAAGTAACAACCTAGCAGATTAAACATATTTTTTGGGTTTCGATACAATATAATAATTATGAAAAAAAAGCCAAAAAAATTGTGTTGACAATATTAAAGTCACCTGCTAGCCTTTGAGCAGGAAGAAAAAGAGTACAGAGGTAGCATGAGTAGAGATTGAGTGCACAACACCATGTATTAAAGAAGAATGGGAAGAACCGTAAGGATGAAATCAATGTTGATGGGCCCCAGCGACTATTGCAGAGGAGAATTAATTCTGTGATGGACGTAGCCATTTTTGTAGAAGGACGAAGACTTTCGTGGTTCTGAACTACGGAAGAACAGAGTTTATTAAAAAATAGTCCTTTCAGGCTTTTAAGCCGTCAACAACCAAAATGAAGAGAATTTCTTAAGCGGTGAAAGACTTTAATTTTTGAATAAGACACATGATAGTGGTCCCCACCACTTCACTGCAAATCGGAATCGCAAGTTTTAACTTTCAGTGTCTTGTTGATGTGAAGATTTGTGATGCGATGTGATCACAATCGCAATTGCAGATCGCCGCAGATATGTTTCAAAGTTAAAGTGTCTTGTTGATATGGTAGAGTTCCGCAAGCAGAACGTTCTCATATAAGACACAGTCAAACCTTATATAATAATCGCCCTCCACCACAGCTGAGCCCCGTGGGTTTACAGACCACGCGGCATTGTTTTATTCAATCACAAGTTATGAATCAGGAGTGTTCTATTGTATGCCCCGATCGCATTAACCAAAGGGCGGACCTGATGGAGTTCTGCGACAGAGTTTATTTGCCCATCGCATCCGGTTCCTAATCGCAATCGGAAGCTCTTTTGTTTTGGGCCTGATTGCACTTTGAAATTGGCGGACCCGATCCATTTATTATGGTGGATATTTATGTGGGATTGCTTCCGATCCTTAATCGGAATCGGAACTCTTTTGTATGAGGTCCCGATCGCATAGTGATTGAAGTCCGGACCTGATTGGTTTATTAACCGGATTTAGAATTTTGGTCCATCGCATCCGACTTGTAATCGCAATCGGAACTTTTTGTTTGGTGCATTTGTTTTATTGAAAATGCGGACCCGATAAACATTTTAAATGGATTTAAATCGCGCGTTCAAAGTGCATTGTAATGTGGGCCCCCGACAGTTTTTTTTAATAGATTAGATTTAAGTTTTAATATAGTTTGTAATGTTTTTTAATAGGCGCGACATATAAAAGCCAAAAAGGCCCAAGAGCCTGTGCATTGAATTGCTTTTGTAATTTGCATAGCAGTGCGGGAAAAGAGAACACAACATCGTATATTTTGGGAGAGACATAGAGAAGTTTTTTTTGGTGCACTGCGTCTATAGTAGTCTTGATCATATTGTGTGAATCCCTCCACTGAGGAAGACATTTTATAATAGTTTTTAGTTATGTTAATGAAATAGGAAGAAAAATTTTACCCTGCAAATCTCCATCATTTATTCTCTGTGTTAGAAGGGGAGTATTATTCTCTCCATATTGTTCTGGAATTATCAGAAATTTCAACATGGTATCAGAGCTAGTTCAGGCTCTTTGAAGGTTTCAAAGAAGCTGAAAGAAGAAGAAGACTTGTTGCAGCATTTCTCCAGTAGTGTGAAAGCTTAACAGAAGATAATGTTCAAGTATTTCTCAAAAGAAAACATAGTTGTTATTTTGTTTAAAAGAGTTTGTTCTTTCAGAAAAGGAAAGACAGTTTGTTTAAGTTTAGAGTTTAGTTTAAAAGCAATGGCTGGACCAAGTACAAGAATGCGTATTGGAAATGCTTAGCTTCCACAATTTAATGTAAATAATTATGATTATTGGGCCATTACCATGAGAGCCCTGTTTGTCTCACAAGACTTATCGAAATTTGTAGAAGATGGTTTTGTTGAACCAGCTGATGAGCAAACTTTTAATGCCTTAACTCAAGCAGAGAAGAATATATTGAAAAACAATAGAAAGAAGGACTCTAAAGCCCTCTACTATTTGTATCAAGCAGTAAATGAGAGTGTGTTTCCAAGGATAGCAACAACGAAGAGATCCAAGGATGCATGGGAAACTCTGAAAGTAGCCTATCAAGGTATGGAAAAAGTGAAGACAGCAAAACTTCAGTTGTTGAGGAGAGACTTTGAAACTCTCTGCATGAAAGATTCAGATAATATAGACACATTTTTTACACATGTTATTGGGATGGTAAATCGGATAAGGTCCCATGGAGAAACTCTTGAAGAAAGAAGGATTGTGGAGAAACTTTTGAGGAGCTTACCCTCAAAGTTTGATGTTATAGTTACCACCATAGAAGAGACCAAAGATATCTCAAATTTCACGGTAGATGAACTTCATGCCTCACTGATAACTCATGAACAGAGATTGAGCAGAGATGAAAACTCATCTCTAGAGCACGCCTTCAAGATGACCTGTGGGGAAGCCAGAAGAGGAAAAGGTCAAGCAAGAGGAAGAGTGAAGAGTGCTGGTCGTACCAGAGGGTGGAAGGGACAACCTTTCACATTCACATGGAAGGAGAAACAGTCAAAATCAGAGCCACGGTCATTGCAACAGCCAGCAAGGTGGACACCAACATGCGCATGGACAAAGGTATGAAAAATCCAATGTCCAATGTCATTATTGCAAGAAATATGGGCACTATGCTAATGAATGTAGAAAGAAGCAAAATGACATGAAAAATAGGCAGAATGCTAATGTAGAAAAATAATAAAAGAACCCAAGTAATGTGATGTTAACATGTAATGTAGCACAAGATAGAGAATATGATGTTTGGTTCTTAGATTCATGATGTAGTAATCATATGACTGGAAACAGAGCAATGTTTTCCAATCTAGATGAAGAGGTTAAATCAGAAGTAACCACAGGGACTGATACTAAGATCTCTATAAAAGGAAAAGGCAAGCAGACTGAAAGAAGAATGGTGTGAGCAAAAATTTGTTCCAGATGTGTATTATGTTCCTGGTTTGAAGTGTAATCTTTTGAGCATTGGGCAGCTCATAAACAAAGGTTACAATGTAATTTTCAAGGATGATGTGTGCACAATAAAAGATATACCTCCAAGCAAGAAGATAATTTCTTAACTACAAATGACCAGCAATAGAATGTTTCCGCTCAAGCTCAACACTGACTTGAAGGGAAAAGGAAAGAGCATAGCAGTTGTAACACAAGAAGCCTTTCAAAAGGAAGCAAAAGATGAAAATTGGTTATGGCACCTGAGATTTGGACATCTCAATTTTAGAGGATTAAATTTGTTGCACAAAAAAGGAATGGTAAGAGGTTTGCCATTGATTGAGAAGCCTGACAGCCTATGTGAAGGCTACATCTTAGGAAAGAAACACAGAGAAAATTTTCCATCAGGGAAAAGAATAAGGGCGAAAGCACCCTTAGAGATCATTCACTCAGATTTATGTGGGCCGATGCAAACAGCATCAGTTTCAGGCAGAAATTACATGCTGACCTTCATAGATGATTCCACAAGAAAAGTGTGGGTTTATTTTCTGAAATATAAGAGTGAATTCTTTCATAAATTTTTCTATTTTAAAGCTCTTGTAGAGAAACAGAGCGGGCTGCACATTAAAGTTCTCAGAACTGCTAGAGGAGGAGAATATATATCAAAGGAATTTCTGCGTTTTTGCAGAGAGAACGGCATACACAAGCAGTTTACCACAAGGTACACACCGCAACAGAATGGAGTTGTTTAAAGGAAGAATCGAACCATAATGGAAATGGTGAGAAGTATGTTGAAGGAAAAACACTTGCCGAATGATTATTGGGCAGAAGCAACAAATTGTGCTGTGTATATTTTGAATAGATGCCCTACAAAATCTGTGATGAACAAAGTTCCAGAGGAAGCGTGGAGTGGTAGAAAACAAGGAGTCACCCACATGAGAATTTTTGGATGTGTGGCTTATGCACACATTCCAGATAAGTTGAGAAAGAAGTTGGATAGTAAGGGGGAGAAGTGCATCTTCCTTGGATATTGTGAAGATTACAAAGGATACAGATTGTATAGCCCATCCACAAAGAAGTTTGTAATAAGCAGAGATGTGCATTTTATTGAAGAAGAAGCATGGGATGGAAGCATAGAGAAAACATTCAATGTTAAAAGTTGTTTATCTCATGATGAAGATGAGGAAGATGTGATTGAAATTAACAACTCATCAGTAGCACAACCTCCACCAACACAAGGACAGCAAGGGACACCTCAAGCAGCAGCAAGAACACCCTTGAGAAGAAATGGGAGGGCATCGCCAAGCACACCACATGGAGCAGGTTCAAGTGCTTCTTCAAGCACGACTATGCCAGATGAAAGAGGAACAAAGTTCAAAAGTGTTAATGACATTTATGTGCAGGAAGCGACAAATGAAGGTATGAATTCCTTACTTTCTTTGTATTGTCAAGTTGATGACCCTATTCATTTTGAAGATGCTATTAAAGATAGAAAATAGATTGAAGCTATGGATGATGAAATTAATGCCATAGAAAAGAACAAAACATTGGAGTTAGTTGATCTCCTAGAAGGTAAAGAATCCATTGGAGTTAAATGGGTCTACAAGACCAAAAGTAATGATGAAGGTAAAATAGAAAGACACAAGGCAAGAATTGTTGTCAAGGGATATAAGCAGAAGCATGTGATAGATTATGATGAAAATTTTGCACCGGTTGCAACAATGGAAACTGTGAGAGCAGTGCTTTCCATAGTAGCACAAAACAAATGGAAAGTTTACCAAATGGACGTGAAGTCAGCATTCCTAAATGGAGTATTAATGGAAGAGGTTTACATTGAACAACCTCTCAAATATGAAAAGAAAGGCCAAGAGCACAAAGTCTGTAGATTGAAGAAAGCTCTTTATGGGCTGAAGCAAGCACCAAGAGCGTGGTACAGTAGGATATACTCCTATCTACTAGAAAATGGATTTGAAAAGTGTCAGGGAGAACCCACCCTCTACATCAAAGAAAAAGATGGTAAAATGCTAATTGTTGTATTATATGTTGATGATGTTATTTTCATAGGTAATGATGATTCCCTTATTGAAAATTTTAAAACAGTCATGAAAGAAGAATTTTAAATGACTGACATGGGTTTGTTGAGATACTTTTTAGGAATAGAAGTAGAAAAAAGTGAAAATGGGATTTTTATCTCACAAGAAAAATATGTTAACAAGTGCTTGAAAGATTTATTACAAAAAGAAAGGTAAGCAACAATCACTCCTGCACAAAGGATGGGATTAAAACTCACAGGAGAGGACATGAAGGATTTTGATCCCAAGTTTGTGATAAAAGACAATATGCCCTTACATGTATTTTACTGCAACTAGGCCCAACATAATGCATGCTGTTAGTTTGATTTCCAGATTCATGGAGAAGCCAAAGGATACACATTGGCAGGCAACAAAGAGAATTCTGACGTATGTTAAAGGAACTAAAAGATTTGGTATTTTATATACTGCTTCAGAAAATTCAAAGTTAGTTGGATACACTGACAGTGATTGGGCTGGAAGTGTAGATGATCGGAAGAGCACTTCCGGTTATGTTTTTCATATGGGTTCAAGAGCCATTTCATGGGCTTCTAAGAAACAGTCAATTGTAGCATTATCTACAGCAAAGGCAGAGTATGTGGCAGCTACAGTAGCAGCGTGTCAAGCAATTTGGATGAGAAGGATGTTGAGAAGTTTATGCCAAGAACAGGTAAAAGGGACAGTGATTTATTTTGACAATAGCTCAACTATTGCATTGTCAAAGAATTCAGTGTTTCATAAGAGAACAAAACACATAGATACAAAGTTTCACTATATCATATAATTGGTGAACAATGGAGAAATTGTTTTACAGCATTGTAAAATAGAGGAGCAATATGCAGATATTTTGACAAAACCATTGGGGCATAAGACATTTGAATTTTTAAGAAAATGCTTAGGTATGATTGATAACCCAGTAGCTGACTTTAAGGGGGAGTGTTGAAAATATTAAAGTCACCTGCTAGCCTTTGAGCAGGAAGAAAAGAGTAAAGAGGCAACAACAACAGAGATTGAGTGCACAACACTATGTATTAAAGAAGAATGGGTAGAACCGTAAGGATGAAATAAATGTTGATGGGCTGCAGCCACTATTGCAAAGGAGAATTAATTCTATGATGGACGTAGCCATTTTTGCACAAGGACGAAGACTTTAGTGGCTATGAACTACAGAAGAACAGAGTTTATTAAAAAAAATAGTCCTTTCGGGATTTTAAGCCCTCAACAACCAAAAATGAAGAAAATTGCTTAAGTGGTGAAAGACTTTAATTTTTGAGTAAGACACGTGATAGTGGTCCCCACCACTTCACTGCAAATCGCAAACGCAATTTTATCTTGTAGTGTCTTGTTGATGTGAATATTTGCGATGCGATGCGATCACAGTCGCAATCGCATCTCGCAGTTGATATGTTTGAAAACTTAAGTGTCTTGTTGATATGGTAGAGTTCCGCAAGCGAAACGTTCTCGTATAATACACAGTCAAACCTTATATTATAATCGCCCTCCACCACAGCCGAGGCTTGTGGGTCCACAGACCACGCGACATTGTTTTATTCAATCGAAAGTTATGAATCGGGAGTTTTCTGTTGTATGCCCCGATCGCATTAACCAAAGGGCGGACCCGATGGAATTGTGCGACGGATTTTATTTGCCCATCGTGTTCAGTTCCTAATCACAATCAGAAGCTCTTTTGTTTTGGTCCCAATTGCACTTTGAAATTGGCGGACCCGATCCATTTATTATGGTGGAGTTTTATGTGGGATCGCGTCTGATCCTCAATCGAAATCGGAACTCTTTTGTATGAGGTCCCGATCGCACAGTCATTGAAGTCCACACCCGATTGGTTTATTAACCGGATTTAAATTTTGGTCCATCGCATCCGACTTGCAATCGCAATCAGAACTTTTGTTTGGTGCATTTTTTTTATTGAAAATGCGGACCCGATAAACATTTTAAATGGATTTAAATCGTGCATTCAAAGCGCATTGTAATGTGGGCCCCCAATTTTTTTTTTTAAATAGATTAGATTTAAGTTTTAATATAGTTTTTAAATTTTTTTTAATAGGCGCGACATATAAAAGCCAAAAAGGCCCGAGAGCCTGTGTATTGAATTGTTCTTGTAATTTTCCCAGTAGTGCGGGAAAAGAGAACACAACAGCGTATATTTTGAGAGAGACAGTGAAGTCTTGGGTGTGCACTGTGTTGTAGCAGCAGTCACTATTTTGAATCCCTCTATTAGAGGAAGAATTTGTAATAGTTTTTTTTGAAGAAATAGAAGTTTGTTTTTAGAGTTGAAACTCTGTCTCCTGTCAAGAAATTTTAATATTTTCTCTGTGTTGAATAGGGGAGTTTTATTTTCCATTTTATTGTTCTGGAATTTTCAGAAATTCCAACAAGTTGATTTAATGCCATGAAGCAAACATTATAGAGGAGAATGCCACGGTAAACTCCAAGTAGTATATAAAAACTTCTGTAGAAGGAGATGACATGAAACTGATTGCCAATTGGAGGTAAGCACTTAAATTGACAGACACTGCAAATACTATAATGCCATGGATAAAAAATTTGCAAACATATGCATCCATTTGAAACCAAAAAAGAAGGATCCTAAAGGACATTGCGAAACAAGTACAACTCTAGCTTCTTGAAGCTAATTACACAGCTATAGAACCGTTGCTTGCCAAGGCCAAAGAAAAAGGACAAATGTAGGGATTAATCATTCGGGAAAATATTGTTGTCTTTGGAAAATTTACTCACTTGTTTGGTCCATAGTATGAAACTATCCTTCGCCTTCACAAGCAACTTCGTATAGGCCATGATAACAAGGCTAAATGAAAGCTACTATATTCCCCCAAATACCCCACAGAAACACTGAATTTGCCACATACATTAGAGGAGCCGAACTCCAAAGTATAAGTATGATTGAATTGTATAACAATTGCTAAGAAATATAAGAAACTAACTCCATGGAACCCCAAACAGTAGCAACATCGAGTGCTCACTATCATCTTTGTCATATGCATTGTGTCACAAATAAATATATACATGTGTGCAAAATAAGTTATACAGTGATTCTCAATCATTAGTCAGGAAGTACCATTAACATATTAGCTTAAGTAATTGAAGTATACATTGGAATTCAGAATTCCCAAAAGACACAACACTCTAACTCAAATAATAAGTAGACGCTAAGGGAACAAAATCAAAATTACCCAACAATACTATTAGAGAGATATGTTTGATTTCCTACTCACGCTGCACAGACATCGCTACAGAGACATGTGTCTATGTGGTCTTGGGAAGGGAGAAGATCTAGGGTTTCCCGAATTGCACAACTGATTGTTGGCTAAGCAATTCACACTAAATATTGAGATCCAGTAAAGAATTATATCAAAAATAGGTCACCAAGTTAAATTGGGGATCTAAAACTGACGAGGGAAATTATTTCTCCCTGTAATTTTCATCGATAAAAAATGGAGCTCTGAAACTGGTGCATTTTGCACAATAACCAACGATGATCATACCTCATCGAACGCTGTCAATATAGACGAACCCCAATTCAAATGCAGCAGCAAGAGAACAATGGAATTGAATTGAACCTTGGAATTGTTGGGTTGGTTGTACATTGAGTAAAAAATTGTCGATGATGACGATGGGAAGAACTCGAAGCGTCGAGGAATGAAATTATATAGCAACTCCGGCGAAGAGGCAAACGTGTTCTTGGTTGTAGAAGAAGCTAGAGGATGAACTTACACAGTCTGCGGAACACAAAACAGGAACAAAATGGTGAACAGAGTAGAGTTAGTTGGAACCAGTTTTAAATGAGTAACAAGTGTCATTTTTTAAATGAGTAACAGGTGTCACTTTTTAAACGAGTAACAGGTATCGTGCCCAGATAAAAAGTGTTGAGTAACAGGTGTCCTCTGTAGAATGAATATGTTGACGATCAAAAAAGTGATCTCTTTCATAAGAGAAGGCCTATTGGCCTAATTACACTATTATAATTTTTTTTCATCGTAAATGATTATTTTATTATTATTTAATAATGAATTTAAAAAATACATAAATAAAGTTTTTAGAAAATTTCCCAGTTTATACTTTAAGTTGCACACTACATCATAGTCATATATATGTATATGGAAAAACATATACTACAGTTACAATAAAACATAATTAGAAACTGTGAGATATTCTACAAAATTTGATATACTAGGGAGATAAATATAGATAGTTACTAAATTGTCTAGCATGATATAACTATAATACAAAAACTGAAATATTGCTTCATCAAAATCTTCAATAAAGATTTGAAGAATTGAGAATCAGAGAGGCAGGGGCATGTTTATTATTGTGCTGAAAATTGTGTTAGTCTTTCTCTCTGGAAAGTTGAATTGAATCGTTGTTAGTGAAAATGCAGAGAGATCCAAGCTAAAACATGCTATCAATATGACAGGAGTGAACAATTTAGACATAGTCACTCACAAGCTCTTCAATGAAGATGGTATTAGGTTCCAAGGTTAAGGCACTTTTTGATAAGTGTCTGTTGTTTTATTAAATTCCTTATAAATGTGTTGAAATGTTAGATTTTAAGTTTTTGTGGTTTTTGTTTAGAAAACGATTTGGATTTTTTACAACATACTTTGAATCTTGTCAACATTTCATATTCCAAAAGGGATTTATCTTTATGACAATAAATGAATGAAAGAAGAGTCAATTCTTGTCTAAATTCGATATTCTAAAAGGCATCCATCTTCATGACATGAATGAAAAAAGAGAAACTCTCAAAGAGAAATAAATAAATAATGAAAAAACAAAATTATTATTAAAAATAATATACTAAAATCTAAATTAATTGATTAAAAAACTTAAACTTAATTTAATGAATTATAAAACTTAGATCTAAATAAATGCAATAGAAATGAAAAAGTAACCCATAATAATAATTTATTAATAATTTAGTTATTTATTTATAAATAAATAATTATTTACTCATTATAATAAATAAATAATTATTATTATTATAAATAATCATTAATAATAATTAACTAATTTATTCATTAAATAATCATTAATAATAATTAATAATTAATAAATTTATTTATTTATTATAATAAAACATAATTGTTGTATGAATTTTTTTTAATGTGAATTTTTAGAGTTTACTGGTGACCCAAAAATTTGAGTTGAAATTTTGATTTGTGTTGTTTAAGTAGGTTTTTGTATATATGGATTGAACATCTTGAAAAAACCCTAAGGCACTTAGATTGTGCATAGTTTACCCATCAAATTCCTACAGTATTTCAGAAAACTCCACTAGAAAAGTTTCTAAAAAATGTCATTAAAAACAACTAGATTATTATTATAAATAAATAATCATTAATATTAATTAATAAATTTATTTATTTATTACCAATAAATATTTGAAATAAATAATAAAATTTAACTTATTTATTTTTTAAATAAATTAATTAATTTACTTATTAATAATAATTATTTATTCATTCATTCGTAGTTATTTATTTATTAATTTTAATAAGTAAACATATTAATTTAATTTAATTAAATCCTAGAAATGAGAGAAAGGGAAAATTGATAGAAAGTGGTTTTTAGCTTCTATTATTTTGTGCATCCAAGTTTGGTACTTTCAACTGGGATTTATTTGTCAATCACTCTATAACACATTTGGAGTCACTAAGAATTTGGATGCAGTTTCTATTTTTCGCTTTGCTGGAGTCATAAGTGCCCAAGAAGCTATCAACTTTGCTTTCATGTTGGTCCCATTTCCAATTAATATTTTGAATGTAGATGAACTGTTTCCAGTCATTTTAATCTAGTCCTCGCCACCAAAAATATAATTTTACGCATATCCATCAATGAAACCAACAGGTAAATAATAGGAGACAGATGAGAATATAATCCTCCTAGGGCTTTTGTATTGCTAGGACATGTAACCTTTGAATAGAGAAATGATCTTGGAAGATGAAGGGAGAATACTTATGCTATCGCTATAAAATTTATCCATGTTCCTTGTTGATTTATGGTAGAATCAGATGTGCTATAAGTCTCAAACTTTGTGGAGAGGCTTAGACACATGAATTACAGATAACCCATAAATTTTTTTGGGAAAATCCACCCATAAACAATTTTATTCGATAAATGAATTATTTTTATGAGAACCCTAAGTCTAACTTAGGAAATTAAAATAATTGATGGGTATTAATTTAAACTATGGGTGAAACTTCTAGAAAAAGCAGATCAAGTCTAAATGTAATCTTAGTTGTTGATTCGAGATCTAATATCGGTCGTTGAAGTCTTAACGAGAAGACTATAAAGGAAGACGATCAAGTGATCGAATTTTCTAAAGTGAGCAGTGCTCAAGACGAAAACCAAATCAAGTGATCAAGTGATTGAATTGTTTAAAGTGAGCAGTGCTCAAGACGAAAACCATATCAAAGTGATTCTTCATTGCACTGAGAGACAGAGACAATATCCGGAGAGAAATATTTATCAACCGGAGAATCATCAGCAGAGAAGGGTAGACATAGATCCAACAGTTACTTCGCAAAGCGAGAGAGGCTGACGCAGAGCCATGAAAAGCCATGCAGGGCTACGCAAAGGTTGCGCAGAGGGCCTAAGGAAATATGAGGGTTTGCTGAAAGGTCAATTTCAAAAGCCGGAAGTTGGGGTATGAGACCGGGAGGCAGAGATTGAAATTTTTGTGGAGCATATCGATTCACTAGCTATGTGACAGAGTGCCCAAAAGGGTTGATGTTGGGACTATGCAGTGACTATGTAGAGGCAGCGTAGAGCCTGCTAGAGGCACATCATATAGTGGTCGGATCAGCCGGGATTTCTAGTGATACAGTGAGGTAACCTCACTGATATTTCTATTAGTCATATTCTATGTAACTGAATTTTCCTAAGTGACATTAAGTGATGTATTTAGATATTACTGCTGCTTAATAATAAAACCCTTATATTTGTTGCACCGGTTTTCTTGAATTGGGTTATTCTAGGGACATTTGTCCAAAAATAACAGTGTCATGTGTGTGTTATTTCTCTTGCTTAGTTTATTGTCTTCACATATAATTTAAGTAAGTAAAGTTTGCTTCAGTAACTGTTTCAATGTTTTCAGAAGTAATCTGCAAAATAACTTGTTAAATCTAATTTAGAAGTAGGAGAAGTAGCATATCTAGGACTTGGAATTTTCACATTCCTAAGGTTCCAAATGCCCCAAGCGACAAAGATGGGAAGAACACTTAGTATTTTTTATTTGTTTTCCTAGAAGCATATAAAATCCCCAAAGGTGGGCCAATCATATTCTCTCCAATGCCCAAAACTTGCATGACATAGTATTGAATTTTTTAGTTGTTTGGTAGTTGACAAGGAGGTGGTCCATCCTTTTCTCATGTTATCTGCAAAGACAACAACTAATTGGTCCCACAAAGCCTCATTTCTGAAAATTCTCCCAAGTCATAATTTTGTTATGTAATACCTTCGAGGTAAAGAATTTTATTTTATTGGGCGTATGGTATTTCCAAATAATTTTATTCCACCATATGATGTCCTCAGTTACAAAAGTGTGAGCATTAACTTCATAGGATTCACTGGTTTTAACTTTACCAAATGAGGAGTCCTAAGTCCATACTAATGAGTCCTTAAATTTTGTCTAAGCACAATCCATTGCTAATTAATTCTTTGAAAAAATGATTCTATTCCTTTTCTAAGGAACCACGCAATTCTGCTGGGGTCAACCAGTAGCTCTTTATAGGAAAAGAAAGATTAATTCTTATAATATATTGAAAGTGGCAGAGTCCTTTTAAATACAAACAATGGATCAAATAAGGGGATACTTTGTAAACTCTAACACAACCTATAAAAAGGTCTTTTCCAAGAACAACCTAGAAGAGCCCCGTTACAATATTATGGCTTACTACTATTACATGACCAAAAACTAGAACTTATGTTCATAGAATAAATGCCCAAGTATCTATTTTTTTAATTAATTAGTTTAATTAAAAGGGAAAAGACGAGCATAACTACTTTAAAATATATATAAACATTTATTCCATTTTAATTAAATTCATTAAATTAGAATTAGAAATTGTAATATGAATGATTGTCATATGAAATCATTTAGAATTTTTTGGGCAAGTGGTATTGATAAGTCATGCTATTAACCACTTTATTGTAACAAAGCCTATTTACAAATTAAGAAACATTCTATATGTTTTTAACAAATTAAGAATATTGTTATATGTTTTTTAAATGTATATATGATATATTAATTCTTTTTATATTTAATTAATAATAATAATAATAATAACTTAAAACAAAACAATAATTTAGTTTTTTTTTTTTGAATTTTAATAAGTGAGATGTATCATGAAATGGATGCTTTCATGTTTATTATAGATTGATGTCCATTAACGTTTACCAACCATTTGATTTCATTAACTTACATAATTAATATTATATATTAATATTCTATAAAACCTCATACATATTATCTTTAAAGATATTAATATTCAATAAATAAATGGTACGAGTGTGTGTTTACATTTAAAAAGTAACGCTTCGATCCAATCAAAATAGACACTTTCACCCCAATATTTGTACTTATATCGAAATTTACACTTGTACACACTCTCTCTATTGTTATATTTATACATCTCAAATAAAGACAACTTATATCGAAATGTACACTTGTACTCTCTCTATTGTTATATTTATAAATTTCAAAGAAAGACAATATTGTGTATTTGTGGGGATGGGTTGAAATGATATGGTATTTTGTACACAGTGAAAAATGATTTTAGGCTAGTTAGATACACTAATAGTGATTGGGAAAAAAGTGTGGATGACATAAATAGTACATCAGGATATGTTTTTTATATGAGTTTAGATGTTATTTCATGGGCTTCCAAGAAACAACCAATAGTGTCATTATCTATAGTTGAAGCTCAATATTTGACAACAACATGGAAAACATGTCAATCAATTTAGATGATAAGAACGTTGAAATATTTATGGCATAAATAAGAAGGAACAATAACAATTTATTGTGATAAGAATTTTTCAATTGGGATGTCTAAGAATTTAGTTTTTCACAAAAGGAGTAAACACATTGACAATCAGTATCATTTCATTAGAAAGCTCATAAAAAATAGACAAATTGTTTTGCAACATGGTAGGTCGTAAGAGAAGTTTGGAGACATTTCAAAAAATAATTAACAAGAGAAAGTTTTGTCCATCTCAAAGACTGTTTTGGAATTGTGAATGTCACTAGTTGTGATTAAGAGAGAGTATTGGCAATTAATCACACATACTGAAACGAAATGAATTGTCTGCACCATACCTATAAAGCACAAGAAAATTAGTTTGCAGATTTAGCTTTCTAGTAGAAGTAATATGAAGTAAATGGTTTTTTGAACTTGCGTACAACTTTCCCCATCCCTACATTACATCCAACATTCAAATCACTGTAAATATCTGCATGAAGTTGGTGAGATGAAAATCCAAAGCTTTTACTGTGCAGCAACAATCTGTACTGTGTAGTGTCTGAAAAATATTTTGTGTATATGCATCCATATTTTGGTTTAATGATTATTCTTCCATAATTTTATACAACAACATATGTTTCAAGTTATGTATTAATATATATATTTTTAGTCTTTTGCGTTGAAGTCGTGTGTCTGCAGCTAAAATTTGAGGAGTGAAAATAGGTGGGCGCGTGAAAAAGAAAGTTTTTACTGTGTGAAAACAAAGCTTGGTAAATATTTTTAAATTTTCTTGTTTCAATGAGATGAATAGAGATGGTTCGTGGGGTCTTGGTTAAATGGTGATGACACTGGTTGTTATAGCACTCATCACAGATTCAATTCTCTTCTCCATCGGAGTGATGTATCTAAACATGTTGAAGAAAATAGAATAAAAAAAAGAGGAAAAATGAGAAAATGAAAGATACTACCAAACTTTTTAAAAAAATGAGATGAATAGAAATAGATACTCCAATAATTTTAAATTTTTTTTTTTCTTCATTAATACATAATCCAAAGTATATTCCTCGGTGCTCATCCTAGAAACTTAATATTTAATTTTATTGAGCATTACTCTGTTTTACTTTCTGTAATTTATGGAATTTATGCTTTGTGTTTTTACTGTCAAGTGAAATATGTGTCATTTGGTGTGCACGACAATGTCTATTGTTTCATCCTCTGCCTTTACTGTCACTTCAATTTTCCGTACAAGATGCTTGTTTCTATACATATGATTATGATTAATCTCTTCTCGTATCACATAAATTCATCACCAACTAAAATCAAAAGGTATTTCATTTTTCCTAATCCACTTTGTTGGTCCAAATTTATACCCACCAATGTAAACACATGTTAAGATTGCATCATCCAAAGTGTTCATGAACTAAGTCTTAAAAATTCGTATTAAGAAATGTAAAATACATAATGTTGTTAATGGACTTGCGCAAACGATCCATGGTATGAAAACTAGCGCATCCCTACAATCAATGGAGATTTTCATGCACGTTGTTGAATAGAAAATTGGCAAGGATTGGGGCTCTCTTGGGTTTGCATTTTTTCGAGATAATTGAAGCAAGAAAAGAAAAACCGAAGAACCATTTGAGAGAAGTTGAGTTGTTGGGTGCAATATAGAATCAGTTGAGATAAGTTCAGTGGTTGCGGTGTAGTATACCTTCTGTGTGACAAAGGCCGAGCAACACTACGAAAGTGAGTATCCATTACCTAGCCCAAGACAGTAGAGAAGGCTCAATTTGAAATGTTGGATGAAGCATCACAAAGGGTTTGAAATGCAAAATACAAAGGTATGTTTAAATCGATGAAGTACCACAAAGGCTTTGAAATGAAAAATACAAAGGTATCTTTAAATTGATGAAGTATCAAAAGGGTAGATTTTCTTAGCATAAGAATAAATAATCTAATTTGAAATTATTGGAGTACATCGATTTTAAGGTTTTGCACGGATTAAGAATTTACAAAGGCTTAGATTATTTACTTATTTACTTCAATTCCAGAGGAAGACTTTATTTGAAGACTAAAATTAAAGACAACGGTGTGTTGTAAAGGGGTTTCTTCAACGTTAGCTAGTGAAGGTTATTGCTCCAGCTAAGCTAGAATGTCAAGGTATTATTTGGAAGTTTGAATATTAATTTATCCCTTATAAGTTTGAAGATTAGTTTATCCCTTATAAATCAAGAAGTTTGGCATTTTAAAATTATTAGAATTTTCTCTAAAGAGTATGTTGGGCAGATGAGATATATTATTAAAACTTTGGCATTGAGATTTAATGAAGTTTTATTTAAAAATAAAACTTTGGAGTTGGTCTGTTAGGTCCCTATATTACTAGTTTAGTCCCTTATTGTTATTAGTATAGCCCCCTTATTGTTATTGTTGTATCCTTGTAACCCCAATATTGTTATTATTGTGCCCTTAAATTATTATTGTTAGATCAGCTAGGATTATAGTGTGGCCCCACGGACTCCTATATATAGAATGAGGTTTTGGTCATTTGTAGCATCCCAGAATTGTTCATTTAGGTAATGTATTGGAGGTTTCCCCCTCGAAGTAACTGAATTCTAAGGCGTTGATCTCTCTTTTCTTCTATTTTTGGAGTTGGTTTCACAACATTTGGTATCAGAGCTTTGGATTCTAGGGTTTCGCTACTCCAAACAGGTCATTGTGGAATTGTCGCTATAATTTTTTTTCTACGAAGGTTTAGAAACTGAAATTGCTAGAGCGCGAAGACTATATCCTGAAGAACATCGTCAGAAAATTTCAGAGCTTAGTTCGTAATATTTTCGGATATATGATCTATGGAAGTTATGGATTTTTGTAGGCCACTGAATTTAACGTAAACAGGTCATCACGAAATTTTCTCTATAACTTTTTTTCTACAAGGTTTCAGAAGCTGAAATTTTCAAAGAGCGAAGTCGAAATCCTGAGGAATGTCGTGGAAAATTTTCAGAGATTGATTCACATTATTTTTGGAGGTAGGACCTGTGGAAGGTAGGGATTTTTCAGGCTCCCAAATTTCATCTCAAAGAGGTGATTGTGGGAAAATATTCATAATTCTCTCTCTGAGCATCGGATTGGAATTATGTAAAGAGTGTACGAAAGTACATGGACTGTAGTTTCTTTTATATCAATTTCAGAGACGGAGGAGGAAACAGTGACACGTGGCAAGTTGTACAAGTTTTCTCTACTGAACCCGTCCATAATTAGGTCATTGTGGGAGATTGAACATAACTTTTTCTTGAAGAATCCAAATTAGGTCAGACTAGTGGCATTCGAAATATGCTTTAGAGGGCTACATCAAGGCCAAATTTCAGATATTGAAGATCCAAAATCACAGAGATAATTCAGTTTCAATATCGGGCTCCTCAAAAGCAAGAAAAATGTGTGTATTTTTTTCTTTCCGAATTGCATAACTCTTGTGTAAAAAATCAGTTTGAAGTGATTCCAAGGGCCTATTGAGCATATATTTCAGTATTGGGTTCGAAAATGCCTCCTAAAAGGAATTCAACACCCATTAAGCCTTTAGAATACTCTACTATGACTCATGAAGATGAAGAATTGCAACAAGATCTATCAAAATTACAAGAGAAAGTGCACCAAATTTCGCTCTTGTAAAGAGAAACAAAAAATGAAATGGAAGTTTTGAAGAAAGGCGTGGAAGCAAAGATGGATGGTTTGAAGAATAATATGGATGGTCTGAAGAATAACATTGATGGTTTGAAGAAAGGAGTGGAAGCTAAGATGGATGGCATGGAAGCTAAGATGGAGGACATGGAAGAAAAAATCAAATACAACATGGAAAACATGAAGAATGATCTAAAAGCAGACATAGAAGTTTTGACAAAGTTGATACAATAAAAGATTCCTAATGGCGAAAATATATTAGAAGAAACTCATGATGAGAACAAAATAGATGTTAATATTGATTTCATAAACTCTAATGTTGGATGGAAGAACCACCATATTCCAAATATGGATATAAGGAAGTTTGATGGCAAGAATCCCATAACATAGGTACTACAAATGGAGAAATATTTTGATCTCAATAATGTCCAAAACACACAAAGGGTATGCATTGCAATTTTAAATTTGGAACATAATACATTTGTATGGTATCGATGGCTTTACTTCCGTAAAAAAATTGTCGCTTGGTCAATTTTTATGGAGGAAATGATAGCACATTATGAGGATACAAAGAGAAACACCTTATTTAGCCAATTGATAATCTCAAACAAAAGGGTTCAATGGTGGAGCACATTTAGGACTTCAAAAAATTGAATACAAGGGTAACTGATATTCTAGAGGAACAAAGGATTGATGTCTTCATAGGGAATTTAAAGGATAACATCCAACATGAAGTTCACGTTTGGGAACTTGATTCATTTGAAAAGACATTTATGTTGGCAAGAAAAATTGAATGTAAATTATGGCGACAAGGAAGCCTACCACTCACATCTACAAAGATGGAAGTGTTCCTACTCCTAGACTTCCACAACCTACAAGGTTGACACCACAACAATTGGAAGAAAAAAGAGAAAAAGCGCTTTGCTACAGTTGTGATAGCAAATACACTAAAGGTCATAAGTGTGCTAAGAAGAAATTATTTTACATAGATTGTGAAGAGGAAGAAGAAAATGAACAATAATCTTCAAAAGAAGAAGATATACACCATGAACCAACCCTAGAAGAGGAAGAAATGAGTCTGAACATGTCCTGTAATGCATTGGAAAGAATTACCACTCCTTAAACTCTCAAGATAGAAGGACATATCAAGAAGAAAAAGGTAATAGTGTTGATTGATTCGGGTAGTACCCATAATTTAATTCATTGTAAGGTAGCCAAGGAATTGAATTTTTTCCTATACCCAGCACTAGAATGTCAAGTGATGGTTGCAAATGGAGGAACTATAAATTGCTCTATAAAATGCCATAATATCAAGCTAACCATGGGGGAATATGTATTGAATGGTCCAATGCTTTCCATTCCAATGGGAGGCGCTGATGTTGTACTAGGAGTACAATGGTTACAATCTTTGGGGACGGTAGCTTTTAATTTTCAAGAAATTTTCTTGAATTTTTTTTAGAAGGAAAGGAAGTCAAATTACGGGGTATCGCAGGGAAGCTGAGAAAGATAATAAGCTCTAATGTCATGAAAAATATTCAAAATAAATAACAATGAGGCGTAATTGCACAATTATGCTCACTAGAAGTTCCAACATCAAAATCATCTATTTCTACAGATCTCCAAAAATTCTTGGACAATCATTCCAAGGTGTTTGAAACTCCCAAAGGACTCCCACCTATTCTTCATCATGATCATGGTATTCATTTGATTCCAGAAAGTGTTCCTCCAAACATCAGGCCTTATAGATATCCTTATGTCCAAAAGAGCGAAATTGAATGTATGATTGCAGAAATGTTAGAGGTTGGTATAATTCAACCTAGTCAAAGTTCTTTCTTTGCTCCAGTAGTATTGGTGCAGAAAAAGGATGGATTATGGCGCATGTGGCCAGATTATAGGGATCTCAATAAGCTCACTATTAAAGATAAATTTCCCATTCCTATGATTGATGAATTATTGAACGTATTACATGGAGAAATTTATTTTACCAAGTTGGATCTTTGTTCAGGATATCATCAAATTATAACGAAGACTGAAGATATTCCTAAAACAACATTTCAAACTCATGACGGTCATTATGAATTTTTGGTCGTGCCTTTTGGCCTTACCAATGCACCTTCTACATTTCAAGGGTTGATGAACTCCATTTTGAAACCCTTAGAAAATTTGTGCTAGTATATTTTGATGATATACTAATCTATAGCAAGTCTTGGAAGGATCATGTTCAAACATGTTGATAGGGTGCTCAAACTATTGCAGGAGAAACAATTATATGCAAAAGCATCCAATTTTTTCTTTAGAGTACTAGAGGTGGAATATCTCGGTCATATTGTATCTCACGAGTGTGTTAAGGTAGACCCTAACAAAATTAAAGCCATTAAGGAATGTAAAGTCCCCACAACCATAGGGCAGTTGTGAGGATTTATCGGGTTAATAGGGCATTATCGCAAGTTTGTTAAGAATTATGAGAGAATAGCAGCACATATAACAACATTATTTAAGAAATATGCATTTTCATCGACTCCTGAAGCAACTAAGGCCTTTGAACATCTTAAAGAGGCAATGTGCCTAACATCGGTCTTAGCTACGCCAGATTTCACAATAACCTTTATTGTGGAATGTGATGCTGATGCAGGAGCATTCAGGCTAGTCAGCAATGTGATAACATGGTCACATGTTGTGACTAACAAGGGGTTGAAAGAAAATAATTTTATTAATTTTATTTGTTTAAATATGTGAGAGTGTTTATTTATGAGGATAGGATGTAGGTGGCTAAGTGATCCTCCTTATATGGAGATCAGGCCAAATAGTTAGATTTATTTGGCTAGAATAGAATATGAGAGATTTTAAAAGTTTTATTTAGTGTTAGTTTAGAAAAAAATGGGATTGAAGAGATTTTTTAGGAGAGGTTGAGAGATTTCTGGTTCAGAATCAGAATTGATTCATGAAACCATGTATTTGTATCAATTATGTTTTCCTATATAATTAGAGAGAGTGTGAGAGTGTGATGGGATATAGGCTGAACCACTAAGGCTGGAAGTCCTCTGGAAAACTGTAAGGGCCATGAACGTTGAAGATTTGGCCAACGAAAGGTTGTAAGTCATTGTTTCAGGTTATATATATGTTGATTGGGGTTATATGTATTGGTTGTTAAATTCTGAAATTAGAAGTTGAACTGTGTGCATTTTTATTTGAGTTTAAATAACATAATACAATACTGATCGAATGTTAATGGCGCTGAGTGGGTTTTAATGTTTGAGTCTGCGGTTCATTGAACAATATCGATGTGATATATGAAATAGTTATTGAAGTCATATACGAGAGAAGGAGATTGGATATATTTAAATTTACATCGATTCTACATGAAACTGCCATACATAGTCATTGACTGTAAGGCGTGTTATTTCTCCAAATACAACTGAGTCGACTGTTCTCTGCATTTAAAACTCTGTTTTTTTTGGGTGAAATGGATTATTATAAGCTAGTGATTATTGCAGATAGATTGTATGCATTTTATTGAATGGTTCGATTCATAGGAATCGAAACCAGTTCTGAATCGATATTGAGTCAGGTAAATCGCCTTAGTATAAAGATCCAATCCAATTAATATTTGTTATCAGAATTTATCCCAAGTTGGAGGTTAATGAATTGTAAATTGCATGGCATGGAGCCTCATCCTCTGAGGAAAACGCAGAAACATAAATTCTGGGATTGTAAACAGACCCATTTTTAACAGGAGCAAATTTATATGCCACCATAAAGCGTGTTGATAGCGTGTGTACTGGAGATGCAGAGTGGAGGTTCAGAGTCGACTTGTGAAATGCCAACGAACAGCTGAAGAAAATGAATGTGAAAAGAGGTAAAAGCGTTAAGGTCACAGAGGGAGTGGTCTATGTTTCGAACGCAGAGTAGAAAGCAGCGTTAAATGGTAAAGGAATGCGTGGTTTAAATAAATGAATTGACAGTTGAAATTGCAGAAATTATGTGGCCCAGGACTGCGTTTTGTAAGTTGCATATGTGAATCAATTTGGATAGCGCTGGAAGGTAAAATTTGTTTAAATTGTGAGTCGAGTTGAATTAGAAGTAATCAATTTAAAATTGCCATCAATTGCTACTGTGAGGTCGATGTAAATGTACAGTTTTCAAATTCTGCTGTGATATGGTTAATATGAACGTGGATTGGGTGTTGTATATATAGTGATCAGTTTTCCTGAGATAATGGATCGAAGTTTGCAATGATCGAGTGGAATTGGGTCTTACTGCTGGGACAGTCGATTTGAATATCGATTTGTTTTGCATAAATGGTTGATACAAATCTTGAGTGTTGCTGTGGATGATCGATTGTTATTGCCAGAAATATGATGGTAGCAGTATGGAGTTCTATCAGAATGCAGTGTTGTGAATTTGGTAGAATGCGCTTTTAAAGCATGGATACATTTTGTTGACTTTTGGTTGTAAAGAGAAATCCAATTTTAAAATTCATATGTGATGTTTATGAACGAAAGATTGAGAGTTTGAATGGAAGTTAAGATTGAAAATTTGGGTTGAAGTGTATAGATGTGTATTAATAATGGGTTCATAACCATTGTTGTTTGTAGCAAAGAAGCTTCCAAAAGATGATGAAATTGCCGTGTTTTGTTGAAATTGTTTGAGGCGCAGATTTGTATATGCAACTGAGGAAAAGATCCAGGTTATTTGCAGGCTAGCCCTGCATCAAATTTTGGTATCAGAGCAAGGTAACGCTCTGAAAAGATTGTTTTTGAAAACTGAATTTTAAATTTAGCATATATATGATTGCAGGAAGTGCGTTTGATGAAAATAAGGATCAGAATGGAGAAAGCAGAGAATGCCCGGGAAGGTTTGGTAATAATGTTTAAGTCGATTGCATGACTGATTTGATTGAAGATTGTTTAAATATTGTTGAATGCAATGGTATTGATGATCGAAAGAGCAGAGATTGGGTAGGCAAAACAGCATTTGCTTACAAACAGGTTATCGGAAGGAATTGATAGTAGTTGAAAGATACTTTGATGTGAAAAGATTGTGCAGGTCAGTAGAAGCAGTGGATTTGCTGAAAGGTGGAATGAGTTGTACCAGCATCATAGCATATGAGCTATGTAAAGAAGATCGGGCAAGAAGAATTCCCAGAGGAATAAAGGTGACAATACCCGACAGTAACAAATTTACTGAATGAAGAAAGGAAGTGAGCAATTGAAGATGCAGAGCCTAAAGCAGCTCCACAATTGTGATTGTGGACAGGAGATAACAATTCCAGCAAGAAGGGTGTTGGGTAGAATTGTTAGTCAGTGAAAGGTTCGAGGAAAGAACCAATAGGTGCCAAAAGGCTAAACTCGGGAAAGTTTGGTGAGGCATGAAGTAGATTTGTTATAGGCGAAATGGAAAAGGTTAGTTGCAGCTCACTAGTGAACAAGGAAAGTTCACCAGAGGAAGGAAAGGAATTGACTACTGATGGTCATGACAAGGGTACAAAGGAAAGTCACAGACATAGGGAAAAGAGTGCTGAAGCAATTGGACTCAAAGGAATGAGTAAAGAAGAAAGGGACATAGAGTTGGCTGAGATGAAGGCAGAACTCAGTCATTTGGAGAAGCTGGTATTGAAAGGAATTAGAGAAAAATGGAAACAAGGATTTTATGTGGGAAGAAGAGTTAAATGGCCTGTCAGAGAATTGTTTGCTGAGAAATTATTACTTCGAAGAAATGAGAATGAAGAAGTAGAATACATCTGTGAACCAGAGAAAGGACCTCTCCTTGGGGAAGAAGATAGTGATGACAGTATAGAAGAACTGATCTATGCAGATCAGAACGAGAGGAATGTGTTGACATCATCTGCACAGACAAGAGGATCTCATATTTTTGGGATTAATTATTTTTGTGAATGTAAATTTGCAGGTATGTAGCCTAAAGAATTTGAACCTGTGTATGAAAAAGTGAAAGGAGCAAAGGCAAGACAAGCAGGAAAGGAGATGCATAAGGACTTGCAAGACTTCAATTGGTGGAGAAAATTAAAAGGTATGGCTGAATGGTTATGTCTTCTTTTAGTGGAAACTTATTGGATTATATTTGAAGGAATTTTAGCATGGATGGGAGACCAATGGGAGATGGAAACAGGAAATGAAACAAATGCATTGCAGATTTATGAAGTGAAGGGAAGGAAAGCTCACACCGAGAATTTAGCTGAAGAAGGTAAGCCAAGGAAATCTTTGCAAGATCAAAGTCTTATCAAAGAAGAGGAAGAGGCATTATTGTCTTATTTGGACAAACTAAGTATTGGAAGAAATTGTGTAGAACAGGAAGGTATTCTACAAACTTATGATGAAGTTGCCAAGCATAGTCAAGAAGTTGCAATCCCAGAAGTTTTCTTTGATGAGGAAGAAATCAGAGATGTTGAGGAAGAATTTCTCAAAAATTTAGTGAACTATCAGAATAGTTCAGAGGAGCATGAGGAGCTGACCATTGAGGCTTCGAATGAAGAGCCTTGCATTTTTGAAACTGACATGTTGTGTATGTTTTCAGGTTTGATAGGTGAGGAGCAATTGGACAATGTGCTTATGCATGTTGATGAAGAACTGAGATTGCTGGAAGAAATGGCTGAAACAGAAAGATATTTTGAGCATGTATTTAATAATTTTGAGAATGATGGTATTGACAGGGAAATTTTCATGATTAAAGGAGCAGAAGGTAAACAAATGAAAGAGGAAAGTATGGAAAAGGAGAATGTACAGCAGACATATGTCAGTGGAGTTCAGTTAAAGACAAATGGTAAAAATGAAATTGAGAAATTATGGAAGATGAAATTAGAAGAGAACATGGGCAGCAAGAAGGAAAAATTGGCTACAGGAATTTATATCAGCAAGAACAGAGGAAAACAGCAAATTAAGATTTGGGAACCTGGAGGAACAGAAGTGAGAGTGATAGAAGAATTAATTCAGCAGCATAATGAAAGTGATGACCAGTTACAAAGTAAAGTTTGGGATACTGGATGGACAGCAGAAGAAACACATGACCAGGAGGTCATGGAAACTTTCAACTTTGGGAGTCTGATGCAGGAGCATTCAGGCTAGTCAGCAATGTGATAACATGGTCACATGTTGTGACTAACAAGGGGTTGAAAGAAAATAATTTTATTAATTTTATTTGTTTAAATATGTGAGAGTGTTTATTTATGAGGACAGGGTGTAGGTGGCTGAGTGATCCTCCTTGTATGGAGATCAGGCCAAATAGTTAGATTTATTTGGCTAGAATAGAATATGAGAGATTTTAAAAGTTTTATTTAGTGTTAGTTTAGAAAAAAATGGGATTGAAGAGATTTTTTAGGAGAGGTTGAGAGATTTCTGGTTCAGAATCAGAATTGATTCATGAAACCATGTATTTGTATCAATTATGTTTTCCTATATAATTAGAGGGAGTGTGAGAGTGTGATGGGATATAGGCTGAACCACTAAGGCTGGAAGTCCTCTGGCAAACTGTAAGGGCCATGAACATTGAAGATTTGGCCAACGAAAGGTTGTAAGTCATTGTTTCAGGTTATATATATGTTGATTGGGGTTATATGTATTGGTTGTTAAATTCTGAAATTAGAAGTTGAACTGTGTGCATTTTGATTTGAGTTTAAATAACACAATACAATACTGATCGAATGTTAATGGCGCTGAGTGGGTTTTAATTTTTGAGTCTGCGGTTCATTGAACAAGATCGATGTGATATATGAAATAGTTATTGAAGTCATATACGAGAGAAGGAGATTGGATATATTTAAATTTACATCGATTCTACATGAAACTGCCATACATAGTCATTGACTGTAAGGCGTGTTATTTCTCCAAATACAACTGAGTCGACTGTTCTCTGCATTTAAAACTCTGTTTTTTTGGGTGAACTGGATTATTATAAGCTAGTGATTATTGCAGATCGATTGTATGCGTTTTATTGAATGGTTCGATTCATAGGAATCGAAACCAGTTCTGAATCGATATTGAGTCAGGTAAATCGCCTTAGTATAAAGATCCAATCCAATTAATATTTGTTATCAGAATTTATCCCAAGTTGGAGGTTAATGAATTGTAAATTGCATGGCATGGAGCCTCAGCCTCTGAGGAAAACGCAGAAACATAAATTCTGGGATTGTAAACAGACCCATTTTTAACAGGAGCAAATTTATATGCCACCATAAAGCATGCTGATAGCGTGTGTACTGGAGATGCAGAGTGGAGGTTCAGAGTCGACTTGTGAAATGCCAACGAACAGCTGAAGAAACTGAATGTGAAAAGAGGTAAAAGCGTTAAGGTCACAGAGGGAGTGGTCTATGTTTCAAACACAGAGTAGAAAGCAGCGTTAAATGGTAAAGGAATGCGTGGTTTAAATAAATGAATTGAAAGTTGAAATTGCAGAAATTATGTGGCCCAGGACTGTGTTTTGTAAGTTGTAGATGTGAATCAATTTGGATAGCGCTGGAAGGTAAAATTTGTTTAAATTGTGAGTCGAGTTGAATTAGAAGTAATCAATTTAAAATTGCCATCAATTGCTACTGTGAGGTCGATGTAAATGTACAGTTTTCAAATTCTGCTGTGATATGGTTAATATGAACGTGGATTGGGTGCTGTATATATAGTGATCAGTTTTCCTGAGATAATGGATCGAAGTTTGCAATGATCGAGTGGAATTGGGTCTTACTGCTGGGACAGTCGATTTGAATATCGATTTGTTTTGCATAAATGGTTGATACAAATCTTGAGTGTTGTTGTGGATGATCGATTGTTATTTCCAGAAATATGATGGTAGCAGTATGGAGTTCTATCAGAATGCAGTGTTGTGAATTTGGTAGAATGTGCTTTTAAAGCATGGATACATTTTGTTGCCTTTTGGTTGTAAAGAGAAATCCAATTTTAAAATTCATATGTGATGTTTATGAACGAAAGATTGAGAGTTTGAATGGAAGTTATGATTGAAAATTTGGGTTGAAGTGTATAGATGTGTATTAATAATGGGTTCATAACCATTGTTGTTTGTAGCAAAGAAGCTTCCAAAAGATGATGAAATTGCCGTGTTTTGTTGAAATTGTTTGAGGCGCAGATTTGTATATGCAACTGAGGAAAAGATCCAGGTTATTTGCAGGCTAGCCCTGCATCAGATGCCTCAGGAAATGGAATTGGTGTTGTTTTAATGCAAGAAGGAAAACCCATGCTTTTGAAAGTCATCCAATCAAAGGAAATTATTTACAGAAAGCTATTTATTAGAAGGAAATTTTAGCAATACTACATGCACTAAAGAAATGGTGACCTTACCTAATGGGAAGACACTTCAAGGTAAAAACTGATCATGATAGTCTTAATTTTTTTTTGGAACAAAGACTATCTTCAGAGAGCAACAAAAAAGGGTCACAAAGATGTTGGGTTATGACTTCGAAATAATCTACAAAAAAGGGAAGCTAAATGTTGTTGTAGATGCACTCACAAGAAGGAATGAAGAGGTGGAAGCATTGCTTTGTGCCATTTCTATTATCCAACTGGATTGGATAACCGAACCAAGGGATGAATGGAAGAAGCACGAAGAAGTGTGGACACTCGTTCAAAATTTGCAACAAGATCCTAGTACATCTGATACATTTAGTTGGAAAAATGATTCCTTATGGTACAAAGATCGCTTATATCTTTGTAAAAGTTCCCAACTAAAACAAAATATTCTTTTGGAATTTCACACTTCTCTTTTAGGATGTCACTCAGGATTTTTAAAAACTTACCACAGGGTGAAGAAAGAATTTTTTTTGGGATGGCCTTAAATATGATATTCAAAAGTTTGTAGCAGAATGTTTGGTTAGCCAACAAAATAAACTTGAGACAATTAAGACCTCGGGTCTTCTACAACCTTCATCCATTCCAAGTCAACGTTGGGAGGATATTTAAATGGATTGTTTCACAGGTTTACCCAATTTCGAAGGAAAGAATGTCATCCTGGTGGTAGTTTATAGACTTACCAAGTATGCACACTTTTGTGCATTATCTCATCAATTTAAACCAAGTACAGTTGCTACTACATATATGGTCACAACTCAAAAGCTACATGGAAACCCAAAGATTATTGTGAGTGACAGAGATCCCATTTTTACTAGAAATTCTTGGACAGAGTTATTTTCTTGTTTGGGTACTCAACTAGGTCATAGCTCATCTTATCATCCTCAATCTAATGGTCAAACTGAGATAGTGAATAAATGTTTGGAAGGATATCTTCGTTGTTTTGTATTTGATAAACAAACAAAATGGGTCAAGTGGTTACCTCTCGCTGAATGGTGGTATAACACTTCCTTCCATACTACAGCAAAAATGACCCCAATTATGGAACTTTATCGATATCATTCACCGTCCATCACATCATATTTAAGAGAAATTTCTAAGGTTCAATCAATTGAATATCACATCGAGCATCAACAAGAAGTTCTCCAACTCTTAAAGGATAACCTAAATTTGGCACAAAATCGAATGAAACAACAGGAAGATCAACATTGTAGCAAGAGAAGTTTTGATATAGGAGACTGGGTATTTTTACAGCTACAACCATACAAACAAATGTCCCTCAAGCAAGCTAAGAAGGATAATAAATTATCACCAAAGTACTGTGGTCATTACAAGGTGTTGCAAAAGATTGGTACTATGGCATACAAATTGGAACTTCCTGCTTCTTCGCGAGTGCATCCAGTTTTCCATGTTTCATGCTTAAAGAAGGTTATAGGTGAAAATCTTCTAGTTCAAAAAATATTTCCAGAACTTGATGAGGAAGGAAAAATCATATTGGAACCTGAAGTAGTCATAGAAACAAGAACTCGACAACTACAAAATCGATCAATTTCAGAGTATCTCATCAAGTGGAAGAACTTACCCACTGAAGATTCTACATGGGAGGATGAGAATTTTATACAGAAGAACCTAGAGCTACTCAAGTGTTGAGGACAACACTTTTTTGAAGGAGAGGGGAATGTTATGTCCCTATATTAATAGTTTAATCCCTTACTGTTATTAGTATAGCCCCCTTATTGTTATTATTGTACCCCTGTAACCCCAATATTGTTATTATTATGCCCTTAAATTATTGTTGTTAGGTCGGCTAGGATTATATTGTGGCCCAATGGACTCCTATATATAGGAGGTTTTGGTGATTTGTAGCATCCAAGAATTGTTCGTTTATGTAATGTATTGGAGGCTTCCCCCTCAAAGTGGCTGATTTATAAGGCGTTGAACTCTCTTTTCTTCTATTTTTGGAGCTGGTTTCACAACATATTCATTATGTTTTGTCATAGCATTGTGTTAGAGGGATAAGAACATTGACATATTAAAAAGGTGGTTGGAGTGTAGAATTTGCAGTGTATATATTTTTGTTGGCTCATTGGTATTGTTTCTCTCAGTAGACTCACTGCTACGAGAAGAAAGTTTTGAAGTTTTCTGTTACATGCTATGACTTGCATTCTTGATGGGTGCATGATCGATTGAACCCGACACCTATTTAAACCATTGAAAATTTGTTTGTATTGGGTGCATTTTCGGTGGTAATTGACACCCTTTTTTTTCAAAGTTGATTGCTGGAGAAAATGGCCAAACTAAATGATTTAGTACAGTTATTAAGAAATTTAACGTTATCATCTGTCAATAATAATTTCCAAGTTAGCAAGGACATGCTCTGTGACATCCAATCATGTTTGAAAAATGCTAAAAGAAAAATTGAATTCTTGGAGTTAGAATCGAAGTTACAGCAAGACGAACTTCAAAATAAAACTTGTGATTCTTAACTGATGTTTATCTAGAACAACAATGTGTTTGAGCCCGATAATCAGTCAAAGAATGATTAGAGAAATGAAGTGTTTTTAGGTGAAAATTTGGACACAGTTAGAAGTGCTGATGTGAAACTTTTTATAAGACCATGGGAAGAGATGATACACAATAAACACAAAACTGGTCTTGGTTATAACAATGATGTATCTTTTCACATTCGAGACTTCACTAAGTCTACAAATTTTGAAGTGTAGGTTTTCTGGATGGTGTAGTTTCAGAAAAAGATGATAGATGCCAACAGTGTAATAGAGTTGTACATATGAAAGATCAATTTTTTGATCTTCACCCGTATGAGCATTGTGGAAAGATAAATCATGAGTCAAACAAATGTTCAAAAAAGAAGGGAATTGTAAGAGAGAAGCTAAGTTTTGGATGGATTGCTTCTTGGGAATGGTCGAAAGCAGCCAAGAAGATCTACAGATCATATCGAGGAATTTGTTTGAGAGTGACGAGTCTTGCAGTGATGACAAATATTTCTCACCTTGTATCTGACAAGGGGGGATTTGTTGGTGGGTGGTCTGCTACAGGTTTGAGTTTGAGATGTCAAGCGAGCCTAAGTCAGTGATCCACATCCTCAGCCACAACGTCAGTTGATTAAGTTGTTTCTAAGTGAGAACTTCCAAATTTAGAATTGTTCGAGGAACTGCTATGACAGTTCCAGAGTTTGTGAACATCGTAAAACCACATTTTTGGTTCTGAGAACTGCTATGTCGGTTCCATAATTAGTGTTGTTTGATACTTTGAGTTCTCCCATTTTCGGTTTTTGGTCATCCTTGAAAACCATTTCCAAGAGACATTCAACTCTTAGTTGAGATGAATTTTTGCATTATGAGTTCTCATTCTTTGACTTTGGTATATCCCTTCGGATTAAGGGCAGAATATTAGGCAACTAATCCTTGGGTTAGTTTGTGTTAGGTAATCGGTTTTTAGAGTCCAAGAAACCTTGGGAACTGATTCAACAGTTTCTTGATGTATTTATATGTGTACACATTGTACATCATTCTTCGATACATTCATTAATATATTGTTGAGTTTTTTTCCAATTTTTGTGTTGTGTGTCTTAAAAGTGTATCAATATGATCAGGGATGAGTATATCCATGGATAATACCATAGAAATAAACAAATAACAGGTTAAGAAAATGTAGGCCTCATGATTATTTCATGATTGAATCATGAATATGGAGGTTTCATAAGTATCAGAAGATAGATGGTATCCAAAATTGTAATAACTTTGAATAGGATAAGCAAACACTTAATCCTTGTTTCATATTCGAACCAACATTTTTCAATGAACTTCTCTCTTGCCATAGAAAATGCAATTTTTTCCATATTGATATTCACAATTAATGGTAACATCTGTGGTGTAGGCCCAACTACCATTATGTCATGTGTTGTAAGATAATCTACTTTGACAATAATAGAGAAATGACAAGCATAAATCTGTTAGCACCCTGTAATTAGCAAGATTTGCAAAAGTCCAATTGCAGGGAGAACACTTATTTCAACCACTTTGGGATTCTAGGATCTAGCCCTCCTGAATCCGGAGAGGGATCTCTCCAATCAAGTGCAAAGATTGATTTATCTTTTTAAAAGCTTTTGGTGTGATGATATTAGGCTAGTTATGAAGACCGAGGGTTTTGTTTGTTTTTGGATGCTTGAGCATGATTTTTACTTGGGTGGAAAGTCCTAAATGGAAAGAGCTTCAAAGGTGTGAAGTTGTAAGAAAGCAAAACAAGTTTTTGGCTAAAAAGATAGAGATAACGCTGGTTTTTAGTCCATTTGGCTATGGAGTCATAATAGGATTTAATTGAAACAACAAGGTTCAAGAGTGGTCCATGGAGCAAGTCATCTATGTCTAAGGATCTCTTTAAAGTTGATTTTATGGAATGAAATGATACAACAAGAAGGGGAAATAAACAAATGTAGAACAAAGAGAAACCTAAGATCTGGTAAGTACTTTGAAACTAGCCAGATTTTGACATACACTTAAGAAAGACATAAAATTAATCCAAGATCTGGTAAGTACTTTGAAACTAGCCAGCTTTTGATACACTTTCAATAGAAAAACATTTAAACAGAGAGGGAAAACAAATGATAACAAAGAATGGTCTAAGATCTGGTAATTACTTTGAAACTAGCCAGCTTTCAACACGTTCTTAGGGAAACTTTCAGAAAATATTTTGGGATAAAACTAAAGGACATGGCTCACCATAAATTCCTCAGTTCATATCTACTTAACATAAACTGAAAATAACATTCAAGAATAACAATTAGACTAGAAAGTAGGACGAGGGAATGCCAACATTCCTAACTTCTTGAAACTGAATTAAATAATTCCTAAACAACAAAAATGGGAAGAAAACATGTAGATAAATCTTATCAGTCAGAGAATGGTACTGATATACAGTAAATCCTAACTCTATGCTTGTTGTTCTTTATCAGAGAAAATGGAAAAACTGAAAACAGAAATAAAATAACAATTTACAATAAGAAATGACATCACCGTTGACATAGACCAGGATCCCATAAATCAACTTTTCCATCATAACCCTAAGTCTAACTTAGAAAATTAAAATAATTAATGGGTATTAATTTAAACTATGAAATGGAAGTTTTGAAGAAAGGCGTGGAAGCGAAGATGGATGGTTTGAAGAATAATGTGGATGGTCTGAAGAATAATATTGATGGTTTGGAGAAAGGCGTTGAAGCTAAGATGGATGGTGTGGAAGCTAAGATGGAGGACATGGAAGAAAAAATGAAAGACAACATGGAAAACATGAAGAATGATCTAAAAGCAGACATGGAAGGTTTGACAAAGTTGATACAAGAAATGATTCCTAATGGCGAAAATATAGTAGAAGAAACTCATGATGAGAACAAAATAGATGTTAATCTTGATTTCATAAACTCTAATGTTGGATGGAAGAACCACCATATTCCAAATATGGATATGAGGAAGTTTGATGGCAAGAATCCCATAACATGGGTACAACAAATGGAGCAATATTTTGATCTCAATAATTTCCAAAACACACAAAAGGTATGCATTGCAATTTTAAATTTAGAACATAATACATTTGTATGGTATCGATGGCTTTGCTTCCGTAAAAATTGTCGCTTGGTCAATTTTTATGGAGGAAATAATAGCACATTATGAGGATACAAAGAGAAACACCTTATTTAGGTAATTGATAATCTCAAACAAAAGGGTTTAATGGTGGAGCACATTTAGGACTTCCAAAAATTGAATACAAGGGTAACTGATATTCTAGAGGAACATAGGATTGATGTCTTCATAGGGACTTTAAAGGATAACATCCAACATGAAGTTCACGTTTAGGAACTTGATTCATTAGAAAAGGCATTTATGTTGGCAAGAAAAATTGAATGTAAACTATGGCGACAAGGAAACCTACCACTCACATCTATAAAGATGGAAGTGTCCGTACTCCTAGACTTCAACAACCTACAAGGTTGACACCACAAAAATTGGAAGAAAAAAGAGCAAAAGGGCTTTGCTACAGTTTTGATAGAAAATACAATAAAGGTCATAAGTGTGCTGAGAAGAAATTATTTTACATAGATTGTGAAGAGGAAGAAGAAAATGAACAAGAATATTCAAAAGAAGAGGATATACACCACGAACCAACCTTAGAAGAGGAAGAAATGAGTCTGACCATGTCCTGTAATGCATTGGCAAGAACTTCAACTCCTCAAACTCTCAAGATAGAAGGACATATAAAGAAGAAAAAGGTAATAGTGTTGATTGATTCGGGTAGTACCCATAATTTTATTCATTGTAAGGTAGCCAAGGAATTGAATTGTTTCCTATACCCAGCACTAGAATGTAAAGTGATGGTTGTAAATGGTGGAACTATAAATTGCTCTAGAAAATGCCATAATATCAAGCTAACCATGGGGGAATATGTATTGAATGGTCCAATGCTTTCCATTCCAATGGGAGGTGCTGATGTTGTACTAGGAGTACAATGGTTACAATCTCTGGGGACGGTAGCTTTTAATTTTCAAGAAATTTTCTTGAATTTTTTTAGAATGAATGGAAGTCGAATTACGGGGTATCGCAGGGAAGCTGAGAAAGATAATAAGCTATAATGTCATGAAAAATATTCTGAACAAAGAAAAACGAGGCGTAACTGCACAATTATGCTCACTAGAAGTTCCAACATCAAAATCATCTATTTCTACAGATCTCCAAAAATTCTTGGACAATCATTCCAAGGTGTTTGAAACTCCCAAAGGACTCCCACCTATTTTTCATCATGATCATGCTATTCATTTGATTCCAGAAAGTGTTCCTCCAAACATCAGGCCTCATAGATATCCTTATGTACAAAAGAGTGAAATTGAATGTATGATTGCAGAAATGTTAGAGGCTGGTATAATTCAACCTAGTCAAAGTTCTTTCTCTGCTCCAGTAGTATTGGTGCAGAAAAAGGATGGTTCATGGTGCATGTGTCCAGATTATAGGGATCTCAATAAGCTTACTATTAAAGATAAATTTCCCATTCCTGTGATTGATGAATTATTGAATGAATTACATGGAGCAATTTATTTTACCAAGTTGGATCCTTGTTCAGGATATCATCAAATTATAATGAAGACTGAAGATATTCCTAAAAAAACATTTCAAACTCATGAGGGTCATTATGAATTTTTAGTCATTCCTTTGGGCCTTACCAATGCACCTTCTACATTTCAAGGGTTGATGAACTCCATTTTCAAACCCTTAGAAAATTTTTGCTAGTATATTTTGATGATATACTAATCTATAACAGGTCTTGGAAGGATCATGTTCAACATGTTGATAGGGTGCTCAAACTATTGCAGGAGAAAAAATTATATGCAAAAGCATCCAAAAATTTTTTTGGAGTACAAGAGGTGGAATATCTGGGTCATATTGTATCTCACGAGGGTGTTAAGGTAGACCCTAACAAAATTAAAGCCATTAAGGAATGTAAAGTCCCCGCAACCATAGGGCAGTTGTGAGGATTTATCAGGTTAACAGGGCATTATCGCAAGTTTGTTAAGAATTATGAGAGAATAGCAGCACATATAACAGCATTATTGAAGAAATATGCATTTTCATGGACTCCTGAAGCAACTAAGTCCTTTGAAAATCTTAAAGAGGCAATGTGCCTAACACTGGTCTTAGCTACGCCAGATTTTACAATAACCTTTATTGTGGAATGTGATGCCTCAGGAAATGGAATTGGTGTTGTTTTAATGCAAGAAGGAAGACCTATTTCTTTTGAAAGTCATTCAATCAAAGGAAAGTATTTACAGAAAGCTATTTATTAGAAGGAATTTTTAGCAATACTACATGCACTAAAGAAATGGTGACCTTACCTAATGGGAAGACACTTCAAGGTAAAAACTGATCATGATAGTCTTAAATTTTTTTTGGAACAAAGACTATCTTCAGAGAGCAACAAAAATGGGTCACAAAGATGTTGGGTTATGACTTTGAAATAATCTACAAAAAAGGGAAGCTAAATTTTGTTGTAGATGCACTCACAAGAAATAATGAAGAGGTGGAAGCATTTCTTTGTGCCATTTTTATTATCCAACTGGATTGGATAACCGAAGCAAGGGATGAATGGAAGAAGGACGAAGAAGTGTGGACACTCATTCAAAAGCTGCAACAAGATCCTAGTACATCTGATACATTTAGTTGTAAAAATGATTCCTTATGGTACAAAGATTGCTTATATCTTTGTAAAAGTTCCCAACTAAAACAAAAGATTCTTTTGGAATTGCACACTTCTCTTTTAGGATGTCACTCAGGATTTCTAAAAACTTACCACAGGGTGAAGAAAGAATTTTTTTTGGGATGGCCTTAAATATGAAATTCAAAATTTTGTAGCAGAATGTTTGGTTAGCCAGCAAAATAAAGTTGGGACAATTAAGACCTCGGGTCTTCTACAATCTTCATGCATTCCAAGTCAGCGTTGGGAGGAGATTTCAATGGATTTTATCACAGGTTTACCCAAGTTCGAAGGAAAGAATGTCATCATGGTGGTAGTTTATAGACTTACCAAGTATGCACACTTTTGTGCATTATCTCATCAATTTAAACCAAGTACAGTTGCTACTACATTTATGGACACAATTCAGAAGCTACATGGAAACCCAAATATTATTGTGAGTGACAGAGATCCCATTTTTACTAGAAATTTTTGGACGGAGTTATTTTCTTGTTTAGTTAGTCAACTAGGTCATAGCTCATATTATCATCCTCAATCTAATGGTCAAACTGAGATAGTGAATAAATGTTTGGAAGGATATCTTCGTTGTTTTGTATCTGATAAACAAACAAAATGGGTCAAGTGGTTACCTCTCGCAGAATGGTGGTATGACACTTCCTTCCATACTGCAGCAAAAATGACCCTAATTATGGCACTTTATAGATATCATTCACCATCCATCACATCATATTTAAGAGAAAATTCTAAGGTTCAAGCAGTGGAATATCACATCAAGCATCAACAAGATGTTCTCCAACTCTTAAAGGAAAACCTAAATTTGGCACAAAATCAAATGAAACAACAGGAAGATCAACATTGTAGCAAGAGAAGTTTTGATATAGGAGACTGGGTATTTTTATAGCTACAACCATACAAAAAAATGTCCCTCAAGCAAGCTAAGAAGGATAATAAATTATCGCCAAAGTACTATGGTAATTACAAGGTGTTGCAAAAGATTGGTACTATGGCATACAAATTGGATCTTCCTGCTTCTTCACGAGTGCATCCAGTTTTCCATGTTTCATGCTTAAAGAAGGTTATAGGTGAAAATCTTCTAGTTCAAACAATATTGCCAGAACTTTATGAGAAAGGAAAAATCATATTGGAACCTAAAGTGGTCACGGAAACAAGAACTCGAAAAATACAAAATTGATCAATTTTAGAGTATCTCATCAAGTGGAAGAACTTACCCACTGAAGATTCTACATGGGAGGATGAGAATTTTATACAGAAGCACCTAGAGCTACTCAAGTGTTGAGGACACCACTTCTTTGAAGGAGAGGGGAATGTTATGTCCCTATATTACTAGTTTAGTCCCTTACTGTTATTAGTATAGCCCCTTTATTGTTATTGTTGTACCCCTGTAACCCCAATATTGCTATTATTGTGCCCTTAAATTATTGTTGTTAGGTCGGCTAGGATTATATTGTGGCCGAATGGACTGCTATATATAGAAGGAGGTTTTGGTCATTTGTAGCATCCAATAATTGTTCATTTATGTAATGTATTGGAGGCTTCCCCCTAAAAGTGGCTGATTTATAAGGTGTTGATCTCTCTTTTCTTCTATTTTTGGAGCTGGTTTCACAACATATTCATTATATTTTGTCAGAGCATTTTTTTAGAGGGATAAGAACATTGACATATTAAAAAGGTGGTTGGAGTGTAGAATTTGCAGTGTATATATTTTTGTTGGATCATTGGTATTGTTGCTCTCAGTAGACTCGCTGCTACGAGAAGAAAGTTTTGAAGTTTTCTGTTACATGTTATGACTTGCATTGTTGATGGGTGCATGATCGATTGAACCCAACACCTATTTAAATCATTGAAAATTTGTTTGTATTGGGTACATTTTCAGTGGTAACTGACGCCCATTTTTTCCAAAGTTGATTGCTGGAGAAAATGGCCAAACTAAATGATTTAGTACAGTTATTAAGAAATTTAACGTTATTATCTATCAATAATAATGTCCAAGTCAGCAAGGACATGCTCTGTGAAATCCAATCATGTTTGAAAAATGCTAAAAGAAAAATTGAACTCTTGGAGTTAGAATCGTAGTTACAGCGAGACAAACTTCAAAAGAAAACTTGTGATTTTGAGCTAATGTTGATTTAGAACAACAATGTGTTTGAGCCCGATAATCAGACAAAGAATGAAAAGAAATGAAGTGTTCTTTGGTGAAAATTTGGACATAGTTAGAAGTGCTGATGTGAAACTTGTTATAAGACCATGGGAAGAGATGATACACAATAAACACAAAACTGGTCTTTGTTATAACAATGATGTATCTTTTCACATTCGAGACTTCACCAAATCTACAAAATTTTGAGGTGTAGGTTTTCTAGATGGTGTAGTTCCAGAAAAAGATGATAGATGCCAACATTGTAATAGAGTTGTACATATGAAAGATCGATTTTTTGATATTCACCCATATGAGCATTGTGGAAAGAGAAATCATGAGTCAAAAAAATATTCAAAAAAGAAGGGCATTGTAAGAGAGAAGCTAAGTTTTGGATGGATTGTTTCTTGGGAATTTGAAAAAGCAGCCAAGAATATCTACAGATCATATCGAAGACTTTGTTTGAGAGTGACGAGTCTTGCAGTGATGACAAATATTTCTCACCTTGTATCTAACAATAGGGGATTTTTTGGTGGGTGGTCTACTACAGGTTTGAGTTTGAGATGTCAAGTGAGCCTAAGTCAGTGATCCACATCCTCAGCCACAACCTCAGTTGATTAAGTTGTTTCTAAGTGAGCACTTCCAAATTTAGAATTGTTCGAGGAACTACTATGATAGTTCTAGAGTTTGTGAACATATTAAAACCACATTTTTTGTTCTGAGAACTGCTATGTAGGTTCCATAATTAGTGTTGTATGATACTTTGAGTTCTCCCATTTTCGATTTTTGGTCATCCTTGAAAACCATTTCCAAGAGACATGCAGCTCTTAGCTTAGATGAATTTTTGCATTGTGAGCTCTCATTCTTGGACTTTGGTATATCCCTGCGGATTAAGGGCGGAATATTAGGCAACTAATCCTTGGGTTAGTTTGTGTAAGGTAATCGGTTATTAGAGTCCAAGAAACCTTGGGAAATGATTCAACAGTTTCTTGATGTATTTATATGTGTACACATTGTACATCATTCTTTGATACATTCATTAATATATTGTTGAGTTTGTTTCCAGTTTTTGTGTTGTGTGTCTTACAAGTGTATCAATATGATCAGGGCTGAGTATATCCATGGATAATACCATAGAAATAAACGAAGAACAGGTTAAGAAAATGCAGGCCTCATTATTATTTCATGATTGAATCATGAATATGGAGGTTTCATAAGTATCAGAAGATAGATGGTATCCAAAATTGTAATAACTTTGAATAGGATAAGAAAACACTTAATCTTTTTTTCATATTCGAACCAACATTTTTCAATGAAATTCTCTCTTGCCATAGAAAATGCATTTTTTTCCATATTGGTATTCACAATTAATGGTAACATCTGAGGTGTAGGCCCGACTACCACTATGTCATGTGTTGTAAGATAATCTACTTTCACAATAATAGAGAGATGACAAGCATAAATCTGTTAGCACCCTGTAATTAGCAAGATTGGCAAAAGTCCAATTGCAGGGAGAACACTTATTTCAACCACTTTGGGATTCTAGGATCTAGCCCTCCTGAATCTGGAGAGGGATCTCTCCAATCAAGTGCAAAGATTGATTTATCTTTTTAAAAGCTTTTGGTGTGATGATATTAGGCTAGTTATGAAGACCAAGGGTTTTATTTGTTTTTGGATGGTTGAGCATGATTTTTACTTGGGTGGAAAGTCATAAATGGAAAGAGTTTCAAAGGCGTGAAGTTGCAAGAAATCAGAACAAGTTTTTGGCTAAAAAGATAGAGATAACATTGGTTTTTAGTCCATTGGGCTATGGAGTCATAATAGGATTTAATTGAAACAACAAGGTACAAGAGTGGTCCATGGGGCAAGTCATTTATGTCTAAGGATCTCTTTAAAGTTGATTTTATGGAATGAAATGATACAACAAGAAGGGGAAATAAACAAATGTAGAACAAAGAGCAGCCTAAGATCTAGTAAGTACTTTGAAACTAGCCAGCTTTTGACATACACTTAAGAAATACATAAAAGTAATCCAAGATCTGGTAAGTACTTTGAAACTAGCCAGCTTTTGATACGCTTTCAATAGAGAAACATTTAAACAGAGAGGAAAAAAAAATGATAACAAAGAATGGTCTAAGATCTAGTAAGTACTTTGAAACTAGCCATCTTTCAACACATTCTTAGGGAAACTTTCAGACAATCTTTTGGGATAAAACTAAAGGACAGGGCTCACCATAAATTCCTCAGTTCATCTCTACTTGACATAAACTGAAAATAACATTCAAGAATAACAATTAGCCTAGACAGTAGGACGAGGGAACGCCGACATTCCTAACTGCTTGAAACTGAATTAAATAATTCCTAAACAACAAAAATTGGAATAAAACATGTAGATAAAGCTTATCAGTCAGATAAGGGTACTGATATACAACAAATCCTAACTCTATGATTGTTGTTCTTTATCAGAGAAAATGAAAAAAGTGAAAACAGAAGTAAAATAACGATTTACAATAAGAAATAACATCACCGTTGACATAAACCAGGATCCCATAAATCAGCTTGTACATCATAACCCTAAGTCTAACTTAGAAAATTAAAATAATTAATGGGTATTAATTTAAACTATGAAATGGAAGTTTTGAAGAAAGGCGTGGAAGCAAATATGGATGGTTTGAAGAATAATATGGATGGTCTGAAGAATAATATTGATGGTTTGAAGAAAGGCGTGGAAGCTAAGATGGATGGCATGGAAGCTAAGATGGAGGACATGGAAGAAAAAATGAAAGACAACATGGAAAACATGGAGAATGATCTAAAAGCAGACATGGAAGGGTTGACAAAGTTGATACAAGAAATGATTCCTAATGGCGAAAATATAGTAGAAGAAACTCATGATGAGAACAAAATAGATGTTAATCTTGATTTCATAAACTCTAATGTTGGATGGAAGAACCACCATATTCCAAATATGGATATGAGGAAGTTTGATGGCAAGAATCCCATAACATGGGTACTACAAATGGAGCAATATTTTGATCTCAATAATGTCCAAAACACACAAAAGGTATGCATTGCAATTTTAAATTTAGAACATAATAAATTTGTATGGTATCGATGACTTTGCTTCCGTAAAAAAAATTTCGCTTGGTCAATTTTTATGGAGGAAATGATAGCACATTATGAGGATACAAACAGAAACACCTTATTTAGCCAATTGATAATCTCAAACAAAAGGGTTCAATGGTGGAGCACATTTAGGACTTCCAAAAATTGAATACAAGGGTAACTGATATTCTAGAGGAACACAGTATTGATGTCTTCATAGGGACTTTAAAGGATAAAATCCAACATGAAGTTCGTGTTTGGGAACTTGATTCATTAGAAAAGGGATTTATGTTGGCAAGAAAAATTGAATGTAAATTATGGCGACAAGGAAACCTACCACTCACATCTATAAATATGGAAGTGTTCCTACTCCTAGACTTCCACAACCCAAAAGGTGGACACCACAAAAATTGGAAGAAAAAAGAGCAAAAGGGCTTTGCTACAGTTGTGATAGCAAATACACTAAAGATCAAAAGTGTGCTGAGAAGAAATTATTTTACATAGATTGTGAAGAGGAAGAAGAAAAGGAACAAGAATCTTCAAAAGAAGAGGATATACACCATGAACCAACCCTAGAAGAGGAAGAAATGAGTCTGACGATGTCCTGTAATGCACTGGAAATAATTACCACTCCTCAAACTATCAAGATAGAAGGACATATCAAGAAGAAAAAGGTAATAGTGTTGATTGATTCGGGTAGTACCCATAATTTTATTCATTGTAAGGTAGCCAAGGAATTGAATTGTTTCCTATACCCAGCACTAGAATGTCAAGTGATGGTTGCAAATGGAGGAACTATAAATTGCTCTAGAAAATTCCATAATATTAAGCTAACCATGGGGGAATATGTATTGAATGGTCCAATGCTTTCCATTCCAATGGGAGGCACTGATGTTGTACTAGGAGTACAATGGTTACAATCTTTGGGGACGGTAGCTTTTAATTTTCAAGAAATTTTCTTGAATTTTTTTTTGAAGGAAAGGAAGTCGAACAACGGGGTATCACAGGGAAGCTAAGAAAGATAATAAGCTCTAATGTCATGAAAAATATTCTGAATAAAGAACAATGAGGCGTAATTGCACAATTATGCTCACTAGAAGTTCCAACATCAAAATCATCTATTTCTGCAGATCTCCAAAAATTCTTGGACAATCATTCCAAGGTGTTTGAAACTCCCAAAGGACTCCCACCTATTTGTCATCATGATCATGCTATTCATTTGATTCCAGAAAGTGTTTCTCCAAACACCAGGCCTTATAGATATCCTTATGTCCAAAAGAGCTAAATTGAATGTATGATTGCAGAAATGTTAGAGGCTGCTATAATTCAACCTAGTCAAAGTTCTTTCTCTACTCCAGTAGTATTGGTGCAGAAAAAGGATGAATCATGGCGCATGTGTCCAGATTATAGGGACCTCAATAAGCTCACTATTAAAGATAAATTTCCCATTCCTGTGATTGATGAATTATTGAATGAATTACATGGAGCAATTTATTTTACCAAGTTGGATCTTTGTTCAGGATATCAACAAATTATAATGAAGACTGAAGATATTCCTAAAACAACATTTCAAACTCATGAGGGTCATTATGAATTTTTGGTCATGCCTTTTGGCCTTACCAATGCACCTTCTACATTTCAAGGGTTGATGAACTCCATTTTGAAACCCTTAGAAAATTTGTGCTAGTATATTTTGATGATATACTAATCTATAGCAGGTCTTGGAAGGATCATGTTCAACATGTTGATAGGGTGCTCAAACTATTACAGGAGAAACAATTATATGCAAAAGCATCCAAATTTATCTTTGGAGTACAAGAGGTGGAATATTTGGGTCATATTGTATCTGACGAGGGTGTTAAGGTAGACCCTAACAAAATTAAAGCCATTAAGGAATGTAAAGTCCCCACAACCATAGGACAGTTGTGAGGATTTATCGGGTTAACAGAGCATTATCGCAAGTTTGTTAAGAATTATGAGAGAATAGCAGCACATATAACAACATTATTGAAGAAATATGCATTTTCATGGACTCCTGAAGCAACTAAGGCCTTTGAACATCTTAAAGAGGCAATGTGCCTAACACTGGTCTTAGCTACCCCAGATTTCACAATAACCTGTATTGTGGAATGTGATGCCTCAGGAAATGGAATTGGTGTTGTTTTAATGCAAGAAGGAAGACCCATTTCTTTTGAAAGTCATTCAATCAAAGGAAAGTATTTACACAAAGCTATTTATTTGAATGAAATTTTAGCAATACTACATGCACTGAAGAAATGGTGACCTTACCTAATGGGAAGACACTTCAAGGTAAAAACTGATCATGATAGTCTTAAATTTTTTTCTGAAAAAAGACTATCTTCATAGAGCAACAAAAATGGGTCACAAAGATGTTGGGTTATGACTTTGAAATAATCTACCAAAAAGGGAAGCTAAATGTTGTTGTAGATGGACTCACAAGAAAGAATGAAGAGGTGGAAGCATTGCTTTGTGCCATTTCTATTATTCAACTGGATTGGATAACTGAAGCAAGGGATGAATGGAAGAAGGACAAAGAAGTGTGGACACTCATTCAAGAGTTGCAACAAGATCCTAGTACATCTGATACATTTAGTTGGAAAAATGATTCCTTATGGTACAAATATCGCTTATATCTTTGTAAAAGTTCCCAACTAAAACAAAATATTCTTTTTGAATTGCACACTTCTCTTTTAGGATGTCACTTAGGATTTTTAAAAACTTACCACAGGGTGAAGAAATATTTTTTTTTGGGATGGCCTTAAATATTATATTCAAAATTTTGTAGCAGAATGTTTGGTTAGCCAGCAAAATAAACTTGAGACAATTAAGACCTCGGGTCTTCTACAACCTTCATCCATTCCAAGTCAACGTTGGGAGGAGATTTCAATGGATTTTATCACAGGTTTACCCAAGTTTGAAGGAAAGAATGTCATCGTGGTGGTAGTTGATAGAATTACCAAGTATGCACACTTTTGTGCATTATCTCATCAATTTAAACCAAGTACAGTTGCTACTACATTTATGGACACAATTCAAAAGCTAAATGGAAACCCAAAGATTACTGTGAGTGACAGAGATCCCATTTTTACAAGAAATTTTTGGACGGAGTTATTTTCTTGTTTGGGTACTCAACTAGGTCATAGCTCATATTATCATCCTCAATCTAATGGTCAAACTGAGATAGTGAATAAATGTTTGGAAGGATATCTTCGTTGTTTTGTATTTGATAAACAAACAAAATGGGTCAAGTGGTTACCTCTCGTTGAATGGTGGTATGACACTTCCTTCCATACCGTAGCAAAAATGACCCCAATTATGGCACTTTATCGATATCATTCACCGTCCATCACATCATATTTAAGAGAAAATTCTAAGGTTCAAGCAGTGGAATATCACATCGAGCATCAACAAGAAGTTCTCCAACTCTTAAAGGATAACCTAAATTTGGCACAAAATCGAATGAAACAACAAGAAGATCAACATTGTAGCAAGAGAAGTTTTGATATAGGAGACTGGGTATTTTTACAGCTACAACCATACAAACAAATGTCCCTCAAGCAAGCTAAGAAGGATAATAAATTATCGCCAAAGTACTATGGTCATTACAAGGTGTTGCAAAAGATTGGTACTATGGAATACAAATTGGAGCTTCCTGCTTCTTCGCGAGTGCATCATGTTTTCCATGTCTCATGCTTAAAGAAGGTTATAGGTGAAAATCTTCTAGTTCAAACAATATTGCCAAAACTTGATGAGGAAGGAAGACTCATATTGGAACCTAAAGTGGTCATGGAAACAAGAACTTGACAAATACAAAATCGATCAATTTCAGAGTATCTCATCAAGTGGAAGAACTTACCCACTGAAGATTCTACATGGGAGGATGAGAATTTTATACAGAAGCACCCAGAGCTACTCAAGTGTTGAGGACACCACTTTTTTGACGGAGAGGGGAATTTTATGTCCCTATATTACTAGTTTAGTCCCTTACTGTTATTAGTATAGCCCTCTTATTGTTATTGTTGTACCCCTATAACCCCAATATTTTTATTATTGTGCCCTTAAATTATTGTTGGTAGGTCGGCTAGGATTATATTGTGGCCCAATGGACTCCTATATATAGAAGGAGGTTTTGGTCATTTGTAGCATCCAAGAATTGTTCATTTATGTAATGTATTGGAGGCTTCCCCCTCAAAGTGGTTGATTTATAAGGCGTTGATCTCTCTTTTCTTCTATTTTTGGAGTTGGTTTCACAACATATTCATTATATTTTTTCAGAGCATTTTGTTAGAGGGATAAGAACATTGACATATTAAAAAGGTGGTTGGAGTGTAGAATTTGCAGTGTATATATTTTTGTTGGCTCATTGGTATTGTTGCTCTCAGTAGACTCGCTGCTACGAGAAGAAAGTTTTGAAGTTTTCTGTTACATGTTATGACTTGCATTTTTGATGGGTGCATGATCGATTGAACCCGACACCTATTTAAATCATTGAAAATTTGTTTGTATTGGGTGCATTTTCGGTGGTCACTGACGCCCCTTTTTTTCAAAGTTGATTGCTAGATAAAATGGCCAAACTAAATGATTTAGTACAGTTATTAAGAAATTTAACGTTATCATCTGTCAATAATAATGTCCAAATCAGCAAGGACATGCTCTGTGACATCCAATCATGTTTGAAAAATGCTAAAAGTAAAATTGAATTCTTGGAGTTAGAATCGTAGTTACAGCGAGACGAACTTCAAAAGAAAACTTGTGATTCTGAACTGAAGTTTATTTAGAACAACAATGTGTTTGAGCCTGATAATCAGTCAAGGAATGATTAGAGAAATGAAGTGTTTTTAGGTGAAAATTTGGACACAGTTAGAAGTGTTGATGTGAAACTTGTTATAAGACCATGGGAAAAGATGATAAACAATAAACACAAAACTGGTCTTAGTTATAACAATGATGTATCTTTTCACATTCGAGACTTCACCAAATCTACAAAATTTTGAAGTGTAGGTTTTCTGGATGGTGTAGTTCCAGAAAAAGACGATAGATGCCAACAGTGTAATAGAGTTGTACATATGAAAGATTAATTTTTTGATCTTCACCCATATGAGCATTGTGGAAAGAGAAATCATGAGTCAAACAAATGTTCAAAAAAGAAGGGCATTGTAAGAGAGAAGCTAAGTTTTGGATGGATTGCTTCTTGGGATTGGGTGAAAGCAACCAAGAAGATCTACAGATCATATCGAAGAATTTGTTTGAGAGTGACGAGTCTTGCAGTGATGACAAATATTTCTCACCTTGTATCCGACAAGGGGTGATTTTTTGGTGGGTAGTCTGCTACAGGTTTGAGTTTGAGATGTCAAACGAGCCTAAGTCAGTGATCCACATCCTCAGCCACAACGTCAGTTGATTAAGTTGTTTCTAAGTGAGCACTTCCAAATTTAGAATTGTTTGAGGAACTACTATGATAGTTCCAGAGTTTGTGAACATCTTAAAACCACATTTTTTGTTCTGAGAACTGCTATGTAGGTTCCATAATTAGTGTTGTTTGAAAATTTGAGTTCTCCCATTTTTGGTTTTTGGTCATCCTTGAAAACCATTTCCAAGAGACATTCAGCTCTGAGCTAAGATGAATTTTTGCATTGTGAGCTCTCATTCTTGCACTTTTGTATATCCCTTCGGATTAAGGGCGAAATTTTTGGCAACTAATCCTTGGGTTAGTTTGTGTTAGGTAATCGGCTATTAGAGTCCAAGAAACCTTGGGAACTGATTCAACAGTTTCTTGATGTATTTATATGTGTACACATTGTACATCATTCTTGGATACATTCATTAATATATTGTTGAGTTTGTTTCCAGTTTTTGTGTTGTATGTCTTACAAGTGTATCAATATGATCAGGGCTGAGTATATCCCTGGATAATACCATAGAAATAAATGAAGAACAGGTTAAGAGAATGTAGGCCTCATGATTATTTCATGATTGAATCATGAATATGGAGGTTTGATAAGTATTAGAAGATAGATGGTATCCAAAATTGTAATAACTTTGAATAGGATAAGCGAACACTTAATCCTTGTTTCATATTCGAACCATCATATTTCAATGAACTTCTCTCTTGCCATAGAAAATGCAATTTTTTCCATATTGGTATTCACAATTAATGGTAGCATCTGAGGTGTAGGCTCCACTACCACTATGTCATGTGTTGTAAGATAATCTACTTTGACAATAATAGAGAGATGACAAGCATAAATATGTTAACACCCTGTAATTAGAAAGATTGGCAAAAGTCCAATTGCAGGGAGAACACTTATTTCAACCACTTTGGGATTCTAGGATCTAGCCCTCCTGAATCCGGAGAGGGATCTCTCTAATCAAGTGCAAAGATTGATTTATCTTTTTAAGAGCTTTTGGTGTGATGATATTAGGCTAGTTATGAAGACCAAGGGTTTTGTTTGTTTTTGGATGGTTTAGCATGATTTTTAATTGGGTGGAAAGTCCTAAATGGAAAGAGTTTCAAAGGTGTGAAGTTGCAAGAAATCAGAACAAGTTTTTGGCTAAAAATATAGAGATAACGCTGGTTTTTAGTCCATTGGGTTATGGAGTGATAATAGGATTTAATTGAAACAACAAGGTTCAAGAGTGGTCCATGGGGCAAGTCATCTATGTCTAAGGATCTCTTTAAAGTTGATTTTATGGAATGAAATGATACAACAAGAAGGGGAAATAAACAAGTGTAGAACAAAGAGTAGCCTAAGATCTGGTAAGTACTTTGAAACTAGCCAGCTTTTGACATACACTTAAGAAAGACATAAAAGTAATCGAAGATCTTGTAAGTACTTTGAAACTAACCAGATTTTGATACACTTTCAATAGAAAAACATTTAAAGAGAGAGGGAAAACAAATAATAACAAAGAGTGGTCTAAGATCTAGTAAGTACTTTGAAACTAGCCAGCTTTCAACACATTCTTAGGGAATCTTTCAGACAATATTTTGGGATAAAACTAAAGGACAGGGCTCACAAAAAATTCTTCAGTTCATCTCTACTTGACATAAACTAAAAATAGCATTCAAGAATAACAATTAGCCTAGACAGTAGGATGAGGGAATGCCAGCATTCCTAACTGCTTGAAATTGAATTAAATCATTCCTAAACAACACAAATTGGAAGAAAACATGTAGATAAAGCTTATCAGTCAGAGAAGGGTACTGATATACAGTAAATCCTAACTCTATGCTTGTTGTTCTTTATCAGAGAAGATGGAAAAAGTGAAAACAGAAGTAAAATAATGATTTACAATAAGAAATAACATCACCGTTGACATAGACCAGGATCTCATAAATCAGCTTGTCCATCATAACCCTAAGTATAACTTATAAAATTAAAATAATTAATGGGTATTAATTTAAACTATGAAATGGAAGTTTTGAAGAAAGGCGTGGAAGCGAAGATGGATGGTTTGAAGAATAATATGGATGGTCTGAAGAATAATATTGATGGTTTGAAGAAAGGCGTGGAAGCTAAGATGGATGGCATGGATGCTAAGATGGAGGACATGGAAGAAAAAATGAAAGAAAACATGGAAAACATGAAGAATGATCTAAAAGCAGACATGGAAGGTTTGAAAAAGGTTATACAAGAAATGATTCCTAATGGCGAAAATATAGTAGAAGAAACTCATGATGAGAACAAAATAGATGTTAATCTTGATTTCATAAACTCTAATGTTGGATGGAAGAACCACCATATTCCAAATATGGATATGAGGAAGTTTGATGGCAAGAATCCCATAACATGGGTACTACAAATGGAGCAATATTTTGATCTCAATAATGTCCAAAACACACAAAAGGTATGCATTGAAATTTTAAATTTAGAACATAATATATTTGTATGGTATTGATGGCTTTGCTTTCGTAAAAAAATTGTCGCTTGGTCAATTTTTATGGAGGAAATGATAGCACATTATGAGGATACAAAGAGAAACACCTTATTTAGCTAATTGATAATCTCAAACAAAAGGGTTCAATGGTGGAGCACATTTAGGACTTCCAAAAATTGAATACAAGGGTAACTGATATTCTAGAGGAACACAGGATTGATGTCTTCATAGGGACTTTAAAGGATAACATCCAACATGAAGTTCGTGTTTGGGAACTTGATTCATTAGAAAAGGCATTTATGTTGGCAAGAAAAATTGTATGTAAATTATGGCGACAAGTAAACCTACCACTCACATCTATAAAGATGGAAGTGTTCCTACTCCTAGACTTCCACAACCTACAAGGTTTACACCAAAAAAATTGGAAGAAAAAAGAGCAAAAGGGCTTTGCTACAGTTGTGATAGAAAATATACTAAAGGTCATAAGTGTGCTGAGAAGAAATTAATTTACATAGATTGTGAAGAGGAAGAAGAAAATGAACAAGAATCTTCACAAGAAGAGGATATACACCACGAACCAACCCTAGAAGAGGAAGAAATGAGTCTGACCATGTCCTGTAATGCATTGGAAAGAATTACCACTCCTCAAACTCTCAAGATAGAAGGACATATCAAGAAGAAAAAGGTAATAGTGTTGATTGATTCGGGTAGTACCCATAATTTTATTCATTATAAGGTAGCGAAGGAATTGAATTGTTTCCTATACCTAGCACTAGAATTTCAAGTGATGGTTACAAATGGAGGAACTATAAATTTCTCTATAAAATGCCATAATATCAAGCTAACCATGGGGGAATATGTATTGAATGGTCCAATGCTTTCCATTCCAATGGGAGGCGCCGATGTTGTACTAGGAGTACAATGGTTACAATCTTTGGGGATGGTAGCTTTTAATTTTAAAGAAATTTTCTTGAATTTTTTTTAGAAGGAAAGGAAGTCGAATTACGGGGTATCGCAGGGAAGCTGAGAAAGATAATAAGCTATAATGTCATGAAAAATATTCCGAATAAAGAAAAATGAGGCGTAATTGCACAATTATGCTCACTAAAAGTTCCAACATCAAAATCATCTATTTCTGCAGATCTCCAAAAAGTCTTGGACAATCATTCCAAGGTGTTTGAAACTCCCAAAGCACTCCCACCTATTCGTCATCATGATCATGCTATTCACTTGATTCCAGAAAGTGTTCCTCCAAACATCAGGTCTTATAGATATCCTTATGTCCAAAAGAGTGAAATTTAATGTATGATTGCAGAAATGTTAGAGGCTGCTATAATTCAACCTAGTCAAAGTTCTTTCTCTTCTCCAGTAGTATTGGTGCAGAAAAAGGATGGATCATGGCGCATGTGTCCAGATTATAGGGATCTCAATAAGCTCACTATTAAAGATAAATTTCCCATTCCTGTGATTGATGAATTATTGAATGAATTACATGGAGCAATTTATTTTACCAATTTGGATCTTTTTTCAGGATATCATCAAATTATAATGAAGACTGAAGATATTCCTAAAACATCATTTCAAACTCATGAGGGTCATTACGAATTTTTGGTCATGCCTTTTGACCTTACCAATGCACCTTCTACATTTAAAGGGTTGATGAACTCCATTTTCAAACCCTTAGAAAATTTGTGCTAGTATATTTTGATGATATACTAACCTATAGCAGGTCTTGGAAGGATCATGTTCAACATGTTGATAGGGTGCTCAAACTATTACAGGAGAAACAATTATATGAAAAAGAATCCAAATTTTTCTTTGGAGTACAAGAGGTGGAATATTTGGGTCATATTGTATCTCACGAGGGTGTTAAGGTAGACCCTAACAAAATTAAAGCCATTAAGGAATGTAAAGTCCCCACAACCATAGGGCAGTTGTGAGGATTTATTGGGTTAACAGGGCATTATCGCAAGTTTGTTAAGAATTATGAGAGAATAACAGCACATATAATAACATTATTGAAGAAATATGCATTTTCATGGACTCCTGAAGCAATTAAGGCCTTTGAACATCTTAAAGAGGCAATGTGCCTAACACCGGTCTTAGCTATGCCAAATTTCACAATAACCTTTATTGTGGAATGTTATGCCATAGGAAATGGAATTAGTGTTGTTTTAATGCAAGAAGGAAGACCCATTGCTTTTGAAAGTCATCCAATCAAAGGAAAGTATTTACAGAAAGCTATTTATTAGAAGGAAATTTTAGCAATACTACATGCACTAAAGAAATGGTGACCTTACCTAATGGGAAGACACTTCAAGGTAAAAACTGATCATGATAGTCTTAATTTTTTTTTGGAAGAAAGACTATCTTCAGAGAGCAACAAAAATGGGTCACAAAGATGTTGGGTTATGACTTTGAAATAATCTACAAAAAAGGGAAGCTAAATGTTGTTGTAGATGCACTCACAAGAAAGAATGAAGAGGTGGAAGCATTGCTTTGTGCACTTTCTATTATCCAACTGGATTGGATAACCGAAGCAAGGGATGAATGGAAGAAGGACGAAGAAGTGTGGACACTCATTCAAAAGTTGCAACAAGATCCTAGTACATCTGATACATTTAGTTGGAAAAATGATTCCTTATGGTACAAAGATCGCTTATATATTCGCAAAAGTTCCCAACTAAAACAAAATATTCTTTTGGAATTGCACACTTCTCTTTTAGGATGTCACTCAGGATTTTTAAAAACTTACCACAGGGTGAAAAAAGAATTTTTTTTGGGATGGCCTTAAATATGATATTCAAAATTTTGTAGTAGAATGTTTGGTTAGCCAGCAAAATAAAGTTGAGACAATTAGGACCTCGGGTCTTCTACAACCTTCATCCATTCCAAGTCAACGTTGGCAGGAGATTTCAATGGGTTTTATCATAGGTTTACCCAAGTTCGAAGGAAAGAATGTCATCATGGTGGTAGTTTATAGACTTACCAAGTATGCACACTTTTGTGCATTATCTCATCAATTTAAACCAAGTACAGTTGCTACTACATTTATGGACACAATTCAAAAGCTACATGGAAACCCAAAGATTATTGTGAGTGACAGAGATCCCAGTTTTACTAGAAATTTTTGGACGGAGTTATTTTCTTGTTTGGGTACTCAACTAGGTCATAGCTCATCTTATCATCCTCAATATAATGGTCAAAATGAGATAGTGAATAAATTTTTGGAAGGATATCTTCGTTTTTTTGTATCTGATAAACAAACAAAATGGTTCAAGTGGTTACCTCCTGCTGAATGGTGGTATAACACTTCCTTCCATACTGTAGCAAAAATGACCCCAATTATGGCACTTTATTGATATCATTCACCATCCATCACATCATATTTAAGAGAAAATCCTATGGTTAAAGTAGTGGAATATCACATCGAGCATCAACAAGAAGTTCTCCAACTCTTAAAGGATAACCTAAATTTGGCACAAAATCGAATGAAACAACAGGAAGATCAACATTGTAGCAAGAGAAGTTTTGATATAGGAGACTGGGTATTTTTACAGCTACAACCATACAAACAAATGTCCCTCAAGCAAGCTAAGAAGGATAATAAATGATCGCCAAAGTACTATGGTCATTACAAGGTGTTGCAAAAGATTGGTACTATGGCATACAAATTGGAACTTCCTGCTTCTTTGCGAGTGCGTCCAGTTTTCCATGTTTCATGCTTAAAGAAGGTTATAGGTGAAAATCTTCTAGTTCAAACAATATTTCCAGAACTTTATGAGGAAGGAAAAATCATATTGGAACCTGAAGTGGTCACGGAAACAAGAACTCGACAACTACAAAATCGATCAATTTCAGAGTATCTCATCAAGTGGAAGAACTTACCCACTGAAGATTCTACATGGGAGGATGAGAATTTTATACAAAAGCACCCAGACCTACTCAAGTGTTGAGGACAACACTTTTTTGAAGGAGAGGGGAATCTTATGTCCCTATATTACTAGTTTAGTCCCTTACTGTTATTAGTATAGCCCTCTTATTGTTATTGTTGTACCCCTGTAACCCCAATATTGTTATTATTGTGCCCTTAAATTATTGTTGTTAGGTCGGCTAGGATTATATTGTGGCCCAATGGACTCCTATATATAGAAGGAGGTTTTGGTCATTTGTAGCATCCAAGAATTGTTCATTTATGTAATATATTGGAGGTTTCCCCCTCAAAGTGGCTGAGTTATAAGGCGTTGATCTCTCTTTTCTTCTATTTTTGGAGTTGGTTTCACAACATATTCATTATATTTTGTTAGAGAATTTTGTTAGAGGGATAAGAAAATTGACATATTCAAAAGGTGGTTGGAGTGTAGAATTTGCAGTGTATATATTTTTGTTGGCTCATTGGTATTGTTGCTCTCATTAGACACACTGCTACGAGAAGAAAGTTTTGAAGTTTTCTTTTACATGTTATGACTGGCATTGTTGATGGGTGCATGATTGATTGAACCCGACACCTATTTAAATCATTGAAAATTTGTTTGTATTGGGTGCATTTTCAGTGCTAACTGACGCCCCTTTTTTTCAAAGTTGATTGCTGGAGAAAATGGCCAAACTAAATGATTTAGTACAGTTATTAATAAATTTAATGTTATCATCTGTCAATAATAATTTCCAAGTCATCAAGGACATGCTCTGTGAAATCCAAACATGTTTGAAAAATGCTAAAAGAAAAATTGAATTCTTGGAGTTAGAATCGTAGTTACAGTGAGACGAACTTCAAAAGAAAACTTGTGATTCTTAACTGATGTTTATTTAGAACAATAATGTGTTTGAGCCCGATAATCAGTCAAAGAATTATTAGAGAAATGAAGTGTTTTTAGGTGAAAATTTGGACACAGTTAGAAGTGTTGATGTTAAACTTGTTATAAGACCATGGGAAGAGATGATACACAATAAACACAAAACTGGTCTTGGTTATAACAATGATGTATATTTTCACATTTGAGACTTCACTAAATCTACAAAATTTTGAAGTGTAGGTTTTTTGGATGGTGTAGTTCCAGAAAAAGATGATAGATGCCAATAGTTTAATAGAGTTGTACATATGAAAGATCGATTTTTTGATCTTCATCCGTATGAGAATTGTGGAAAGAGAAATCATGAGTCAAACAAATGTTCAAAAAATAAGGGTATTGTAAGAGAGAAACTAAGTTTTGGATGGATTTCTTCTTGGGAATGGGCGAAAGAAGCCAAGAAGATCTACAGATCATATCGAAGAATTTGTTTGAGAGTGACGAGTCTTGCAGTGATGACAAATATTTCTCACCTTATATCTGACAAGGGGGGATTTTTTGGTGGGTGCTATGCTATAGGTTTGAGTTTGAGATGTCAAGCGAGCCTAAGTCAGTGATCCACATCCTCAGCCACAACGTCAGTTGATTAAGTTGTTTCTAAGTGAGCACTTCCAAATTTAGAATTATTTGAGGAACTGTTATGATAGTTCCAGAGTTTGTGAACATCTTAAAACCACATTTTTTGTTCTGAGAACTGCTATGTAGGTTCCATAATTAGTGTTGTTTGATACTTGAGTTCTCCCATTTTCAGTTTTTGGTCATCCTAGAAAACCATTTCCAAGAGACATTCAACTCTTAGCTTAGATGAATTTTTGCATTGTGAGCTCTCATTCTTGGACTTTGGTATATCCCTTCGGATTAAGGGCGAAATATTAGGCAACTAATCCTTGGGTTAGTTTGTGTTAGGTAACCGGTTATTAGATTCCAAGAAACCTTGGGAATTGATTCAACAATTTCTTGATGTATTTATATGTGTACACATTGTACATCATTCTTTGATACATTCATTAATATATTGTTGAGTTTGTTTCTAGTTTTTGTGTTGTGTGTCTTACAAGTGTATCAATATGATCAGGGCTGAGTATATCCATGGATAATACCATAGAAATAAACGAAGAACAGGTTAAGAAAATGTAGGCCTCATGATTATTTCATGATTGAATCATGAATATGGAGGTTTCATAAGTATCAGAAGATAGATGGTATCCAAAATTGTAATAACTTTGAATAGGATAAGCAAACATTTAATCCTTGTTTCATATTTGAACCAACATTTTTCAATGAACTTCTCTCTTGCCATAGAAAATGCAATTTTTTCCATATTGGTATTCACAATTAATGGTAATATCTGAGGTGTAGGCCCGACTACCACTATGCCATGTGTTGTAAGATAATCTACTTTGACAATAATAGAGAGATGACAAGCATAAATCTGTTAGCACATTGTAATTAGCAAGATTGGCAAAAGTCCAATTGCAGGGAGAACACTTATTTCAAAAACTTTGGGATTATAGGATCTAGCCCTCCTGAATTTGGAGAGGGATCTCTCCAATCAAGTGCAAAGATTGATTTATCTTTTTAAAAGCTTTTGGTGTGATGATATTAGGCTAGTTATGAAGACCGAGGGTTTTGTTTGTTTTTGGATGGTTGAGCATGATTTTTACTTGGTTGGAAAGTCCTAAATGGAAATAGTTTCAAAGGTGTGAAGTTGCAAGAAATCAGAACAAGTTTTTCGCTAAAAAGATAGAGATAATGCTGGTTTTTAGTCCATTGGGCTATGGAGTGATAATAGGATTTAATTGAAACAACAAGGTTCAAGAGTGGTCCATGGGGCAAGTCATCTATGTCTAAGGATCTCTTTAAATTTTATTTTATGGAATGAAATGATACAACAAGAAGGGGAAATAAAAAAATGTAGAACAAAGAGCAGCGTAAGATCTGGTAAGTACTTTGAAACTAGCCAGCTTTTGATACACTTTCAATAGAAAAACATTTAAACAGAGAGGGAAAACAAATGATAACAAAGAATGGTCTAAGACTTGGTAAGTACTTTGAAACTAGCCATCTTTCAACACATTCTTAGGGAAAATTTCAGACAATCTTTTGGGATAAAACTAAAGGACAAGGCTCACCATAAATTCCTCTGTTCATCTCTACTTGACATAAACTGAAAATAACATTCAAGAATAACAATTAGCCTAGACAGAAGGACGAGGAAACACCAGAATTCCTAACTGCTTGAAACTGAATTAAATCATTCCTAAACAACACAAATTGGAAGAAAACATGTAGATAAATCTTATCAGTCAGAGAAGGGTACTGATATACAGTAAATCCTAACTCTATGCTTGTTGTTCTTTATCTGAGAAGATGGAAAAAGTGAAAAAAAAAAATAACGATTTACAATAAGAAATAACATCACCGTTGACATAGACCAGGATCCCATAAATCAGCTTGTCCATCATAACCCTAAGTCTAACTTAGAAAATTAAAAGAATGAATGGGTATTAATTTAAACTATGAAATGGAAGTTTTGAAGAAAGGCGTGGAAGCGAAGCTGGATGGTTTGAAGAATAATATGGATGGTCTGAAGAAAAATATTGATGGTTTGAAGAAAGGTGTGGAAGCTAAGATGGATGGCCTGGAAGCTAAGATGGAGGGCATGGAAGAAAAAATGAAAGAAAACATGGAAAACATGAAGAATGATCTAAAAGCAGACATGGAAGGTTTGACAAAGTTGATACAAGAAATGATTCCTAATGGCGAAAATATAGTAGAAGAAAGTCATGATGAGAACAAAGTAGATGTTAATCTTGATTTCATAAACTCTAATGTTGGATGGAAGAACCACCATATTCCAAATATGGATATGAGGAAGTTTGATGGAAATAATCCCATAACATGGGTACTACAAATGGAGCAATATTTTGATCTCAATAATATCCAAAACACACAAAAGGTATGCATTACAATTTTAAATTTAGAACATAATACATTTGTATGGTATCGATGGCTTTTCTTCCTAAAGAAAATTGTCTCTTGGTCAATTTTTATGGAGGAAATGATAGCACATTATGAGGATACAAAGAGAAACACCTTATTTAGCCAATTGATAATTTCAAACAAAAGGGTTCAATGGTGGACAGGACTTCCAAAAGTTGAATACAAGGGTAACTGATATTCTAGAGGAACACAGGATTGATGTCTTCATAGGGACTTTAAAGGATAACATCATGGTGGTAGTTGATAGACTTACCAAGTATGCACACTTTTGTGCATTATCTCATCAATTTAAACCAAGTACATTTGCTACTACATTTATGGACACATTCAAAAGCTACATGGAAACCCAAGGATTATTGTGAGTGACAGAGATCCCATTTTTACTAGAAATTTTTGGACGGAGTTATTTTCTTGTTTGGGTACTCAACTAGGTCATAGCTCATCTTATCATCCTCAATATAATGGTCAAAATGAGATAGTGAATAAATTTTTGGAAGGATATCTTCGTTTTTTGTATCTGATAAACAAACAAAATGGTTCAAGTGGTTACCTCTCGCTGAATGGTGGTATAACACTTCCTTCCATACTGCAGCAAAAATGACCCCAATTATGGCACTTTATCGATATCATTCACCGTCCATCACATCATATTTAAGAGAAAATTCTAAAGTTCAAGCAGTGGAATATCACATCGAGCATCAACAAGAAGTTCTCCAACTCTTAAAGGATAACCTAAATTTGGCACAAAATCGAATGAAACAACAGGAAGATCAACATTGTAGCAAGAGAAGTTTTGATATAGGAGACTGGGTATTTTTACAGCTACAACCATACAAACAAATGTCCCTCAAGCAAGCTAAGAAGGATAATAAATTATCGCCAAAGTACTATGGTCATTACAAGGTGTTGCAAAAGATTGGTACTATGGCATACAAATTGGAGCTTCCTGCTTCTTCACGAGTGCATCCAATTTTCCATGTTTCATGCTTAAAGAAGGTTATAGGTGAAAATCTTCCAGTTCAAACAATATTGCCCGAACTTGATGAGGAAGGAAAAATCATATTGGAACCTGAAGCAGTCACGGAAACAAGAACTCGACAGCTACGAAATCGATCAATTTCAGAGTATCTCATCAAGTGGAAGAACTTACCCACTGAAGATTCTACATGGGAGGATGAGAATTTTATACAAAAGCACCCAGAGCTACTCAAGTGTTGAGGACAACACTTTTTTGAAGGAGAGGGGAATGTTATGTCCCTATATTACTAGTTTAGTCCCTTACTGTTATTAGTATAGCCCTCTTATTGTTATTGTTGTACCCCTATAACCCTAATATTGTTATTATTGTGCCCTTAAATTATTTTTGTTAGGTCGGCTAGGATTATATTGTGGCCCAATGGACTGTTATATATAGAAGGAGGTTTTGGTCATTTGTAGCATCCAAGAATTGTTCATTTATGTAATATATTGGAGGTTTCCCCCTCAAAGTGGCTGATTTATAAGGCGTTGATCTCTCTTTTCTTCTATTTTTGGAGCTGGTTTCACAACATATTCATTATATTTTGTCAGAGCATTTTGTTAGAGGGATAAGATCATTGACATATTCAAAAGGTGGTTGGAGTGTAGAATTTGCAGTGTATATATTTTTGTTGGCTCATTGGTATTGTTGCTCTCATTAGACTCGCTGCTACGAGAAGAAAGTTTTGAAGTTTTCTGTTACATGCTATGACTGGCATTGTTGATGGGTGCATGATCGATTGAACCCGACACCTATTTAAATCATTGAAAATTTGTTTGCATTGGGTGCATTTTCGATGGTAACTGACGCCCCTTTTTTTCAAAGTTGATTGCTGGAGAAAATGGCCAAACTAAATGATTTAGTACAGTTATTAATAAATTTAACGTTATCATCTGTCAATAATAATTTCCAAGTCAGCAAGGACATGCTCTGTGACATCCAATCATGTTTGAAAAATGCTAAAAGAAAAATTGAATTCTTGGAGTTAGAATCGTAGTTACAGCGAGACACACTTCAAAAGAAAACTTGTGATTCTTAACTGATGTTTATTTAGAACAATAATGAGTTTGAGCCCGATAATACAGTCAAAGAATGATTAGAGAAATGAAGTGTTTTTAGGTGAAAATTTGGACACAGTTAGAAGTGCTGATGTGAAACTTGTTATAAGACCATGGGAAGAGATGATACACAATAAACACAAAACTGGTCTTGGTTATAACAATGATGTATATTTTCACATTTGAGACTTCACTAAATCTACAAAATTTTGAAGTGTAGGTTTTTTGGATGGTGTAGTTCCAGAAAAAGATGATAGATGCCAATAGTGTAATAGAGTTGTACATATGAAAGATCGATTTTTTGATCTTCACCTGTATGCGAATTCTGGAAAGAGAAATCATGAGTCAAACAAATGTTCAAAAAATAATGGTATTGTAAGAGAGAAGCTAAGTTTTGGATGGATTGCTTCTTGGGAATGGGCGAAAGAAGCCAAGAAGATCTACAGATCATATCGAATAATTTTTTTGAGAGTGACGACTCTTGCAGTGATGACAAATATTTCTTACCTTATATCTGACAAGGGGGGATTTGTTGGTGGGTGGTATTCTATAGGTTTGAGTTTGAGATGTCAAGCGAGCCTAAGTCAGTGATCCACATCCTCAGCCACAACGTCAGTTGATTAAGTTGTTTCTAAGTGATCACTTCCAAATTTAGAATTATTCGAGGAACTGCTATGACAGTTCCAGAGTTTGTGAACAACTTAAAACCACATTTTTTGTTCTGAAAACTGCTATGTAGGTTCCATAATTAGTGTTGTTTGATACTTTGATTTCTCCCATTTTCTGTTTTTGGTCATCCTAGAAAACCGTTTCCAAGAGACATTCAGCTCTTAGCTTAGATGAATTTTTGCATTGTGAGCTCTCATTCTTGGACTTTGGTATATCCCTTCGGATTAAGGGCGGAATATTAGGCAACTAATCCTTTGGTTAGTTTGTGTTAGGTAACCGGTTATTAGAGTCCAGGAAACCTTGGGAACTGATTCAACAATTTCTTGATGTATTTATATGTGTACACATTGTACATCATTCTTTGATACATTCATTAATATATTGTTGAGTTTGTTTCCAGTTTTTGTGTTGTGTGTCTTAAAAGTGTATCAATATGATCAGGGCTGAGTATATCCATGGATAATACCATAGAAATAAATGAAGAACATGTTAAGAAAATGTAGGCCTCATGATTATTTAATGATTGAATCATGAATATGGAGGTTTCATAAGTATCAAAAGATAGATGGTATCCAAAATTGTAATAACTTTGAATAGGATAAGCAAACATTTAATCCTTGTTTCATATTCGAACCAACATTTTTCAATGAACTTCTCTCTTGCCATAGAAAATGCAATTTTTTCCATATTGGTATTCACAATTAATGGTAACATCTGAGGTGTAGGCCCGACTACCACTATGTCATGTGTTGTAAGATAATCTACTTTGACAATAATAGAGAGATGACAAGCATAAATTTGTTAGCACCTTGTAATTAGCAAGATTGGCAAAAGTCCAATTGCAGGGAGAACACTTATTTCAACAACTTTGGGATTCTAGGATCTAGCCCTCTTGAATCCGGAGAGGGATCTCTCCGTTCAAGTGCAAAGATTGATTTATCTTTTTAAAAGCTTTTGGTGTGATGATATTAGGCTAGTTATGAATGCCGAGGGTTTTGTTTGTTTTTGGATGGTTGAGCATGATTTTTACTTGGTTGGAAAGTCTTAAATGGAAATAGTTTCAAAGGTGTGAAGTTGCAAGAAATCAGAATGATTTTTTGGCTAAAAATATAGAGATAACGTTGGTTTTTAGTCCATTGGGCTATGGAGTGATAATAGGATTTAATTGAAACAACAAGGTTCAAGAGTGGTCCATGGGGCAAGTCATCTATGTCTAAGGATCTCTTTAAAGTTGATTTTATGGAATGAAATGATACAACAAGAAGGGGAAATAAAAAAATGTAGAACAAAGAGCAACCTAAGATCTGGTAAGTACTTTGAAACTAGCCAGTTTTTGACATAAACTTAAGAAAGACATAAAATTAATTCAAGATCTGGTAAGTACTTTGAAACTAGCCAACTTCTGATACACTTTCAATAGAAAAACATTTAAACGGAGAGGGAAAACAAATGATAACAAAGAATGGTCTAAGATTTGGTAAGTACTTTGAAACTAGCCATCTTTCAACAAATTATTAGGGAAAATTTCAGACAATATTTTGGGATAAAACTAAAGGACAGGGCTCACCATAAATTCCTCTGTTCATCTCTACTTAACATAAACTGAAAATAACATTCAAGAATAACAATTAGCCTAGACAGTAGGACGAGGGAACGCCGGCATTCCTAACTTCTTGAAACTGAATTAAATCATTCCTAAACAACACAAATTGGAAGAAAACATGTAGATAAAGCTTATCAGTCAGAGAAGGGTACTGATATACAATAAATCCTAACTCTATGCTTGTTGTTCTTTATCAGAGAAGATGGAAAAAGTGAAAACAAAAATAAAATAACAATTTACAATAAGAAATAACATCACCGTTGACATAGACCAAGATCCCATAAATCAGCTTGTCCATCATAACCCTAAGTCTAACTTAGAAAATTAAAATAATTAATGTGTATTAATTTAAACTATGAAATGGAAGTTTTGAAGAAAGGCGTGGAAGCGAAGCTGGATGGTTTGAAGAATAATATGGATGGTCTGAAGAATAATATTGATGGTTTGAAGAATGGCGTGGAAGCTAAGATGGAGGACATGGAAGAAAAAATGAAAGAAAACATGGAAAACACGAAGAATGATCTAAAAGCAGACATGGAAGGTTTGACAAAGTTGATACAAGAAATGATTCCTAATGGCGAAAATATAGTAGAAGAAACTCATGATGAGAACAAAGTAGATGTTAATCTTAATTTCATAAACTCTAATGTTGGATGGAAGAACCACCATATTCCAAATATGGATATGAGGAAGTTTGATGGAAAGAATCCCATAACATGGGTACTACAAATGGAGCAATATTTTGATCTCAATAATGTCCAAAACACACAAAAGGTATGCATTGCAATTTTAAATTTAGAACATAATACATTTGTATGGTATCGATGGCTTTTCTTCCTAAAGAAAATTGTCTCTTGGTCAATTTTTATGGAGGAAATGATAGCACATTATGAGGATACAAAGAGAAACACCTTATTTAGCCAATTGATAATTTCAAACAAAAGGGTTCAATGGTGGACAGGACTTCCAAAAATTGAATACAAGGGTAACTGATATTCTAGAGGAACACAGGATTGATGTCTTCATAGGGACTTCAAAGGATAACATCCAACATGAAGTTTGCGTTTGGGAACTTGATTCATTAGAAAAGGCATTTATGTTGGCAAGAAAAATTGAATGTAAATTATGGCGACAAGGAAACCTACCACTCACATCTATAAAGATGGAAGTGTTCCTACTCCTAGAATTCCACAACCTACAAGGGTTACACCACAACAATTGGAAGAAAAAAGAGCAAAAGGGCTTTGCTACAATTGTGATAGCAAATACACTAAAGGTCATAAGTGTGCTGAGAAGAAATTATTTTACATAGATTGTGAAGAGGAAGAAGAAAATCAACAAGAATCTTCAAAAGAAGAGGATATACACCATGAACCAACCCTAGAAGAGGAAGAAATGAGTCTGACCATGTCCTGTAATGCATTGGCAAGAATTACCACTCCTCAAACTCTCAAGATAGAAGGACATATAAAGAAGAAAAAGGTAATAGTGTTGATTGATTCGGGTAGTACCCATAATTTTATTCATTGCAAGGTAGCTAAGGAATTGAATTGTTTCCTATACCCAGCACTAGAATGTCAAGTGATGGTTGCAAATGGAGGAACTATAAATTGCTCTAGAAAATGCCATAATATCAAGCTAACCATGGGGGAATATGTATTGAATGGTCCAATGCTTTCCATTCCAATGGGAGGCACTGATGTTGTACTAGGAGTACAATGGTTACAATCTCTGGGGACAGTAGCTTTTAATTTTCAAGAAATTTTCTTAAATTTTTTTTAGAATGAAAGGAAGTCGAATTACGGGGTATCGCAGGGAATCTGAGAAAGATAATAAGCTCTAATGTCATGAAAAATATTCCGAATAAATAACAACGAGGCGTAATTGCACAATTATGCTCACTAGAAGTTCCAACATCAAAATCATCTATTTCTGCAGATCTCCAAAAAGTCTTGGACAATCATTCCAAGGTGTTTGAAACTCCCAAAGGAATCCCACCTATTCGTCATCATGATCATGCTATTCATTTGATTCCAGAAAGTGTTCCTCCAAACATCAGGCCTTATAGATATCCTTATGTACAAAAGAGAGAAATTGAATGTATGATTGCAGAAATGTTAGAGGCTGGTATAATTCAACCTTGTCAAAGTTATTTCTCTGCTCCTGTAGTATTGGTGCAGAAAAAGGATGGATCATGGCGCATGTGTCTAGATTATAGGGATCTCAATAAGCTCACTATTAAAGATAAATTTCCCATTCCTGTGATTGATGAATTATTGAATGAATTACATGGAGCAATTTATTTTACCAAGTTGGATCTTTGTTCAGGATATCATCAAATTATAATGAAGACTGAAGATATTCCTAAAACAACATTTCAAACTCATGAGGGTCATTATGAATTTTTTGTCATGCCTTTTGGCCTTACCAATGCACCTTCTACATTGGGTTTATGAACTCCATTTTCAAACCCTTAGAAAATTTGTGCTAGTATATTTTGATGATATACTAATCTATAGTAGGTCTTGGAAGGATCATGTTCAACATGTTGATAGGGTGCTCAAACTATTGCAGGAGAAACAATTATATGCAAAAGCGTCCAAATTTTTCTTTGGAGTACAAGAGGTGGAATATCTGGGTCATATTGTATCTCACAAGGGTGTTAAGGTAGACCCTAACAAAATTAAAGCCATTAAGGAATGTAAATTCCCCACAACCATGGGGCAGTTGTGAGGATTTATTGGGTTAACAGGGCATTATCGCAAGTTTGTTAATAATTATGAGAGAATAGCAGCACATATAACAACATTATTGAAGAAATATGCCTTTTCATGGACTCCTGAAGCAACTAAGGCCTTTGAACATCTTAAAGAGGAAATGTGCCTAACACCAGTCTTAGCTACGCCAGATTTCACAATAACCTTTATTGTGGAATGTGATGCCTCAGGAAATGGAATTGGTGTTGTTTTAATGCAAGAAGGAAGACCCATTGCTTTTGAAAGTCATCCAATCAAAGGAAAGTATTTACAGAAAGCTATTTATTAGAAGGAAATTTTAGCAATACTACATGCACTAAAGAAATGGTGACCTTACCTAATGGGAAGACACTTCAAGATAAAAACTGATCATGATAGTCTTAAATTTTTTTTGGAACAAAGACTATCTTCAGAGAGCAACAAAAATGGGTGACAAAGATGTTGGGTTATGACTTTGAAATAATCTACAAAAAAGGGAAGCTAAATGTTGTTGTAGATGCACTCACAAGAAAGAATGAAGAGGTGGAAGCATTGCTTTGTGCCATTTCTATTATCCAACTGGATTGGATAACCGAAGCAAGGGATGAATCGAAGAAGGACGAAGAAGTGTGGACACTCATTCAAAAGTTGCAACAAGATCCTAGTACATCTGTAGAAATTTGAATAATAGACGATTTTTTCACCGAGATTATCCTGATTACACACTATTTGAGCTTCATGCATAGTACATAACCTCTTCTACCATTGATCATCAATTTGCGGAATTAAAAAAAATCGCATGCCCACATTGAAACATTAATCAATCACACATATCAACACAGTATGTAATGGGGAAAGCTTACAGCTGAAAACCCCCAACTATCTGTATATTATAATGATAGAGAACATGTAACAATCATAGTATAAACTCCTCACCAGCTCTCAGCACTATCTCCAATTGTTACACACTACACAAGCTCAGATATGAACAAGTCACAAGTTCAAATCTCCTCCACCTGTTAGCCTGCCTCTACTGCGCAATCCAAGATGGTTAATTTTGAGATCCAAGTTTGAATCCCCTTGGCTTGTACTGCGCAATCCTCATTGGAAATCTCAATCAATGTGTGTGCAAATCTTATGCACAGTTATAGTCACAACTGATAGTAGACTCACCCTTTCACCCACCTCTAACAGTGGTCTCCACTGAACTATCCATGCAGTGCAGTTAACTGATGTATTCTTTAGTTGATTTATGAGTTAATAATTAGTGAATTAATTAATAATTAATTCACACCACTCATCACTAGTGTATTTATCAGTTAGACTAAATACAACTAGTTCAACTAAGTTAAACCGAACACAACTCCATCAAGTGTCTCATCAACTCCACCAAACTCTGCCACATGAGTTCTAACTGAAGTCAACCATGCAATAGCTCAACTAAACCCTAGGAATAGCATGGTCCTTACGCCAAACTACATGTGCACATCGATAAGCTACTGAAGTGCTCCAAGAGAGTAAACTGTTGTTTATAGTCTAAATATTATTAGAGCTAATTATATTGAGTGATCTAGTTTTTAGTGGCGGTCTAAAAATAGACTCACTTGCATTATGTCTAAAAATAGAGGTCCATCTATTTTTACCAACTTGACCAACCATCCATAAATAGCATCCTGCAACTCATAGACCATGATCCATATGTCTAAAAAGAGACATAGTCTAAAAATAGACTTTGTGCCAAAAATAGCCTGCGGGCCCACTTAGTGAAGGCGACTTCTTTTCACTAAGCTCCATCATATTGTTGCATTCTCAACAACATCTGATACATTTAGTTGTAAAAATGATTCCTTATGGTACAAAGATCACTTATATCTTTGTAAAATTTCCCAAGTAAAACAAAAGATTCTTTTGGAATTGCACACTTCTCTTTTAGGATGTCACTCAGGATTTTTAAAAGCTTACCACAGGGTGAAGAAAGAATTTTTTTTGGGATGGCCTTAAATATGATATTCAAAAGTTTGTAGCAGAATTTTTGGTTAGCCAGCAAAATAAATTTGAGACAATTAAGACCTTGGGTCTTCTACAACCTTCATCCATTCCAAGTCAACATTGGGAGGAGATTTCAATGGATTTTATCACAGGTTTACCCAAGTTCGAAGGAAAGAATGTCATCATGGTGGTAGTTGATAGAATTACCAAGTATGCAAAATTTTGTGCATTATATCATCAATTTAAACCAAGTACAGTTGCTACTACATTTATGGACACAATTCAAAAGCTACATGGAAACCCAAAGATTATTGTGAGTGACAAAGATCCCATTTTTACTAGAAATTTTTGGACGGAGTTATTTTATTGTTTGGGTACTCAACTAGGTCATAGCTCATCTTATCATCCTCAATATAATGGTCAAACTGAGATAGTGAATAAATGTTTGGAAGGATATCTTCGTTGTTTTGTATCTGATAAACAAACAAAATGGGTCAAGTGGTTACCTCTCGCTAAATGGTGGTATAACACTTCCTTCCATACTGCAGCAAAAATGACCCCAATTATGGCACTTTATCGATATCATTCACCATCCATCGCATCATATTTAAGAGAAAATTATAACGTTCAAGCAATGGAATATCACATTGAGCATCAACAAGAAGTTCTCCAGCTCTTAAAGGATAACCTAAATTTGGCACAAAATCGAATGAAACAACAGGAAGATCAACATTGTAGCAAGAGAGGTTTTGATATAGGAGACTGGGTATTTTTACAGCTACAACCATACAAACAAATGTCCCTCAAGCAAGCTAAGAAGGATAATAAATTATCGCCAAAGTACTATGGTCATTACAAGGTGTTGCAAAATATTGGTACTATGGCATACAAATTGGAGCTTCACCTTCTTGGCAGTGCATCCAGTTTTCCATGTTTCATGCTTAAAGAAGGTTATAGGTGAAAATCTTCTAGTTCAAACAATATTGCCAGAAATTGATGAGGAAGGAAAAATCATATTGGAACTTGAATTGGTCACGGAAACAAGAACTCAACAACTACAAAATCGATCAATTTCAGAGTATCTCATCAAGTGGAAAAACTTACCCACTGAAGATTCTACATGGGAGGATGAGAATTTTATACAGAAGCACCCAGAGCTACTCAAGTGTTGAGGACAACACTTTTTTGAAGGAGAGGGGAATGTTATGTCCCTATATTACTAGTTTAGTCCCTTACTGTTATTAGTATAGCCCCCTTATCGTTATTGTTGTACCCCTGTAACCACAATATTGTTATTATTGTGCCCTTAAATTATTGTTGTTAGGTCGGCTAGGATTATATTGTGGCCCAATGGACTCCTATATATAGGAGGTTTTGGTCATTTGTAGCATCCAAGAATTGTTCATTTATGTAATTTATTGGAGGTTCCCCCCTCAAATTGGCTAATTTATAAGGTGTCGATCTCTCTTTTCTTCTATTTTTGGAGCTGGTTTCACAACATATTCATTATATTTTGTCAGAGCATTTTGTTAGAGGGATAAGAACATTGACATATTCAAAAGGTGGTTGGAGTGTAGAATTTGCAGTGTATATATTTTTGTTGGCTCATTGGTATTGTTGCTCTTAGTAGACTTGCTGCTACGAGAAGAAAGTTTTGAGGTTTTCTGTTACATGTTATGACTTGCATTGTTGATGGGTGCATAATCGATTGAACCTGACACCTATTTAAATCATTGAAAATTTGTTTGTATTGGGTGCATTTTTTGGTGGTAACTGACGCCCCTTTTTTTCAAGGTTGATTGCTGGAGAAAATGGCCAAACTAAATGATTTAGTACAGTTATTAAGAAATTTAACGTTATCATCTGTCAATAATAATGTCCAAGTCAGCAAGGACATGTTCTGTGACATCCAATCATGTTTGAAAAATGCTAAAAGAAAAATTGAATTCTTGGAGTTAGAATCGCAGTTATAGTGAGACGAACTTCGAAAGAAACTTGTGATTCTGAACTGATGTTTATTTAGAACAACAATGTGTTTGAGTCCGATAATCACTCAAAGAATGATTAGAGAAATGAAGTGTTTTTAGGTGAAAATTTGGACACAGTTAGAAGTGCTGATGTGAAACTTGTTATAAGACCATCGGAAGAGATGATACACAATAAACACAAAAGTGGACTTGGTTATAACAATGATGTATCTTTTCACATTTGAGACTTCACTAAATCTACAAAATTTTGAAGTGTAGGTTTTTTGGATGGTGTAGTTCCAGAAAAAGATGATAGATGCCAACAGTGTAATAGAGTTGTACATATGAAAGATCGATGTTTTGATCTTCACCCATACTAGCATTTTGGAAAGAGAAATCATGACTCAAACAAATGTTCAAAAAAGAAGGGCATTGTAAGAGAGAAGCTAAGTTTTGGATGGATTGCTTCTTGGGACTTGGTGAAAGAAGCCAAGAATATCTACATATCATATCGAAGAATGTGTTTGAGAGTGACGAGTCTTGCAGTGATGACAAATATTTCTCACCTTGTATCCGACAAGGGGGGATTTGTTGGTGGGTGGTCTGCTACAGGTTTGATTTTGAGATGTCAAGCGAGCCTAAGTCAGTGATCCACATCCTCAGCCACAACCTCAGTTGATTAAGTTGTTTCTAAGTGAGCACTTCCAAATTTAGAATTGTTCGAGGAACTTCTATGACAGTTCCAAAGTTTGTGAACATCTTAAAACCACATTTTTTGTTCTGAGAACTGCTATGTAGGTTCCATAATTAGTGTTGTTTGATACTTTGAGTTCTCCCATTTTCGGTTTTTGGTCATCCTTGAAAACCATTTCCAAGAGACATTCAGCTCTTAGCGGAGATGAATATTTGCATTGTGAGCTCTCATTCTTGGACTTTGGTATATCCCTTCGGATTAAGGGAGGAATATTAGGTAACTAATCCTTGGGTTATTTTGTGTTAGGTAATCGGTTATTGGAGTCCAAGAAACCTGGGGAATTGATTCAACAGTTTCTTGATGTATTTAGATGTGTACACATTGTACATCATTCTTTGATACATTCATTAATATATTGTTGAGTTTATTTCTTTTTTGTGTTGTGTGTCTTACAAGTGTATCAGTGTGATCAGGGCTGAGTATATCCATGGATAATACCATAGAAATAAATGAAGAACAAGTTATGAAAATGTAGGCCTCATGATTATTTCATGATTGAATCATGAATATGGGGGTTTCATAAGTATCAGAAGATAGATGGTATCCAAAATTGTAATAACTTTGAATAGGATAAGCAAACACTTAATCCTTGTTTCATATTCGAACCAATATTTTTCAATTAACTTCTCTCTTGCCATATAAAATGAAATTTTTTCCATATTGGTATTCACAATTAATGGTAAAATCTGAGGTGTAGGCCCGACTACCACTATGTCATGTGTTGTAAGATAATCTACTTTGATAGTAATAGAGAGATGACAAGCATAAATCTATTAGCACCCTGTAATTAGCAAGATTGGAAAAAGTCCAATTGCAGGGAGAACACTTATTTCAACCACTTTGGGTTTCTAGGATCTAGCCCTCCTGAATCTGGAGAGGGATCTCTCCAATCAAGTGCAAAGATTGATTTATCTTTTTAAAAGATTTTGGTGTGATGATATTAGGCTAGTTATGAAGACCGAGGGTTTTGTTTGTTTTTGGATGGTTGACCATGATTTTTACTTGGGTGGAAAGTCCTAAATGGAAAGAGTTTCAAAGGTGTGAAGTTGCAAGAAATCAGAACAAGTTTTTGGCTAAAAAGATAGAGATAGCACTGGTTTTTAATCCGTTGGGCTATGGAGTCATAATAGGATTTAATTGAAACAACAAGGTTCAAGAGTGGTCCATGGGGTAAGTCATCTATGTCTAAGGATCTCTTTAAAGTTTATTTTATGGAATGAAATGATACAACAAGAAGGGGAAATAAACAGATGTAGAATAAAGAGCAGCGTAAGATCTGGTAAGTACTTTGAAACTAGCCGGCTTTTGACATACACTTAAGAAAGACATAAAAGTAATCCAAGATCTAGTAAGTACTTTGAAACTAGCCAGCTTTTGATACACTTTCAATAGAAAAACATTTAAACAGAGAGGGAAAACAAATGATAACAAAGAATGGTCTAAGATCTGGTAAGTACTTTGAAACTAGCCAGCTTTCAACACATTCTTAGGGAAAATTTCAGACAATCTTTTGGGATAAAACTAAAGGACAGGGCTCACCATAAATTCCTCAGTTCATCTCTACTTAACATAAATTGAAAATAACATTCAAGAATAACAATTATCCTAGATAGTAGGACAAGGGAACACCAGCATTCCTAACTGCTTGAAACTGAATTAAATCATTCCTAAACAACACAAATTGGAAGAAAACATGTAGATAAAGCTTATCAGTCAGAGAAGGGTACTGATATATAGTAAATCCTAACTCTATGTTTGTTGTTCTTTATCAGAGAAGATGGACAAAGTGAAAACATAAATAAAATAATGATTTACAATAAGAAATAACATCACCGTTGACATAGACCAGGATCCCATAAATCAGCTTGTATTGATGCTTCAAACCAGTTACAACTTTAAGTCCAATGTTTCAGTTCAGCAATCATCTTCACTTCTCAGAGTAACTTATTTAATCACAAGCAGAGCTTCAAGAGCCCGTGAACACTATTTACAAGTAGACGTTTCAAGCTCAAGTATATTTCAAAGTTCTGCAACCAACAATTTCTCATCTTCTACAGGAGTTTTATAGAAAATATGAGGATGTGGGATCTGATAAAATATCTCCTGGGTCAATTAATGCAGACTTAATACTTCACGGCCATTGAGGGGCTCAATGGAGAATTTTACAGATGTTTTTTTGTATTAATTGTTTCACATTTAAGATTAAAGCTCGTTGGGAGATTTTTTTGAATTTAAGGTTCTGTTTCATGATATAATAACTCTGCTGATATTTTTTATATTAAGTTCCTTTGGAAAAATTGATTATTCAACTGCGTTGAGGCAAATATCTGATGTTCTGATAATAATTCGGCCTCTGTTGAATACTTGTGGCTACAGGTGGCATTGGGGAGCTGAGAGGAATCAATTAGCATCTTATGTGGCAGTGGAGGCATCCTCTGTCTGTCAGATATTTTCAATTTTCTTTAAACATTGTTTAATTTAGTGGAATAGGATTTTGATATTCAATCTTATTCATAATCCATTAAACTGCGGAATTGACCTTTAATTTTCAACTCTGGCTTGTTTTATTTCTTCAACACTGATACTCTCTGGCTTTGATTTCATTGTCTGTGTCTTGTTGATGTGTAGCTGCATTGACGAAACGTGAAGTTTGAACCTCGTGGAATGGTTTTTGTTTATGTACAAAGGCGCGGGAAATCGTCATCCCCGACCTTTGATTTTCCTTTTGATATAACAGAAAAAATCGTTCAACATCTAAAAAAATAAAAAAAAATTAAGAAATCCTGTACTTTTTAGGTAAACTACTTCATAGGTTCAGGATAAGAGCATGGTCGTTGGATGGCAGCATCCAATGACAAAGATTCGCTTGCGGGGTCAAAAAGGAGGTGGTTAATGAAATGGTGGGGAGTTTTAAGTCAAATTCGTCGATCTGGGATATATCAATGGTTGAGATTAGCTATGAAATAATAATGTGAAGGGGTCACATTATTGGATATTAGAAGAAAAAACCAAGGGAAATGAGTGAAAATCCTTTGGCGGAGGAAAAATGAATTAGAAATCGAATTTGGTTTCGGGAAGAAAATGGGCTGTCGGATGCAATAAGCCCATGGAGATCAACGGCTATGATAGCTCGTTCAAAGTCCTTTGGAAAAGGCGGAGGGTGATAGAACAATGCGAAAATGGTCTGGGACTGTTGATCTGCAGAGATCGACGATCGAGGAAGAACATGATATATCATAGTGCAAATGGAGGAAGAGTGGTTTCGGCAAAGAAAACAGCTGTTTTCGCGCGATGAAAAGGCGGGTAGGTGGTATTGCCTATTCGAACGTGATATGTGTCCCCGCCCAACATGTGTCTTTTAAAACCAACTTATATCACGTGATTTCTAAAGATTATCTTCCGTGCTTAAACTTACGTGAAAATGCTCTTAAACCGTTAGATCTGGGGTCTCAGATCCGACGGCGGAGAGCGAGTGTGAATTTGGAAAGATGTGTGGGCAGAAGTGGGAAGGGCGGTTTTATTATGGACCGTCTGATGAAGGATTAGACAGCTAGGATTAAAACTGAGGAAGGCAGGACCCATAGGAGGCAGGCCTGTTGGGATTAATAAGAATCGTTAGATGGAACAGATCAACGGTTAGAATTTGATCTGGGGTATAAACGAAATAATATATAGGAAGATAAAGGATGAAAAAGGACCGTTGATCTACAGAGATTAATAGCTGCAATTGGCCGAGAAACATTATGAGCGGGGCTGCATGTTTTTAAACCAAAGTCGGAAATGCGATCTGGACCATCCGATCTGGACACGTGGATGGTCCAGACGCAATCGGAGGCATGCGATCAGCAGGGAAGAAATATTCAATGGCGCCGATGCGATTGAGTGCTAGTCATCGATCTGCAGATCAGATCGACGGTGGGAAGTAAATTGGAGGGGTTCAAAAGGCGGAGAAAGGGTTTGTGATCGGAGCAAATGAGGGTCGTCGGATCTGGGAAGGTAGGGAGGATATCAACGGCTCACGATTGATCGGAGGGAGTTAATCGGGAAGGGGAATGAAACGCGCCCGAAAAAAACTTGCGATGCGATATTGTGCGGGCCGTTTGATCGGCTCAAGATCAACGACGGAGATTATCTCAAATATGAAACCAGCAGAAACCCTTTAATACTTATGAAAACCCAAAGTTTTATAAAATGCAATGGTTTTATGGGTCAGGGCAGGTTATATATATGTGTAATGGCCTGGTGCCCATCTGTGGGCTAGGTGGTTATATGAAATAATAATAATATCGGGGGTTTATATAATAAGGGGCCAATTGCATTGGAGGTCTCAAATAAAGCAAAAAGACTTGCACGTTGTGTTTTTTTCCGATGCAATAAGCGTCGAAAGGGCTTAGCGCCAGGGCATGTGGTGGGGAAGTGATTAGGACTTAGCCCAAAGGGGCTTAAGCCTGCAATACAAAAACGTATTTTTTATGAAATTTTCAGAGTTTTCTGATGGATTTGGGGGTTTCCGCAAAGTTAAAAAAGGAGTTTTAAGCTCTGTAATGTGGATTTTATGAAGGGGGGAATGGAAAAAATGAAAAATAAAGGAAGTTTATGAGAAAAAATGGGAGGCAAAATGAAGGTTATTTTTGATGTGGAAGGGGAGGAAAAATGGGATTTTGTAGTAGTCTTCTCTCTATGAAATCAGTAGAATTTCAGAGTTAAAAATGGAAACAACAGTGAAGATTTAAACAAAGGGCTTGATGTCTTCATGAGTCTTCAAGAGATAACATTTTTAGCAATAAACATGTTTTCTTGAAGGCTTCAAAAAATGATTTAGCCACCTTTTGATATAACAAATTTTATAGGTGGCTAATAGTGGCTGCACTTGGGGATGGTGCCTTCTTGAATGCATCAAGAACTTCAGACTTTCATTCTCTGGGGGGCTGATCAGTCCCTCATCCATTGGGTTGTCTTTCTTTACTTGGATGATCTTCTTTTGCTGTGAAAAAATGTCAACAACCATAAAAAATAATGGATCTTCATCAACACAAGCTTTCTACCTACCCAATCCTACTAATCTAACATTTTTTCTTCTTTAGAGTGCACTTCGATTGGCAAACTCTTTTACAACATTTTATTCTTTTGAAAGAAAAAAACCTAAACTATTTCTACTCCTTATTTCTCCATGAACTCAGTTTAAATAGTTGAGTCCATAAGCTTCTCTACCTAATCTACTAATATGTTAGGATTAAATATTCTAACAGATTTTTATTCTCTAATTCCTAAAACATAAATTTAAAAACAGTCAAGTCAAGATTAAGCTGTTTGACTTGCTGTGAAATATGGCATAAAAACAAGCTGCACATAGACATTATTTTGCAGAAAATTAAATCAAAATGGAAAGCATAAGATCTGAAAGTTCAAAGCACGACCTTCTCTTTTCTTTAGCTCTGTTTTTGCTTTCTAACTGGCTCAAATTTTGAGCTGATTAAAACCAGTTTATCTTTGTTTTTTGACTCAGGATTTAAAACAGATTGGAGTCATCTTTCTTTTAAAAACTAAGGTTCGGATTTTGAGCTTATTTGAACCTTTGATTTCTAGCCTATTCTACCTACTGATAAGCCAAGATTAAGCTGTTTGGCAATAAAATTCACTTAACCTATCAGCAGTCAATTTAAAACTAATTAGTCAAGATTAGGCTGTTTGACTAATTAGAAGTGTGTTTTTCAGGAGTGGCATTTCAGCTTGCACACTTTCAGAATTGTTTCTCTTTTTTGGCATGGGGTTGTACCTTTATTGTTTTTACAATCAACCCTCTTTTCTCTTTTTTCTGTTTTTGTATCTTTGTATTTTTTATTTTTCTTCAGAGACAAAAGTCAACAACTATCTAGCTGCTCAAAACTGAGCTATATTGACATTCCTATCTAGCCTATTCTAACTCAAAGTATTTATATCTTTATATGATACCAAAGTGCCAATGTAGCCAGTTGAGTAATGTAAAACAAAATAAGAAACTCTAGCTGTTTGTGAGGGGTATCCATAGTATATTTTGAAGATTAATCTTCAAAACCAAGGCTATCATAGAAGGTGACAACTTTTCATGCATTTGGCTCTTGTAAAGGATCAATTCTTAATAACTTGAGCCAATTGGGACCTCCACACACTCTTCCAAAGGATCAAAAAAGAAAAGATGAAGATTCTCTTCTTTTCGGCTCTCTATGTCTGGTAGATTGACTGCTTCCAAGACATCAGCTTTGAGGACTATATCTTCAGAATGTTGTTTGGCAGTATCATCATCCTTAACCTACAAAATAGTAAGCAGTGAAATATTTTCTTCCTCTAAATCTATGCTTGCTTCTGATATAAATTCAGGTTCTTTGGATGACAGATTGACAGTGGTGATAGGAGAAGTTTATTTTTGAAAAGATGGTATATCCTCAGTAGGATAGTCTTTTATTTGTTTTCCCCCCTCATCTTCTTCATCATCTGAACTAGAGGATTCATCATATTTGGAAGTGTTTTCCTCTTGTACCGCTGGTATGTTTGGATTCAGTGGATTAAACTATGTGAAGAGGTTATTATATTGTTGAGTGAGGCTGTCTTCAAAGGTTACTTCCTTTTGAATAGAAGGTTCCTTTTTCTCAAAAATTTCTTTATCTCTTTTCTCTTCACCCTTTGAGTTGGAAGACTGTTGATTCCCAATTATGTGAAAGCTATTTTTGATGGATTGAAATGGGTGATTTCTGCTTTCAAGTTGACGATGGTGAAACTCATAACACCAATCAAACGTTGGTTGCCCTGTGTGATTAGTTTCTTCTTGAAACTTATAATCATCATCAGACTGATTAAAATTTGGAAACTTATCAGAATAAGCGATTTCATCAGTCAAAAATATTGGGTTATCAGTTTTCTCTTCTTTTAGTTGATCTACAAGTTCGTTGTTTGTATCAAGACAACAAGATGGATTAGGTAGATGAGCAGAAGTGTTTAGCTCAGATGAAGGTTTAGAGGCTGGCATTCTGTTCAATACTAGATCAATCTCCTCCTCTGTCAATAGAGAAGGAGTTTTCTTTTTTCTTAGAACAAAAGTACAGTAGTCCTCTTTGTCTTGTGTTGGCTGATTTTGAGGCTGGATGTTTTCGTGAGCCTCTTCTAGGGGAACTTCACTTGTGCTTGCAGGAAAAATTTGAAGATTTTCTATTGTTTCCTGATTTTCTTGTGTAAACAATTCCTCATGATTATTATGATATTCAGCTTGAATACAGGGTTCATGAGTTGTTTTTTCTATGTTATCGGGATGCCACTCTTGTTGTATAATCTGATATGGGTTGTAAACTTGAGGTGGAGTCCCTATATGAACTGGTTCTCCTCCTATATCAGATTTTGTGTTTTGAAAGTAGCTACTTGTTTCATCAAATCACTGCTCACTATATGTTTTTGCATTTTGCTCATGAAGTTCTCTTATCAGCATAGTACAAAACATAGGAAGGCAATCAAAGTTTTCTTGACAACCTTCCTTATTGCCTTCTTTGTAAGTTTGTTTATCATTTTCTATAAATTGTTGACCATGATACATATCTTGGTCACTGTCTTGGTCTTGAGGTGATTAGGCTTGTGTTTGATCAAGGGAAAGCATAGCTTGCTCTAAATCATCGATATTCATATTAGCCATCAACCTATCCATTCTCTTTCCAAGCATGTTCATCATATTTTCCATCATGATTAGAAATTTTTCTTGATCGTTTTCTTTGTAATCTTGTTGATCATACATGTCTTGTAAGGGTAGAGTTTGTGTTTGGATAGGGAAATGCATATGTTTCATTGGATCACCATTGTTTAGATTAGCCATAAACCTATCCATTCTCTTTCCAAGCATGTACATCAATTTTTCCTTCATGACCATATGTTTGTCTTCTGGGTCTGTATCTAAATCCATGTTTGTAAATCAGAAAAAGAGGTAACTGTGTCTGTTCAATCAGTTCAAGCTCTTCTACCAGTGGATTCATTCGGTCTTCTGAGAGTTTCAGAGTGTGGAGTCGCCAGGTGGAAATTTTTAAATTTTTCTGCCCACCAACAATATGATTGAGTTTGCTCAATGCATTCCCAAAGGAGTCTTATCAGGACTGGAAAGGTAATAGGCCTACTGCAGACTAGTGGAGTCACCAGGTGGAAGTTTTTAGCTCTTTTGGAGGTAAAATGTTTTATGGTCCACCACCATGTACCAATCTAAAAAATTTTGGGTCTTCTGAGTCTTAAAGATGTATCAAATGAAATTTACTCAAAAGTCCCCAGCGGAGTCGCCAGAAGATGTTAGCACCCTGTAATTAGCAAGATTGGAAAAATTCCATCTGCAGGGAGAACACTTATTTCAACCACTTTCGGATTCTAGGATCTAGCCCTCCTAAATCCGGAGAGGGATCTCTCCAATCAAGTGCAAAGATTGATTTATCTTTTTAAAAGCTTTTGGTGTGATGATATTAGGCTAGTTATGAAGACCAAGGGTTTTGTTTGTTTTTGGATGGTTGAGCACGATTTTTACTTGGGTGGAAAGTCCTAAATGGAAAGAGTTTCAAAGGTGTGAAGTTGCAAGCAATAAAAATAATTTTTTGGCTAAAAATATAGAGATAACGCTGGTTTTTAGTCCATTGGGCTATGGAGTGATAATAGGATTTAATTGAAAAAACAAGGTTCAAGAGTGGTCCATGGGGAAAGTCATGTATGTCTAAGGGTCTCTTTAAAGTTTATTTTATGGAATGAAATGATACAACAAGAAGGGGAAATAAACAAATGTAGAACAAAGAGCAGCCTAAGATCTGGTAAGTACTTTGAAACTAGCTAGCTTTTGACACACACTTAAGAAAGATATAAAAGTAATCCAAGATCTAGTAAGTACTTTGAAACTAGCCAGCTTTTGATACACTTTCAATAGAAAAACATTTAAACAAAGAGGGAAAACAAATGATAACAAAGAATGGTCTAAGATCTGGTAAGTACTTTGAAACTAGCCAGCTTTCAACACATTCTTAGGGAAAATTTCAGACAATATTTTGGGATAAAACTAAAGGACAGGGCTCACCATAAATTCCTTAGTTCATCTCTACTTAACATAAACTGAAAATAGCATTCAAGAATAACAATTAGCCTAGACAGTAGGACGAGGGAACACCAACATTCCTAACTTCTTGAAACTGAATTAAATCATTCCTAAACAACACAAATTGGAAGAAAACATGTAGATAAAGCTTATCAGTCAGAGAAGGGTACTGATATACAGTAAATCCTAACTCTATGCTTTTTGTTCTTTATCAGAGAAGATGGACAAACTGAAAACATAAATAAAATAATGATTTACAATAAGAAATAACATCATCGTTGACATAGACCAGGATCCCATAAATCATCTTGTATTGATGCTTCAAACCAGTTACAATTTTAAGTCCAATGTTTCAGTTCAACAATCATCTTCACTTCTCAAACTAACTTATTTAATCACAAGGAGAGCTTCAAGAGCCCGTGAACACTATTTACAAGTAGAAGTTTCAAGCTCAAGTATATTTCAAAGTTATACAACCAACAATTTCTCATCTTCTACAAGAGTTTTTGTAGAAGAAAGGAGGAGGTGAGATCTGATAAAAGATCTACTGGGTCAATTAATACAGACTTAATACTTCACGGCCTTTGAGGGGCTCAATGGAGAAGTTTAGAGATGTTTTTCTGTATTAATTGTTTCACATTTAAGATTAAAGCTCGATGGGAGATTTTGTTGACTTTAAGGCTCTATTTCATGATATAATAACTTTGCTGATATTTTCTGCATTAAGTTCCTTCGGCAGAATTGATTATTCGGCTGCGTTGAGGCAAATATCTGATGTTTTGATAATAATTCGGCCTCTGTTGAATGCTTGTGGCTACAGGTGGCATTAGGTAGCTGAGAGGAATCAATTAGCCTCTTATGTGGCAATGGAGGCATCCTCTGTCTGTTAGATATTTTGAATTTTCTTTAAACATTGTTTAATTTAGTGGATTAGGCTTTTGATATTCAATCTTAGCCGTAATCCATTAAACTGCGGAATTGAACTTTAATTTTCAACTCTGGCTTGGTTTAGTTCTTCAACACTGATACTCTCTGGCTTTGATTTCATTGTTTGTGTATTGTTGATGTGTAGGTGCCGCATAGGGCTCATATGGCATCAATGCCCATGAAGCATTGACGAAACATGAAGTTTGAACCCCGTGGAATGGTTTTTTTTTTATGTACAAAGGCACCGGAAATCGTCATCCCCAACCTTTGATTTTCCTTTTGATATAACAGAAAAAACCATTCAAAACCTGCAAAATTAAAAAACAATTCAGAAATCCTACACTTTTTGGGTAAACTGCTTCAGAGGTTCAGGTTAAGAGTGTTACCATTGGATGGCAGCATCCAACGGCGGAGATTCGCTTGCGGGGTCAAAAAGGAGGTGGTTAATGAAATGGTGGGGAGTTTTAAGTCAAATCCGTCGATCTGGGATAGATCAACGGTCGAGATTAGCTGTGAACTAATAATGTGAAGGGGTCACATTATTGGATATTAGAAGAAAAAACTAAGGGAAATGAGCGAAAATCCTTTGGCGGAGGAAAAAGGAATTAGAAATCGAATTTGGTTTTGGGAAGAAAATGGGCTGTCGGATGCGATAAGCCCATGTAGATCAACAGCTATGATAGCTTGTTGAAAGTCCTTTGGAAAAGGCGGAGGGTGATAGAACAATGCAAAAATGGTCTGGGATTGTTGATCTGCAGAGATCGACAATCGAGGAAGAACGTGATAGATCATAGTGAAAATGGAGGAAGAGTGGTTTCGGTAAAGAAAACAGCTGTTTTCGCGCGATGAAAAGGTGGGTAGGTGGTATTGCATTTTCGAATGCGATATGCGTCCCCACCCGACACGTGTCATTTAAAAACAACTTATATCGCGTGATTTCAGAAGATTATCTTCCGTGCTTAAACTTACACGAAAATGCGATTGAACTGTTAGATCTGGGGTCTCAGATTTGATGGCGGAGAGCGAGCACGAATTTGGAAAGATGCGCGAGCAGAAGTGGGAAGGGCGGTTTTATTATGGACCGTCCGATCAAGGATTGGATGGCTAGGATTAAAACTGAGGAAGGCAAGACCCACAGGAGGTAGGCCTGTCGAGATTAATAAGAACCATTAGATGGAACCGATCAACGGTTAGGATTTGATCTGGGGTATAAACGAAATAATATACAGGTGGAGAAAGGATGAAAAAGGATCGTTGATCTGCAAAGATTAACGGTTGCAATTGGCCGAGAAACATTATGAGCGGGGCTGCATGTTTTTAAACCAAAGTCGAAAAATGCAATCTGGACCGTCTGATCTGGACACGTGAACGATCCAGACGCAATCGAAGGAATGCGATTGGCAGGGAAGAACTTTTGAATGGCGCCGATGTGATTGAGCGCTGGTCATTGATCTGCAGATCAGATCGACGGTGGGGAGTAAATCAAAGGGGTTCAAAAAGTGGATGAAGGGTTTGTGATTGGAGAAAATGAGGGCCATTGGATCTGGGAAGGCGGGGAGGAGATCAACGGCTCATGATTGATCAGAGGGAGGCAATCGGGAAGGGGAATGAAACGCGCCCAGAAAAAACTTGCGATGCGATATTGTGTGGGCCATTTGATCGGCTCAAGATCAACAACGAAGATTATCTCAAATATGAAACCAGCGGAAACCCTTTAATACTTATGAAAACCCAAAGTTTTATAAAATGCAAAGGTTTTATGGGTCGGGGCGGGTTATATATATGTGGAATGGCCTGGCGTCCGTCTGCGGGCTAGGTGGTTATATGAAATAATAATAAGATCGGGGGTTTATGTAATAAGGGGCTAATCACATAGGAGGTCTCAAATAAAGCAAAAATACTTGCGCGTTGTGTTTTTTTCCGATGCGATAAGTGCCGAAAGGGCTTAGCGCTTGGTTCTTAGCGTCAGGGCATGCGGTGGGGAAGTGGTTAGGACTTAGCCCAAAGGGGCTTAAGCTTGCAATACAAAAACGTATTTTTTATGAAATTTTCAGAGTTTTCTGATGGATTTGGGGGTTTTGTTAGAGTTAAAAAAGGAGTTTTAAACTCTGTAATGTGGATTTTATGAAGGGGGGAATGGGAAAAATGAAAAATAGAGGAAGTTTATGAGAAAAAAGGGGAGGCAAAATGAAGGTTAGTTTTGATGTGGAAGGGGAGGAAAAATGGGATTTTGCAGTAGTCTTCTCTCTATGAAATCAACAAAATTTCAGAGTTAAAAATGGAAACAACAGTGAAAATTTAAACAAAGGGCCTGATGTCTTCATGAGTCTTCAAGAGATAACATTTTTAGCAATAAACTTGTTTTCTTGAAGGCTCCAAAAAATGATTTAGCCACCTTTTGATATAAAAAATTTTATAGGTGGCTCAAATGAGCAAATGGGAGACACACTTCATACCCTTCTCAAAAGAATCTAGTGGACTTTGTCTTCCTAGAGCATAAAATATAGTGCTAATATAAGTTTTTTATGAGTGGACACAACTATTCCAATACCAATGGGAGAAATTACACTCATTCCCTACCAAATATAAAAAACTCACATGTGAATTAAGCTTTAAAGTTCACAAAGACACTATTGAATTAAACAACAGAAAAATTATCGAATGTACATTCTTTAACCAATGAATTAAACAAAAGACAAGTTACAAAATCCACATTGGTGAAGAGTCAATACTGCAGTAGAAAGTAGTAGGGTGATTCATGTCTTTAGAAAATAAATTTCAACAAGAGAATAAAGTCAAATAAAAAAAATTAAAGTTCAAAATATGTAAAATTTACAAAGAGAATGCTTAAATGTTGGAAAGGAAGAGGAGAAAAGGCACAAAATACCACACAGACAATATCATGAGTTTTTTCCCTTCTATTGATTACTCAAATCTTGATGATTACAGTGAATCTCATGACGGGTTTTTAAACTTTTTTGACTAGTAACTCACCCAAAATAACTTAACATGAAACCACACACTAAATTTGGCCTTCTCCAAATATAGACTGAACTCAACCTGACTCACACTTAAATTAGTTAACTTACACTCTAAATCTAGACTGCACTTAACTCAACTTATCTCTTCATGCATCACTCGACTTAGATCTTGCTAGATCTTCTTTCGGGTGTACTTACTATTTCCAACACTCCCACATAATTACGACTGTATGAGTCAACATAACTCAAACATGACTTAACATGACTCAACTATTCTTGCTCGACTTACAATATAAAATTGAATCAATCATCACTCAAATATGTTTGTTGCTCTAAATCTCAACTAGGCTTACAAAGGATCAAAACTTTTACAATTTTTCATTTTTTTTTTCGCTTCTTCCAAATTATATATCCTCGAAATTACTTCATTATTTGTTGCACATTATTTATATACTCTCCATATTTTTTTACTTGTTGTTGCTGCAATTTTTCATTGACTTGTCTAGAATTTTTGGTGAAAAACAATTTGATCTTGTCTTCTACAACTTCATCTTCAAAGATTTGTTCAACTATGGATTATTGCCAAAACTTTTCATTTTCATATTCTCTTTTTTTCTCTGCTTCTCATGCTTCATATTTCTGACTTATCTCTTCTTGAATCCATTGTTGAAAATTTGTTTTAATGCATTCTTCCTTGTTTTCAGAAACTTCCATGTCCTTCTCTTCACTTTCATCATCAGGTACTGTTGCTTTTTGCATGTAGTCAACATACTCAATATCATCATTAGGCTTACAGGTAAAATCATAATCATGCTCCTTTTCTTGTTCACCACTTCATTTAATTATTTTAATCTAGATGATTCTTTAATAATATCATCAATTTGTTCAATTGACTTCTAAATCCATTCTTCAATGAACTTCAAATTTGCATCAAACTTATTAGCAACGTTGTTTTCAACTTCCACAACCATGTTATTTTGAACACCTACATATTCAAAAACAATGTTAAAAACATCTTTGTTATGCTCTTTAGTGAGAGATTCCTGCTCTACCTCTTCCTTCTCTACCTTATTTTCCACTTAATGGAGGTTGTTTTCCACTCTTATGTTGGTAGTGGATATTCTCATAAAAAACTCTTCAATCACTTTATCATTTTATTGATCATCAACTGCGACTAGATCACATGCTGCTTCATGAGAAGTTCCAATTTCTTCATATATATTGTTGCTACATTGGCAGCTTCAACCTTCAATTATTCATTAAATTCATCAGTTGCGGTTGGATTCACCAATGCACATCTCAATTTCTAGTCATCATCCACGTTTGTTTTCTGACAGTGGGATTCACCATCATCTTCACCATCCATGTTACAATGTATTTCTTGAGCATTTATATGGTCTTGCTCTTCTTCACACATAAATACCTCAAATTCTCTCTTTGCAATCTTGGTTGCATCTTATTAATCCATAGGCATGTATGCATAATGGATTTCACTTTTGTAGTCTTCATGACGATCATCCAATTTTGAGTTGGATTCTCCAAGATTTGTTGTCCTCCAAGAGTCTTGCTCATCTACTGCATACTTCTCTACCTGTGACATAACATGTTGCTGCATGTCACTCCCCCTTGCACCAAATTCTTCTTCTAGGATCTTCCATGCTTCCTTGGAAGTTGTATCTTTTTCTACCTTGGAAAAAAAAATTCTCATCCAATGCTCGTTTTATAAAATCCAATACTAGAGAATCACATACTTCATCATATGGGTTATTAGATTGGTACTCAATTAACTCTTTAGTTTCAAGAAAAGTTAGCATTTTGATAACCGAAGAATCAAAATATTTACTAGTAAACATAGGAGGTGGGAGTAGATCAAGGCTACATGAATCACCCTCGATCTCTTTTTTGTCTTCTGCTATACTTCTCAGTTCCTCAGATGCAACATGAACCTCTCTAAACATTGCAACAATATTTCCCTCTTCTTTTCGATTCTTTTTCTTAATCTTCTTCAGTTGTCCTTTGCAACCCATGACTATTGTATTTCTAGTCTTATAGCTTCTTTCCTGATTACGTGAGGCTATCTTCCATATCACCCCTTAAAAAAATATGATGTTTAATATGCGCCCACGTAAGACATAATCTTCACCCAAAAAACACTCTCATGTTTAACAAACAAAAAACTTGCAAACAAATTCACCTTTTCAGTGCCCTAAAATACCTTGTTCAATAAAAAAAAAAAAAACCTTTTTTTTTCAAATTTTCTTTAAAAACATCTTATACACAAAAAAAACTTTATAAACCTTCCTACCATACACTATACATTTTTTTTAATATATATATACAACTTTATCGCCACACGTTTCACTCTTAATAAACTCTTTTTTTTAAAATAAATCCTTCAAACAACCCTTTCAAAACACCACTATATCCACACACTTTATTTAAACTTATATATATATAGAACCACACATTTCGCTCTTAATAAACTCTTTTTTGAAATAATTCCTTCGAATAACCCTTTCAAAACACCACTATATCCACACACTTTAAACCTTTAATTAAAACTTCCTTTAACATCTTTACCGACTCATGAACTTTTAAAAAAAAAAAAATTCTGATAAAAAAACTTCGATAGCCCAACACTTTTCGCCATATGCACGAGGCACATAAAAACAAAATCATTTATAAAAAAAGCTTTGACTTTCCTCGAATAACTATATCATAAATATGTATTTATAAAGATTGAACCTTGGCGTAAATCTTTCACCATATTCATTTTTTTAACTTGTCCTCATTGGCGTTGCATGCATTAGTCACTCTCTGAAATTCACGTGTGACACCTCCTCAATATGGAAAGCTACTCTGCAGGCCAGTGCCAAGTCACATACACAACGACCGTCGCAGATATGCTCACAGAGAAACAAATCTTAACTCTTCACGAAAACTGGAGCTGTAAACTCTTGGAGACATTAGCTCATTCTTAGCTTTGATATTAATTTGTTGGAAAAGAAAAGATGGAAAGCCATAAAAATTGACACACATAAAAACAATAACACAAATTATTGCTTTTTTATTGATCACACAAAGCTTGAGGATTATAATGAACTTGGTGATAGGTATTTGAACTTTTTTGACTAACTAGTCGCCAAAATAACTTTACATACAACCACACACTAAATTTGAACTTCTCTAAATATAAATTAAACTCAATCTAACTCAGACTTAACTCATTTAACTCACACTCTGAATCTAGATTGCACTTAAGTCAACTTATCTCTTCACACAACACTAGATTTAAATCTTGCTAAATCTTCGTACGAAAGTAATTACTATTTCCAACATTAATGAGTTGAGTATACCTTGCAACAAGAACTTGGGATGGTAATAGTTGAATTGAACATCACTAGGGAAAAGATCCCTAAAGCTGAAAATTAAGATACCTCTTGGTAAAACATCCTTTTGATCAATTTGAACTTGCAATCATGTTTGGAAAAATGATACCTACACATAGCTGCACCTTTATTGATGCTTTGACTAGAATAGAGAGCTTCAAAGCTTCCACTGAACAAATACATGATTTTATCTACTACTGAACAAATTAAGGGGAATATCATGATGCCATACATTCTCCAAATAAGTCACTTGGGACTTTATACAAATATTTTATAACTGTTTAATTAGTGTTGGAAGATTGGGAATCACCATTTTCATTCAATCATAGATTGAATACGTGGTAAAACCAAATACTAACGCTCGCGAGGACCATAACAATCATAATGCTTCCATTGGATATTTTCACTTGCTGCTAATCATAATGACATTGAAGGGATGCTAAAATGCATTCCAAAAGAGTTCCCACCAAGGTGAATAAAGATTATGATCATGCTGATTATCTATCTATCTGTGCAGAGGTAGAGCAAACATATTTGTTTTGGTTCTAATCATATTATTTAAATTATTTAAATAGATATACATTAATTTTAACTATAGATTTATCAAAGTGAAAGAGATCAATTTAAAGAGAAATTTTTTTTTAGTGCAAAACTTAAAGAAAAATTTACATTTCTGAAAATTTAATAGCTTTTTGTTCTTGATAAATCCAAATAAATCTAGACTATTTTAATAAATATAAGATATAAAAAAAATATTTACTTCAAATATTATTTCCTTCTGAAAGAAAATTAATTAAGTCACACGGTAAGTGACTTTAATCTTAAACCTAAATTATTTAATAATAATAATACTAATTATTATTATTTATTTGTACTTTACTATTGAGAGGAAAATAACATTATTTCATACTATAATTACATTTACTCAATTTTAAATATTAAGTCATTAATATTAATGTGGAGAACATAATTAAGTGGGGTTGAAGTTAAAAAATAAAAAATAAACTTATATTTTTATTTTTATAACAAATTATATCAAATTATAAAAAAAGTATTACCGCTTTAATTAATTCCTTAAAATAATATTTAATTAACCAATGAAATTAACATATTACTTTCTTTTATCTAGGTGGCATTTTATATTGAATACACACTAAATTCGTTTATAGAGAGTTCATTTATTTACAAAATTACCAACAATTCTCCACCAATTTTGGTGAAATGATCTCTACATCAATATTTTCACTCTTGAGTTTGAAGGGTTAGATTGACGTGAACATGGAGGTGGGATTTAGTGTTACTAGCCGCATGGAGATTCCATTACTTGCAGTCACCACACCTCAACTAGGTTGTGGGTCTCACAATGGTTTTCTAACAACACCTAGGCTCCACTTATGAAAAAACAATGCATTTCACTTCCACAGTGGGTTCATTTGCAACAAATCTAATAAGCTCCCAACAAGTTCGTTAATTTTTTTTTAGAGTATGTATTTAGATTGCACAGTAGGGTTAGATTTGATACTCTGATTCAAAATAGAATTTGGTTGTTAGAAACCTAATCCTCGTGATTATAGTTTGGGTTAGTGTGTGTTATGGTGATTAGTTATTAGAGTCCAAGAAAACCTGGAAACTAAATTAGTGGTTTCATTATGTATTTATATGTGTACTATGTACATCATTCACTGACATCATTATTAATAATATGCAGTTGAATTGGTTTCCAATTTGTGTGTTTAACAATGGTATCAGAGCAAAGTTAATATGATATGAGTCACTAGTTTTGTGGCCTTTTTGAGTGCTTCTCCTTTCTCAGACTTTGATCTGAAATTAGTGTTCATGAGTTTTGTATAATACAATAGATTTTGATATAATCGAGTTGCCGATAACTCCTCGTTCATTGAAATGGAGCATTCGTAACCCTTGTGTAATTCAATGAGAGTGTAACCATCTCATTATCAGTCGACTAGAGGAGCCACATGATGTCGAGAGTTTTAGAGAGTTCAAAGAACCCTCCCAACTATTATAAGCATGAAGAGACACCTAGACAGATGATATATGCGGATCAAAGAAGGAATCCAATTCAAGTTATATTATTCTATGAGAAATCTTGTTGTTCAAAATTTCCTCGTAGCATAGGAATGTTATTTTTATTAATTCTTCAACAATGACTTCTCTCCATTTCTTTGCTACTTGTTGGTTTGTTTTTTACTCAAATTTGCATCTTATAGATCAATATAAAAAAAAGGTGCAATCATGTTATTCAATTTGACTTGTTACAAGAAGCATCTTGTCCCACACAGAGTCCAAATTTCCAGATGATTTGAATATCTAGTTAACAACATTGAGCCTATAAATATATTTTGGTGTGGTGAGGCACAGTATATCCAATCCACAATTATTTGACACATAAAATTTCTTAAATTTGCCTCAAAATATTTGTTTTAGAATCTCCAAAAAATTGTTTTAGTTCTTTCTCTGCTGGTAGCACTAGTAAATGAATGAACTTTCCATTATATCTTTGCATTTTGAATGAACAAGTGCAATATGTAACGCCCTCATCCCACATCTACCCGACTAACCGTCCAACTGGGGTAGATATGCGACGAGAGGCCACTATGATGGGATTCAACCTCCTAGGTGACCTTAAGGAAGTGGAATCAAAGGAAACACATCACACAGAGTTTCCACATCAACAAAAAAACTCCCAAGAGTTATCCCAACCACTCAGGTAGCCAGCCCATAGGTCCACTATGTTTTTAGACCATTAAACCCATGGGTGCTCCCTTTATATGAAAAATGGTGCACCTCGGAGGCTTTGGAAGCTCCCACAACACGGGTATGCATGCTTCCAGCGACTTTTCTCCTCAGACTTGTGGCAACATCCCCAGGATTTGAGCCACTTTTTCAGGCCCAGAGCCCAAGTCACTGTCGATAACTCAATGACAGGTTCATAAATGAATTATAATAGTGTAATAATGATATGTTTACAAAAACATTGACAAGGTCTAGACATTACTCCTACTAGCCATGATAAGTGTTTTGTCAAACATATCACAAATATGAAAGCTATGGGTATAAGAAACATATATGCGAACCACTAAGAAGCATTGAACCATTATATCATTAGATGCATTATAAACTATTAGGTCGTAGATACATTGTTTATTCATTTACAAATCAGAACATGAGGAGATCCATACATCATCACTGTCATAATACATGCTAATAACCAACATAATAACAACAGTAATATCAAGGATACATCAGCCATATAATCCACATAGAAACCAATACATTTACACATAATATGTCAAGGAAAGGACCTCTTATTAATGAATGAAAAGGCCAACCTAGGATGGGACTACCACGTTCCACCTGCCCATAGATTGGCCGAGCCAAATATCTCTTCATTCAATCACCCTCGTGCCATATTCCAAGCATGAATGTGGGACTCAATCCAAAAGAACCAATAAGGGAATCATAAGGCTAAACCACCTAACCCTCATCAATATAAACCAGGCTTTACCGAAATTGATCTCGGATCACCAGGCCATAAAACAAGCATGCACGCCATTGAATTTCTCCACCTACACTGTGAGGAATTTTCATGTCTCCTACTCTCTTAGGATCTACCGCAATCCACACCAGATCACTAGGCCCTAAACCGAGACTCCACTGTCTAGGATTTACCGTATATCTCGTCATTCATTGACAAGGATTCTTAGGCCTAATCAAGGGAAACCACCTCTAGTCTTTATCGTATATCCTGCCATTAACCTGTCGAGGAGTCCTAGGCCCATCGAGGCACATAATATCTGGATTTACCGCAACCCACATTCCAGTTCAGGGGTCACTAGTTCAGTGTCTTTACTACAATCCATAATCTGATTTAGGGATCACTAGGCCATGTTTTCTACCTTTTGGAGATCCACCTCACTAAGCTTCGAATCCATCCGACAATATAGCTCAACCAAAACATGAGAACCCCATCACACCATGGCTATTCAAAAATGGAAAGGCTAGGCTGAAAACATTGTCACACATGGAAAACCATGCCATGATAGAAAATAACCACACGAAATACCATGCATGCCAAATCTTGCAAGGAAATAACACATGCAAATTGATACCCGCAAAGAATCCTACTATAGTTGCCTGATCTTGCTCTTCCTACCTCTTGCCTTCTTTAAATTTCTTGATCCAATGCCAAAGTGCTCTAAGGAAACTCTAAGTGTCCGAGAGAGAGAGCGAGAGAGAGCGAGAGAGAGAGAGAGAGAGAATAATGAGAGAGCTCCAAAACTAAACTTACAAAATGTACAGTAACTAAATCTTTCTAGGTGATCCTCAGAAGCATTTTTATCAATTAGGCCTCTATTTTCTTCATTTTCCTCCTCACATGCAACCTATGACCTTTCACCTTCCTTTTCTCCTATTTTCCATTATTTTCATAAATAATTTCCAAATAATGCCTCATGCCTTTCCAAAGAATTTGGAAAATTCCTTTAGCCATAATAACCAAAATGAACACCCACTGGGATGTTTTTCCCACCATTAAGCTTGGAATATGTGTCCCACAACCATTCTTATTAATTTTACTTTATTAAATTTTATTACTTGGAATTTTCACCAGGGATGTTACACAATCACATCCAATGGTCTTACTGTTCATGCAAATTTCAGGGTAGAATTATTAATTGAAGGTGAGAAAGGTGGAGTTTTATGGAGGGAAACTTTGAGGTTTTCCTTCCTGCTACGAGAAATTGATTGAATTTCTAAAAGATAATTTTCTTGTGGTTTTTTTTGTCGATGATGTTTATGAAAGCTAATTTTCTAGAGCTAATCAACACAATTGTAACCCGAATCCTATTTAACACATTTTTTCTGGTGAATTTAAAAACCGCTTCGCATGGATTAAGATCACTACTTTATAAAGAAATTTCTTGATGGAAGAAATCATTGCGTGTTGTATTTTTGGAGTATAATTTGTTTGATATTACAACATATTAGTGAGAACAATGGCAGAATTATGGCCACACAAGATCTCGTCAATCGAATCCCCTAACCCTGTAACGACATTCTCATGTATGTCACCGTTGATATAATTAAGAGATTTTGTTGATTTCAGGAAGCTTTGCAAGTGTTTTGAAGTGAAAAATATTGGAACAGAAGGAGTTTTCCAGTATTTGATGAAAAATCTCGTGACTATAATGAAATCATTGTTTCTGCTCACCATGATAGGCTGGAATCTATTTTAGGAAGTATGAAAGCATAACTAATCAACTAATATAATTTTGGTGACTTTTTCGTTGCAGTACTTAAATTATGCTTAAATTATTCTTTGAATGATGTGAAATTATTGTTTCGACCTATTTATGAGATAGGATAATTCTCCACGTAGTGGCTTGTGTGTGGCAAAGTTGTAGCTAGATGACGTAGTGTTTGGATTTATTTATTTTCTTTGAGAACGTGAGGTCCCTACACTAAAACAAGGAAACCATCATCAGATTGTTAAAGGTCATGTGAATGAGTAGGTTGCAACTCAGGAGTTGTAATTAAAGAACTGCCATAGTCTGGATGTATCAAAATTAGAGAATATATTTGAAAGCATGCAAATATAGAACATTTGCTTTCTTAGCGACAAGAAATAGACCCTGAATGTGGATACAAATGGAGAAGATCATAGAGTAAGGTTTGCTACAAATATTTGTTTTTAGGTTTTCCATGTTGGACCTTATTTTATTTTTTGGATCATCTTGGGCAATTTTTTTTGAAAATTCATTCATAAGTCTACCATGTTATAAGAAATATATGATAAGTCAAATTTGACATGGTCATTCTCATAATCATAACAATTTTGTTATGGGAGAATTTATCTCATAGGATACGTGACAGCAAAACGGTGATCGAGCAATGATATGTTGAAGACCTAACATTTGTCTCTTCTTAATGAGAATTATTCATATTTTACTTGTTACTTGTCGAATTACATTGTAAATGGATGCATTTTCAGTTGAACCCGACACCCTCAATTTTTTGATTTAAAATGACTCAAATTAGTAATGTAATTAGAGTTATTAAACACTCTAATTTTGTCTCTTCTCCATAATAGTGTCAAAATCATCGAGGACACTATCTCTAACATTCAAAGTTGTTTACAAAATGCTCAAAGAAAAATTGATTTTTTGGAGCTAGAGTCATAGTTACCAAAGGATGAATTACGTGAACTAAAGACGACTTGTAATTATGAACCTATTTTTGTTCAAAACAACATGTTTGAGCATGAATCAGAGATTAATCAAGAGTCAATGATTGATCAATAATTAAAAACTGATAATGGAGTAGTTCAGTTCACCAACAAATCAAGTGTATGCAAGGGTCATTTTCATACAAATGTGAAATGTACAGTTCCCATGACATTCATTAGACATTGGGAATAAATCATGCACAATAAAATCATAATCGATGTGGGATATGATAAATATGTTTCTTTTCATGTTCCTGATTTTTCAAAACCTATGCAGTTTCGTAGCGTTGGATTTCTAGATGAAAGAGAGAAAATTAAGTTTGGATGGATTTCTTCTTTGAATTGGTCTAAAAATACCAAGAAAATTTACAAGTCATATCATAAGTTATGTTCAATAGTATTGGCTAACCTTGTAGTGAAGAGTACTTCATATTCTCATTGTGTATCTCGCAATAGGGGAATTGATGGTCTACTATAGGTTCAAAGATTTATAAAGCGAGCTTGAGTTAGATATAATTAGAGTTGTATTGCTACAACCTAGAATTCGAGTTCAAAAATCAGATTTAGTGTTGTAGACAAAGTTGTTTTGATTTATGATCTATGATCGTTATACTATATGAGCATGATTGCATGTTTTTTGCATGCTAAGATTTGTGAAGGAACACTTCCATTAGCAAAAGATGCTAAAATAGGAATTGTTCTAAGAACTGATTTGATAGTTCCAAAATTGGTTTGTTTGAGCAACTGACATGATAGTTCCAGAGTTGGTGGTCATCTTTGACCCATCATTGGTTGAGACCTTTGAGTTCTCCCACATTTTTTGTATCGTTTGTGGTTTTCTCTTAAAAGCCACATTTCTTGGACTTTGATACATCCCTTCTGATTAAGGGGGAAATATTAGACACCTAATCCTTAGGATTATAGTTTGGGGTAATGTGTGTTATGGTGATTAGTTATTGAAGTCCAAGAAAACCCAAAATCTAAATCAATAATTTCATTATGTCTTTATATGTACACCATGTACATAATTTTTTGACATCATTCTTAATAATATACATTTAAATTTGTTTCCAATTTATTTGTTTAATAGCGGCGAGGCAGTGGCCACCCATCATAATTTTGTTATTTTTAATTCAATTATTATTTATAAAAATGAGAAAAATAAATTAAATCACACGCCATCATTTTTCATCAACCAAACAATCGAATATAAAAAAGTAATAAATAAAAACAAAATTATTTTAAAATATAATTTTGATTAATATATATTTTCTAACAAAACTTCGATTATAATTCTCTATTTATATTGAATTAATACAGGCTCAACTACAAGCTATAACCATAGTCCCCAACAAAGATATGAACTATTAACAAACCTCGTCGATGATTGATATCATACTTTAAATTTTTAATTTTTAATTATAACCAACGTATACAATTTTATAAACGAGCAATTTTTATAGGTAAAATCATTTCAGAATATGGGAACATCCATATTTACATCATAAACGAATTTCCTCTTACTTGTATGTGCACGTATTCATACATTTATGAATTCATGTGAAAGGAATTTTTTTTTTTTTTTAAATTTTAAATTTTTTTTAGATGAAAAAATCAATTCGTTATATTATACGATAAAATATTAGTTACATTTTGATTCTGTCATGAAATTTTAATCATACTTCTTTCATCAAATCAATAATATATCTTTTCAGGATGATCACTTTACTAGCCTAATATGATGACAATAATATCACAGAAACATAAATCATCTCCACAAAGAATTACATCAAGATGTTCTATCTAATATATACCAAGAGAGGAAAATATTCACCCAACATGTTTTTTGAAAAATGGTCAAAATGTTTCCATATTCAGGTGTCGCTATGGGATTGCAGTGTGGCCTTCTTCATAAACTTTTCAGCAATGTAGAAACTATAAAATATGGAGCCTTCAATATCATATAAACCAAACTTACCCTATAAACATGTTGAATGTTGAAACTCTGGAAAGCTTGAATAAATGCTTTGACGTGGTCCCACCATCCTCAGAGATATGGTGGATCAAAAGCCATAAAACCAAAAATTCCATCTATAAGAGTTTTCGAATCTCTGTATACATTGATACACTGCACAAATTTCTCCCTGGAAAACGAGAGAAGTCCCCATAGTGCCACTGTTTCCGACTTGGAATTTGTACCCATAACACCATTCCAGTGTAACTTATAATGTGAGTTTTCAGTGATTCGAAGCCAAACTTTGAATCCACAACATCCCCACTAGGCCACACCTTTAAAAAAACCTACAGGAAAAAAATATCGAGGAGGCATGTACCGAATAGACAGGTCCTTCGATGTCGACAAGCGAGGTACCAGTGTCTCTAGCCATGAAAGGATTTTGGAGCATATCTGAAAAATATTAATCTGTAACCCTCTAAATATATAATGATTACAAGCCTCCAGTTTTCCCAAAATACAAACAGTGGGATGAATTGGTGTAAACCATCTCTTGACGCACCCCACCGTAGACATTGTTCAATAGAATTAAATTTCCTGAAAGTGATCTTGCAGTATGAGAGAATCTGCGCCCATATTTAACGTGTGATATTACAAAATAGAAACAACTATGGGATTGATTCATTATCTACGCCACACAGGGGGAACCATCTAAGTCCATGAAGACCCCACTTATAAAGATTGTCCCAAGTTAATACTCTGTTTTTCCATTATGGGATTGATTCATTATCTACGCCACACAGGAGAACCATCTAGGTCCATGAAAACCCCACTTACAAAAATTATCCCAAGTTAATACTCTGTTTTTCCACACCATGCAGATAAATAGAATAATCTTCAAAGGGGAATTCCATCACCATAACCATGGTGATGCACATGATTCATGTGTGGAGTTCATGATGTACATGTAGTTGTCAGCCATCACAACAATACCTTTTTTGAGTATGCCAACCCATATGAGGGAGTCTCCTCTCGCATTCCCGCACAGTCCAGCCTTTCTGAGAACATTGATATAGTTATTCCACTCTAGCTCAGTGTGTCTAAGTAATTCGATCTACTCATCGTTTTCCCATATCGAATGTATTCCATTCCACCTTTTTGTTGTAATACCACAATAGTGCCTTGAGAAAGTCGAGCAAGATTAGAAACACCCATAATACTATCTCATCGAATGATAATCATATTTCCTCTACCAAAACGACCATTTTATACTGAACCAATATTTTACCTGGTTGAAAGTGAACTAGATATATAATCATTTCCTTTTCCCAATCTCTTTCGTTCTAATCTAGTCTACGAGAGGCCGCCTTTTATGATATTTTGTTGTGAATATCATAAATAACGAGAACGAGGCTTAATCAATTTCATTCTCTTCATTTTATACATGTTCCGTTTTCTCTAAATTATGCATTAACTATTAATAATCCAAATTTAATATAGATTATATTCTCTTTCTTATACATTGTGCCTAATTATTAATCCTATAATATTTAATTGAATTAATTATATCCATTACGTGCATCTTCTCTTCTTTGTAAAATTTGCATTTACTTTTAATATTAGATTCTTAAAGTGATTCTATGTAATATGGATTATTTATTATGGTATATAAAGATATTATATTAATATTATAAATTATTGAAATAACTAAATTTATATAAAAATATAATGTCAATTAAAATATTAAATTGTTTTCCCAAATATTATAGATATAAAACCTCACGTTTACCAAGTTTTCATTTCTTAATTTTTATTTGATATTTATTTATTAAAAAAGAAATTGTTTAAAACTTTGATTCAACCAAAATAGTATATTGGTTCTAATTCATTATTTAAATAAAAATAAAAATATTATTTATATATATATATATATATATATATATATATATATATAACATATTCAATTGAATATCTTCCAAGTTACTATTTTTTAGTTTTTATTTGGTATTTACTTATTAGAGAAAGAACTTTTACTTGGTGTATTTTATTTGAGGATTGTTAGATATACTTTTAGTGTCATTGTGGTAGCTTACATCTTTGATCCTCATTTTTTTCATAAATTATTTGGATAAGTTATCTATTTACCATAATTTACAAGAAAAAAAACATAAACTAATGTCATTGATAAATATAAGATAACCCTAATTCCATGCCTCCACGCTTTTAATGGTCATTGCTCCAATTAAACTAGCTCATCAATTTAATTAAATGACAAGTAAAAATATTCTTAATTTTTTTTAAAACTAAAATTTGAAAACCTATATTACCAATTTAATTTTCTCTAACAAAATAAAGAGAATGGAGTAATTCTCACGCCAGGGAAGACCAAATTTATTACGGAGAAACATAACCATAATTCGATTCCTACAAGCTTTCAGAGGTCCTCCACCTCAGTAGAATGCTCCAACAGTTAAGAATCTTCTGGTTGCTATTGATGAGCAAGTGAGAATGACTGCAGGCAAGTGTTCCCTTGCAGCTGTCTGTCCCAAAACTTTTGGTAATATTCGTGGTATGTGAAGCTTCTAAATAAAGCAGGATGCTCATTGTCAATCGATGTCGGTGCAGGGGAAATGATCGCATCAGGGGAAGGGCAGTAAAACGTGGGAATTGAAATGCGTGCTTTTGAAGAGCTCACCACGGCACGATGCAACACACTCCTGTATCTTCCGTAGCTTAGAACCTGCACACACATAATTAATTCACTCCTGACATTAGTTGTGCCGATGTCATATATCATGGATTCTACAAATGAAGTTGCCGAAAGGAAAAATAGGACAATCATGGATATGGTAAGGAGTATGCTAAAGGCAAAGCATTGGCAAAATGATTATTGGGTTGAAGCTATACATTGTGCAATGTGTATTTTGAATAGATGCCATACAAAAGCAGTCATGAACAAAGTTCTGGAAGAAGCATGGAGTGGGACAAAGCAAGGAGTCACCCACATGAAATTTTTTGGTTGTGTGGCTTATGCACACATTCCAGAGTAGCTAAGGAAGAAGTTGGACAACAAGGGGGAGAAATGTATTTTTATTGGATACAGTGAGGAATCCAAAGCTTACAAGTTGTATAACCCATCCACCAAGAAGTTTATTGTGAGCAGATATGTTCAGTTTATTGAAGATGAAGCTTGGGATGGAAGCATTGAGAAAACAATGAATGTTAAAAACTGTTTGTCTCGTGATGAAAGTGATGAAGAGATGGCTGAAATACATCCCTCAATAGCAGCACCAACACAAGGACAGCAAGGGACACCCTTGAGGAGAAATGAGAGTGCTTCTCCAAGCACACCACAAGAAGGAGATTTGAGTGCTAATTCAAACACTCATACACCAAATGAAATAGGAACAAAGTTCAGAAATTTAAATGAAATTTATGAGCAAGAGGCAACAAATGAAGGTATGAACTCTTTTTTTACTTTATATTGTCATGTTGATGATCCTATTCATTTTGAAAAAGCTATTAAAGATAGGAAATGGATAGAAGCTATGAATGAAGAGATTAATGCCATAGAAAGAAACAAGACATGGGATTTAGTTGAATGCCCAAAAGGTAAAGAAGTTATTGGAGTTAAATGGGTCTATAAGACCAAGAGTAATGCTGAAGGAAAAATTGAGAGACACAAGGCCAGACTTGTTGTCAAAGGGTATAAGCAGCAGCATGGAAGAGATTATGAGGAAACTTTCACACCAGTTGCAAGAATGGAAATCGTGAGAGCAGTGTTGTCCATAGCAACACACAACAGGTGGAAAGTTTACCAAATGGATGTGAAGTCAGCATTCCTAAATGGAGTGTTAATGGAAGAGGTTTATATAGAACATCCTCTAGGCTATGAGAAGAAAGGCCAAGAGCACAAAGTGTACAGATTGAAGAAAGCTCTTTATGGACTGAAATAAGCACCAAGAGCATGGTACAGTAGGATAGATTCCTATCTACTGGAAAATGGATTTGAAAAATGTGAGGGAGAACCCACCCTATACATAAAAGAAAAAGATGGTAAGATGCTGATTGTTGTGTTATATGTTGATGATGTGATTTTTACAGGTAATGATGATTACCTTGTTGAAAATTTTAAGAAGGTCATGAAAGATGAATTTGAAATGACAGATATGGGTTTGCTAAAATACTTCTTAGGAATAGAAGTAAAGCAAGATGAAAATAAAATTTTTATTTCTCAAGAAAAGTATGTTAATGAAGTATTGGAGATATTTAACATGCAGGATTGCAGGGCAGCAATTACTCCCACAGTGATGGGATTAAAACTCAGCAAAGAGGACAACAACAAGGATCTTGATCCAAGTTTATACAAGAGCATAGTTGGCAGCCTCATGTATTTGACTGCAACTAGGCTTGATATAATGCATGCTGTTAGTTTGATTTCCAGATTCATGGAGAGGCCAAAAAAAGCACATTCACAGGCAGCAAAAAGAATTCTGAGGTATGTTAAAGTAACTAAAAGGTATGGTATTTTGTATACTACTTCAGAAAGTTCAGATTTAATTGGATACACTGACAGTGATTGGGCTGGAAGTGTAGATGACCAGAAAAGTACTTCTGGTTATGTTTTTCACATGGGTTCAGGAGCCATTTCATGGGCTTCTAAGAAACAACTTACTGTAGCATTGTCTACAACAGAGGAAGAGTATGTGGCAGCTATAGTAGCAACATGTCAAGTAGTTTGGATGAGGAGGATGTTGAGAAGTTTATGCCAAGAGCAAACAAAAGGCACAGTGATTTATTGTGACAATATCTCAGCTATTGCATTATCAAAGAATTCCGTGTTTCACAAGAGAACGAAACACATTGATACAAAGTTTCAATACATCAGAGAATTAGTGAACAATGGAGAAATTGTTTTACAACATTGTAGAACTCCGGAGCAGTTTGCAGACATTCTGACCAAGCCATTGGGACATAAGAGTTTTGAATTTTTAAGGAAATGTTTGGGTATGACTGATAACCCAACAGTTGAAATTAAGGGGGAGTGTTGAAATGTTACTTTCAACTGCAGATTTATACATCTGCAGGCGAAGCAGTACATGAGCGATTCACTTGTCTGCGATTAATCGCTTTCCATTTTTGTTTTCAAGTTTTCGAGAACAGTCGATTTCTATTTTGATGCATATTAAATTCGGCTTTAAAAGCCCTTTCAGTATTTTTTGAAAGAAAACAAAGTTTTTGTTTTTAACGAGGCCAATTCTATTTTATTATGTTTTGAATGGGACAAGTTGTGGTGGTCCCCACAGTCCCTTTTATGAATCGCAATCGCAAAATCGCAGCGAAGAGTTAAGTGTCTTGTTGATATGGAAGTTTGTGATGCGATGCGATGTGGTCCCACCACAATCGTAATCGCAAATCGCAAGGGTTGTCATATGTTTCCGCTATTGCAATGTTCCGCCGATTGTAAGTTTGCGATGCGATCGCAATCGCAAATCGCAATCACATTCACCATGCAACCATCGCATTTGTTATGTTCCAATGAAAAGATGCAATGCAATGCGATGTGGTCCCACCACAATTGCAATCACAAATCGCTCGTCGCAATATGTTATTTCCGCCATATGTTGTGTCCATTGAAAAATTGCGATGCGATTGGCGCAATCGCACAATCGCAATCGCAAGTCTTATATCGCCCTCCGCCCAAGCCGAAGTTCCATTGTTTATTTGCGATGCGATCCAATCGCAATCGCAACATCGCATGTATGTTTGTCAAGCTGTTTCGCATATTTTTTTCCATCGATGCAATTAGCGCCAATCGTAAGTGTTATTCCGCCAAGTCTTTTGGATTGCCGATTGCCGATTGCCGACTGTGATGTGGACGCCACTTGTACATCGCGCCTATGTTAAATTTTATGTTCCGACAAAGGTTTTTTTTGTATTTTTAATATTTCTTGGTTTTATGTTTTATAATGCCGCGACATATAAAAAGCGTTGTAATGCTTTGTTTTATGTAATGAAAAGGTAGTTGTTGTATTTTGCTATGTGTGAGCCCGTAGGCTATTTTATAAGAGAGACAGAGTATTTCCTCTGTAACAGAGACAGAGAGTTTTAGCACTGCGTCTGCAGCAGTCTATGTTGTAATCCCTCTGTTAGAGGAAGAAGTGTTTATTGTAACAGTTTTTTTTAAGTTAATGAATATAAGTTTTTCAAGTATGCAAACTCTGTCTACCAACAAATTTTGTTTTATTTCTCTGTGTTAAGATTAGAGTATCATTCTCTCCATGTTTTGTTCTGGAATTATCAAATTCCAACAATGCAGAAAACATTAGAAGGAGCTAGCAATATGAAATAAATTGTTATAAACGTATGAAAGAAAATACCTGGAAGAAGCCATATTCAGCACAAGCCTGACCAATTTGTCGAATAACTTGGGGTCTCGCAAAATCGCATAGAAGACCTTGGAGGTCGAGGAGAGATATGGAGTCCAAAGAGAGGACGAATTCATCCAGATTAGGTCGCTCAGTGGGAGGTCTCACGTAATGTTGTGGAACCTCAGAATAGTTTGTTCTATTCGATATTAATCGCACTAATGGTCCTCCTCCATCTTTACGTTGAGGGTCTCCATATCATTAGTTAAAAGCCATCTGGCTATGGTAATATGTGGATCTGATTGTATAAGTTTATATAATAATATTATTTTAAGTTTATATAATGATATTATTTTAAGTAATATGTGGATCTGATTGTATAAGTTTAAATAATATTATTTCGTCGGTACCGACGGAATGTCTGTGACTTGGATACGACTGAGTCAAAAAAGGAGTAGAAAATGCGTGCAGAGGATATGAACGACATCACACTATGGGGTCACATACGTGGCGTGAAGAAGATATGTGGTGAGAATTAGCCAAGAGTTCTATCCATGTGGCAGCGAAAATGACATTCGCTCAAGGGGGATTGAACGAGTCGGCATTAGTCAAAATCACCGTCACCCACCGCAGCCCGCAACTATGGACCGTCGCACAATGGCAAAACGTTTCCTATTGGGGCACGGAGCTAAGGGAAATCCACGTCTCCTACTGCGGGCCGGAGCTATCCGCCCGTAGAAGCTGACAAAAAAAAATCCAGGTGATGTAAATCTGTAGAGCTTTTGTTTTTTCCTTGTGTATAAATAATTATTATATAAATAAATAATAAATAAGAGATGAGTAGTAATATCAATTAAATGGTTAATAAATATTTGGAGTTATCATAATATTTATGCTAGTTGTTTTTAGTGTGATTTTTTGAAAGTTTTTTAGGTGGATTTTTTCGATTTAATTTCTTTAAAATCTTATAGAAATTTATTGAAAACAGAAATTTGATAAATAATCTTACACAATCTAAGTATTAAAGATTTTTTTAAGGTGTTGAATCCATATATAGAAAAACCACAATTTAAATACGAAATCATGATTTTACCTCAATTTGTTTTAGCTAATTATAACATTTGAAACTCCAAAAAATACAACTCTATATTTATATAATATTTAATATATATTTAAATCTAAATTATTATTTAAAATAAAATAAAATTATGAAAATTATTTTCAAATAAACCACAACTATTCACCTTAACATTAATGTATATATTTAACATAATATGTTTGTATTATAGATCATTCATGTACTAAATTACCTTTTTTGAGGTACCTATTCACCTTAACATGTTAATGTATATGTTTAATATAATAAATTTGTATTAGAGATCATTAATAATATAATTATCTATTACTTTTTTTTAATGAATTTTTTTTTTAAAGAGTTTTGTTTATGTTTTTGCAATTTTGTTTATAAATTTGGCAAGATTTATGATACATGGTTCCAGTTACAATTTTTAAAAGTTGGAATTGCATTATAAAATAATTTATATTATAAAAATATATGTATTTTTTTTAATATTAAATTTGCTGAATTGTAAAATTTGATGATTAAAATTTTATGTTTAAATTTTATTATAATTATCTATGTAAAGTTGATTAAAAAAGATGATTGGATTTTTATGTTTAAAGTTTATTATAGTTGTCTATATATAGTTGATGATCAAACAAGTGACAAATAAGGAGTGCATGCATATATGAACATGTTTATGTTCTTATAAATACACATGTTCATAAGTTTATAACCTTGATAGCCCAGATGGTTAGCCTAAGTGGTTGAACCTCCCCTTGCCAAGTCTTTGGCCCTATGTCAGGAGGCATGAGTTTAATTCTACTTGTATTCATTAGAGTCCAACTCTATAGTTGAGTTGGTTGAGTGTGTGGCCCATTTATATAAGCACACCTACGGGCTATTATGAGAAAAGAGATAAAAAAGAAAAAAAAAAAGTTTACAACCTTAACACTCCCCAAAGTGCCACATAAGTGCAACCTCAACATCAAGCCTCTATTTCAAAAACTTGCGCACATTATTAAGTATGCATGCACATTATTAAGAGCATGCATGTGTTCTTGTTATGCTTAATTGAAGAAATAACCCATATCATATCCATTGTTATCAACATGATACATTTAATGTTTTCCCCTTCATTTACCAAAATTGAGGAGTGATATTAGGAGGTTTGAGGAGGCACTATAATATAGTGTTTTATTGGCTCTAGGTAAGCTTATAAACATTATTGTTTTTGTAATATCTATATATATATATATATATATGCCCCTCTTTAAATGTGGCATATTTAAATAGCATAAAGTGTGTAAGTGGAGAAAACCATAAACCCTAATCCACCTTCATCAAATGAAGAAAAACCAAACCCCAACCTAGAACCATGATTGTAAACATTGAAATTGATCTAGGGTGGAGATCATTAAAAACCATTATACAATATTTATGGAATACTGGAGTCTCCTCATGGCTTTCACTAGCCATATCACTAGATACCATTGTTATTACCATTGTGATCTCCAAGGTCAGTTATCACATATTTTTTATTTTGAGGCTAGCACGTTTAACTATTATAGGATGGGTTAGAGATAAAAATTAGGTTAACGAGTTCAACATTTCAAAACAAGATATGATGACATTGTTTATTGAACTTAGAACTAAAATACAATGTCTAGTCACAAAGAAACATATTTACATGGATTGATGCACCTACCAAGTTTTTGTATATCACTTGATGGATAGGTAGTTAATTATTTATGACAAATTAGCATTCCCATGAAGACGATGGTAAAAAAAGTGGCAATTAGGTTCCCTATAATTTAATCATAAACAAACATGCTTGCATTCTTAAAAACATCCATGTATTCAAGAGCATGCAACCTTAACATTACTAAAACTTGTTGAAATTGTAGTAATAAAAGGCTTTATATGACTTAGTGCCTTAGTCAAAGGGAGAAAATTTGATCTTCCACATAAGTAGGATGACTTGGATTGCTGTTAACTAGAGTGACATGGCCTTGTCTACTAGTTAAGTCATTAAATTTGAGTTTGTAGGCTAGAAGTAATGTTGTGCATGAGTTGATTGCTAAGATATAGAAATCTAGTTGAGTTATTGTTACTTGAACTCAATTAATTGAGCTCTATTCATTAGTTGAGTCAATTGAAGGTCAGTTGAGTAGTTATGACTGTTGTTAACTCACTGATCTCTCAGTTAACTCATCAATCAACTAAAAATAGACCTAGTTAGGCATGGAATTCGAATTACATAGTTGAGTGGATAGAAAAGGAACACTTGTATTTATAATTGTATATTTTTGAGTGTACAGTGCTTTTGCACCGAGAAAGTGATCAATTTCCCTTAGACGCACGCAAGGAAATAGGGAATTTCCCTATCTTTTAGGAGCTTAATTCCTCTAGGATTTCACAAGGAAATAGGAGTTTGGAGGCTTGAATTGCCTAAGTGTTGGCCATAATAGGTCAGGAAGCACGATAACAGTTTTACAGTGCAGGATGTGGTACTTCACAGTTGAAGCAAGACATTGTAATTGTTTCTCTTTTTCATTTGAATTAATGCAAAGTAGTGGATGGGTTTTTTCAAGTTGGGTTCCCATGTAAAATCACTTTGTTCCTTGTGTTTTTATGGTTTCATGTTATTGCATCTATTTCTATCATGTGTTTTCCTTTTTTCATAATAGTAGAAGAAATTTTTGTCTCTTGATTTCAATTCAATTTCATTAACAATAGAAAAATTCTTGCAATTTCTACAAAACTACCATGGAAGTTTCCAACTTAGTGCCAACTAGGAATTCTTAAAAGTGTGTGTGTGTTCTAAGGATGTGCATGTGTTCCTATAACGTTAATTTTGAAAAAAGGGTTGTGGTTGGACCATTGTTACCAAGAGAATGTTCAATGTGTTTAGGATATATTGAGAAAATTGAGGAGAGGTTGTTGAAGCATTGCAAGACACTGGTTACATGGTCATTAATTAGCCTTAGATAAGTATTTCATTGAATTTGATTTTATTTGTACTTCATACTTCTTTAAATGATCAAAAAATAAAAATAATAAATTCCTTATTAAAATGTTTCATTCTTAATTAACATGGAGGCTACACATGGAGAGAAACCAAATACAACATTAACACATGAAGGAATACCAAACCCAAACCTGAAATGAAGGAACATAAACATTGAAATTGATGCAAGTTTGAGGTAACTAAAAATAATTATATAAGACTTAAGAAATACCAAAGAGCTCTCATGACTTTCAGTAGCCTCACACCACTAGCTACCATTGTTACTTCTATTATAAATGCCTGAAGCTAATTAACACAATTTTTTTTTATTATAGAGTTAGAATGTTTGAATCTTTTAGGATGGGTGTAGATAAAAACTAGTTTAGAGAACTCAACATTTCAAAAAACGGGTTAATGACATTGTTTATTGAACCGATAATTTGAGCACCATTTCCAATCACAAAGAAACTATTTTTTATGGATTGGGGCACTTACTAACGATTCTTATACAGTTGTATGGATAGGTGGTTCATGGCATTTAATAAACCTCCTTGCAATAATAGGGAGATGCCTTCATATTTCCTTGGAAAATTCCGGGTCAAGTTTGTTTGAGGTCACCATGTTAAATTTTACATTGATGAATTCTAACGGGTGAGTTGTGGGTATGAAAATGATTGTCAAAATTTTTGGCATGCACCATTGCTAAGTCCTCATCCTTCCATACAAAGGATTCCCCCCCTTATCCACATCCTCACACTAAATAAAACATTTACTTGACCTAGTCATCCATAGGAACCTTGACTTGTATCCTGGTGGAACATGGCACATTCAAAGATGTTATCCTAATAGGGGGACCTTTAGGTGATTTTGGGGGAGGGGTTGGGACTTCAATCACTACAAAAGAGTTTGGATAGGAGAGGTTACATGGAGATACTGGGAATTCTCATCCTATTTCATGTGATCCTCATGGATTCTCAAGCTATAGGCAGACATATTATGGGTTGATGGAGGCAATAGTTGTAGTATTGATCTGAAAATGAAAGTATTTGTTTGGCTGTTCAAAGTATTCATTTCCATTAAATTAAGTGTGCAAATTGTTAGAATGGTCTTGCAAGTGAGAGAATGTGTTTTTGGTAACTGTTTATGAATTTAAGTGTGAGGGAGTGTTGTTTTAATTTATTTTTTAACAAATTTAATATGAATAACACAACAAAATAACTTCACCATAAACACACAGCAACATGATGAGGCAGTTCACCCCTCCTGGGCTACATCTGTCGGGTCCAACGCTCCCAATGGGCATGTCCTTGATATATTATGATGCTAAAATTGGTAATATAGTGAAAATAAGGCCTAAACAGACCAAACCAGCTGTAAAAATGAATTCACAATGCATAAATTAGTATAAATTGACTTTTTTTTCACCTCAAATGGTTAAACATAGCCCAAAACAGCTCCAACACCCTCTAGGCCCTGATGGCTCTCCAACCTTCCCTGAAGAAAAAGTACCTGAATATAAACTCTGTTGGCTCTGCAATCTATTCCAATGGCTCCATAATGCTGAGAATAGTTGAAATTGACTAAAATTTCGTCCAAAAAGGTTCAATAATGGAGAAGTTATGACCAAAACAACATTTGTCCAGTTTGGCCTAAAAAAACTCCACCAAAATTGGGGAACTGGAGTTAATCCCGCTAAACTTGGCCAATAGGACAAAAAAGGTGGACTGGCACTATAAAAGGTGGGATTGTTTTTTGTTATAATAAATTTTTGGTGGGCAGGGTCACATGGACCACCACCCAACCCGTCGGATTAACCACCAATCAAACGGTTTTAAAAACCGTGGCATAAACCGTTTAAACCGACCGCCGCATCAACATGTGCACACCTAGCCATATAGCATTAATCATAACTTTCGGAAGTCTTAAGTCTAGGGTTCTGGCCCGTGGTCTTGTGTATAGGGGGCTAGCCCCCTTTTGTCGCCACTCAAACTTTAATGAAACCTTAAATATGCGAAAACTAATGTGTGGGGCGCAATGGTAGCGCATCTGGTTTGTGAAGTCGAGGTCTGGGGTTCAAACCTCTCAGAATCATAAAATTTTGATATGCCAATTCTTCCACAGCCTGGGGCCACATGGTGGCCTCTGGGTAGGCCACGTGGCTCCCAATGATTGGTCCAAAAATGAACAAGTCAAACAATCCTCCAATCTGAGAGTGACACTTGTCGACCGTTGATTGGTCCACAGGGAATATTCTATGCAATATTCCAAGGAATATTCCTAGAATATTTTGAGGAATATTCCCAGAATATTCTTTTTAAAATATTTTCCAAAGTCAAAAGTCAACCCTGGTCAAATTGTAAATTTCAAACCTGCATAAATTTCACATACAGTGTCGAATTTGAGTGCCATTCACGGCGCCAGGATCATATCGACGAGGCATATCCAGTCGTTCTGGTTTCAACTAATTTTGAGCAGTTCCAATTTTGAGCATTTTTTCAACTTAGGACATGATCACCTGATCACACCTCCCCATTGGGAAGCTTTTGGACCCCAAAAGCCTTCAATTACCTGTTAAGAAGATGAGGGCATAGGTCCCTCACCTTTTCCACCTCAATCCACTTTGCCTTACTCGGTTTGATACCTTTAAGACCAACCCGAACATAATCAACATTTCCCCTCCTTGAAGTGCATGTCCTTCTGTCAAGGATAGCTTCCTCTTTTAACTCATCCAAAAATTCTGGCGAGAAATCCTCTATGGATGGTAGTTGAATATCACTTTCATAATCAGCAATTAAAGGAGGTTCATACAAATGTAAATTTTCCACATTCACAATGGAATACATTTGCATATATGAAGGCAAATCTAATTGAAAAGCATTATTTCCAACTTGTTTAAGGATCTTGAATGGACCATAATGAATCGACTTCAGATTTTTACCTTCTCCTTGCATTATTTCCTTACTAATATGCAGCCATACCTCATCCCCTTATTGAAACTTATGATCAACTATGTGCTCATCATGCCTCTCCTTGTACTTGCCTTGAATTTTTTCAAGCTGTTCTTGAACCTGCTGATGTATGAGCTGAATTATTTCAATGAACATGCGAGATTTGTCAATGTCACTATGCCCATCAATGGCCACATCCTTCCCAAGAATGAAATCTAAGGTGACTTGGGAAAATACCCAAAGCAAGCTTCAAAAGGTGAAGTATTTGTAGAAGAGTGCTTGGCCCGATTGTAAGCATGCTGAATGTAATGCAAGTGCTCATCCCAAAGCTTGGGTTGCTTGCTGTAATAACCTCTCAAAAGATGTAAAATGGTTCTATTCACTACCTCGGTTTGGCCATCTGTTTGTGGATGGAAAGCAGTACTCTTCTTCAATTTGGTGTCCATCATCTTCCATAAATTGGACCAAAAATTCCCAACAAATCTGGAATCCCTGTCACTAACAATAGAACTAGGCAAGCCATAATGAACCCATACATGTTGAAAATATAAATCAGCAGTTTGTTCAGCAGTTATAGATTTCTTATATGGCATAAGAATACACATATTGCTGAAATGATCAACTACTACATAAATATAATCATGTTGATTTCTAGATAGTGGTAGTCCTCCAACAAAATCCATAGAAACACTTTCCCATGGTCTAGAAGGTACAGGTAATGGCGTATATAAACCAAGCTTCCTATTGCTAGGCTTTCTTGTAGCACATAATGAAAAACCTCCAATGAAACGTGAAACACTATCTACCATGCGAGGCCAATAATAATACCTCTGTAAATGTGCCACTGTTTTTCTTACCTCGAAATGTCCAGCAATAAGAGAAGAATGAGATTCTCTCATGATGCTTAGTCTCTCCCCCTGTGGTATACATAACTTGCCCATATGAAACAACAAATTATTATGCAAATGATAATCATTCTCCTCAACATGATTCCCTTCACTCAAGTTAGCATACACATCCTTAAAATCAACATCTGATGCATACTGTTCTATGCAGCTCTCATGTACAATAGAATCATTCTTAAGTAAAGTACTAGCACTAATAATAAGCCTTGAAAGCATATCAGCAAACTTATTATAAATACCTTTCTTGTACCTTATTACCAAGTGAAATTGTTGTAGAAAACCCATCCATCTGAAATGTCGTGATTGCTGCAATTTACTTTGCGATTGCAAGTACTGTAAAGGCTGATGGTCGGTATGAACAATTGTTTCTTTGCCCATTAAATAGTATTTCCATTTTTTGACACTTTGTACCAACGCATACAAATCTTTATCATACGTAGGATAATTCACAACAGCACCATTAAATGTCTCAGAATGAAATGCAATAGGCTTACCATGTTGTAAGAGAACTGCACCCATGGCGTAATCACTAGCATCTGTCTGAATCTCGAATGGTTGTCTCAAGTCCAGTAATGCAAGGACTGGAGCTAAACTTATCTTCTCTTTCAAAGACTCAAAAGCTTTCTGTTGCTTGCCTCCCCATTGGAAAGCACGCTTCACACTAGTCACTGCATGCATAGGAGCTGCTATGGCAGAGAAGTTAGAAATAAACTTCCTCCAATACTGAGCTGCACCCAAAAAAATTCTTACCTCTGTAATGGATTTGGGAGTAAGCCAATTCGCAATGGATTATACTTTGGAAGGATCAATTCTCAAAGCACCTCCTCCTACTATGTGTCCCAAATAAACCAAAGAAGTCTTTCCAAATTCACACTTTGACATTTTAAGAAATAACTGATTTTTCTTCAAAATATCAAGTACTTTCTTAACATGCATGACATGCTCTTCTCTAGTCTTGCTAAAAATTAAGATGTCATCTAAGTAGACAATAACGAAATCATCAAGAAAAGGATGTAAAACATCATCCCTTACCCGCATGAAAGTTGCAGGTGCATTGCATAAACCAAATGGCATAACAAGCCACTCAAAGAGTCCCTGTTTGGTTTTAAAGGTTGTCTTCCAAATGTCACTTTCTGAAATTCTAACTTGATGACAACCACTACGTAAGTCTAACTTAGTAAAATATTTAGCATATTTCAGCTGATCCAACAAATCATCTATCCTTGGAAGTGGGTAACAATTCTTTACCATTATTTTGTTCAATTCCCTGAAGTCCACACACATGCGCCAAGTTCCATCTTTCTTTGGAATCAATACTATCGGTGACCCACATGGCGAAGTGCTTGGTCTTATGAATCCTTTGTCCAACAAGTCTTTAATTTGCTTCTTGATTTCAGCATTCTGCATGATAGACAAGTGATACATGCTAATGTTAGGAAGAGGACAATCTTGATGTAAATGGATTTCATGCTTAATCTCCCTTTTAGGAGGTAAACCTGTCGGTTCCTGAAACATCTCATGATGTGCATCAACTACATCATATAAATCTGATTTAAGCTTGGAATCACAATTTTCAAATGACTCATGATTCATATCAACCTTGGGCTTAACCATAAGAAGTACAAAACTCTTACTAGAATTTACTTGCCTTTTTACCTATCCCGCATTTACCATCGCTATATTTTCCTTCTTGCGATGTGATCTGAAAATGAACTCCTTGCCATATTTAAAGAGATTATACTTATTTTCATGGCGATGGAAGATTGCTTTCCTATCAAATAAATAAGTACTTCCCAAAACAATTCCTGATATATCAAGTGGTACTACATCAAGTTCAACTGTGTCAATAAAGTGTGCAGTAATGGCGAATCGCAATATGCACTTTCTTGAGACTTGTAAGTTTGCATCCTTCCATATCCACCCAAGTGGATAAGGCTTTGGATGTGGAATGGTCTCAAGTTTAAGTTGTTTGACCAAGTCTTCTAATATGAGATTTTCTTGTGACCCACTGTCAAACAGTGTGTCAATTTTAATATTTTTTGAGACTACCCTCACATGGAACAATTCAATTCTTTCTTCCTCATTAGGAGCTTGTACATGATAGTTTGAAGTACTAGTACTTGGCTTAGTTTCAGTTTCCTTTCCCTTCATACTTTTCAAACCCATGGCTGCAATTTTGGTTTCATCACGTGAATCATCACCTAAATCTTGAGGTGTAGTTGTAGTAGCTGCAGTTTTCTTCTTTCCTTTGTTTTTGTTAAACTGAGTTCTTTTTTCAGGATGTTATTTCCAATAGTTTTTCTCTTCATGGCCCTCTCTTGAACAATGTTTACATATAACTTTTTCACCCTCTTGTTTGATAGATGCATTCTTTTTGCCTTTTCCCTTAAAGGTTTTATCTTTGTTCTTCCCTTTGAAAGGTTTGTTTCTACCCTCATCAAAAGTGTTTTTCCTTGTAGCCTCTAAATGCGTAGCTTGTACACAAACTTCGTCTAGACTAGTAGGATTGAGCATAAAGATAGTATGTTTAAGGTAACTGTGCAAACCACCTATATATTTCAGCAAAGTATCTTGACTTTGTAAGTCTACCCCTAATAAGAGTGCTCTTCTCCTAAACTCTTGGGGATAGTCTTGCACATTTTTTCCCTTAAGTTGTCTGAAGTTTTGCCAATTCATTATAGCCTTTTGTAAATGAGCTAATAGATAAAATTTCTTTTTGATTGCAGTAATAAATTTAGCCCATGATAAAGTAATCTTACCATGTTTTTTAATTTCATCCTTGGTGTTGGCTTCCCACCATACCAATGCTGCTCCATCCATTCTCAGCGAGGCTAACTGTATCTTGGTGTCGTCATCATGAAGGTTTTGTATCCTTAAATAAACTTCCAATTTCCTGATCCAATTGTCAAGTTTCTCTGCATTGAATTCATCGTTAAACATAGGGAATTCAAATTTGACATCAAGCTTTAAAAATGGACTCTTACTAGTGGTTTTATACTTGTGAGATTGATTCACCGAAGTCGAGGAAGACAATGTACAGGAAGAGGATGAAGATGGGGATGGTGGATCACCATTTCCTCCATGTACTTTCTTTGACTTGTCATCACTCTTCTTTCCTCCTAAAGAACCCTTTCTTTCTTTCTGGTTTTTAGACCCTTCTCCAGCAAGCCTATCATTCCTTTCTTGGTAGAGTATCCTCACCATCTCAGTCATATCCAAGAAAGCTTTCCGGAATACTCGTTCTTCTTCCTTGGGATCCATATCTTCAGGAGCTTCTCCCTCTCTTGAAGACATGTTTGAAGTTGCTTCTATGGGTCTTGGAGATGGTTCTCTGTGTCTATCAGTGGTTTTCATTGATGTCAACCTAAGAAGCACCAAGGGCTAACCCAATATTGAATGGGAATTTTTACCTACCAAATTAATATATTTTGGGTCAATAATTCTTTTGATCGTTTCTACTTGTCGATATGTTTCCGTCGATATATGGCACGCCATGTAATTCTTCACGGTTTGAGAGATATTCATGTTTGAAGTTTGTACCCCAGTCACTGGGCTAAAAACCCATGGGGTTGGGGCATGTGTCATTGAAAAGTCATAATTAATATTTTTTATGCTCCTAAAATCCCTCCCACGTTCACTTGTTGAAGCCCCTCTCAACTTAAGCATTCATATAAATTGTGATCTTTATTTCCTCCTTATGCAAGGGATTCAGCCATTTGAAACAGGCCATCTTGGCATTTTCGCTCTAACTTTTTTTCTACAAAGGTTCAGAAGCGGAAATGTTTATGAGGCGAAGCTGAAATTTCTAGGAAGTTGCAATAAAAATTTTAGATCAAGGTGCGCAATATTTTTGGAGATATGATCTGTGTAAGTCAGGGTTTGCAGGCTCCTGAAATTCATCTCAAAGAAGTGACCTTGGTAAATTCGTCATAACTCTCTCTCTGAGTATCGGATTGGAATTTTGTAAAAAGTGATGGATAGTGCACAGTATTTAATTTTCGCTCTATCAATTTTAGAAACAAATGAAGAAACAGTGACACGTGGAACGTCATACAAGTGCGCTCTACTAAAATAGTCCATAATTAGGGCATTGTGAGAGATTGGGTATAACTCTCTCTTCAAGAATCCAAATTGGGTCACACATATGGCATTGGAAAGATGAATCAGAGGAATACTACAAGACTGAAAATCAGATATTGAAGATCTAAAATGACATAGATACACCAGATTCAATATATAGCTCCTAGAAGGCAAGAAAAAGCTAGATCATGTGTTGTCAAGGGTTGTAAAGGACCAGAATTTCTATGATAGAAAAGCAAAGCAAGGTGCAGCAGAGGGTAGCATGATAAGAGCAGCAACCAAGGTGCATAACAGCAGCAAGAAGTTCATCATATGAAGTCTTCAAGTGGGCAGCACTGCATACAATCATTGTAAAGGTATCATTGTACTTATTCATTGTAAATACATTATTGTACAAATTGTACTAGTGTCTATCTGTCAAGGGTTGAAGAGGAAGTGTTGGGAGGTCTAGGATCATCATTAGGTAGTTATATCAAAGTTGGGGTTATGGTCTAATATATATTCTTCTTCTACATCATTCTATATCATTATAAAGTGGACCATTTTCCCTGGTATGGGAGTCCATTCTTCTTTTATTCTTCTATAGGGTGGTAGGGTGGTGCTAGGGTGAGTTGTAGCTCATTGGGTGTTGGGGCATCCATTTAGTTGACTATTGAAGAATCTCGGGCATTGGAGCATCCATCCAGTGGGAGCTGGAGAAGAATGCTTTTCTAGATTCTAGGAAGTTGGAGCTTTATTTTCAATTGGAGTTGAATATTAAAGAATTATTAGAAAAGCATTAGATGGTTTTTTTCCCGGAGTGGGTTTCCACCTTAAAAAATGTGTACATTTGTGTTCCTCTTGTTTACTGCTATCATTGTACAAACACTGATAATAATTGAAGATTAACTAATGCTCTAATTGAAAGGAATATTGATTCACCCCCCCCCCCCCTCTTAGTATTTCCAACACTCTGACCGTTCTTGGTTGTGGATTAGTTTGTGCACTAACCAAGTTTCCTTCACATCTCTTGAGTTTAAGCCTAGTAAGCATCAAAACTTGCAAACAAATAACTTTATCTTTGCACAAAAAAAATGCCGAGTAAAAAAATCTAGCTTCTAAGGCTCTAATCCTGAGCTCTGATACCAACTGATCTGAAAATGAAAGTATTTGTTTGGTTGTTCAAAGTATTGATTTCCATTAAATTAAGTGTGCAAAGTGTTTGAATGGTCTTGGAAGTGAGACAAAGTGTTTTTGGTAACTATTTATGAATTTAAGCGTGAGGGAGTGTTGTTTTAATTTACTGTTTAACAACTTTAATCTGAATAACACAACAGAATAACTTGACCATAAACACACAACAAAATGATGAGGTAGTTAACCCCTCCTGGGCTACATCTGTCGGGTCCAAGGCTCCCAATGGGCATGTCCTTGATATATTATGATGCTAAAATTGGTAATATAGTGAAAATAAGGCCTAAATAGACCAAAAAAACTGTAAAAATGAATTCAGAATGCATAAATTAGTATAAATTGACTTTTTTTTCACCTCAAATGGTTAAACATAGCCCAAAACAACTCCAACACCCTCTAGGCCCTGATGGCTCTCCAAGCTTCCCTGAAGCAAAAGTACCTGAAGATCAACTCTTTTGGCTCTGCAATCTATTCCAATGGCTCCATAATGTTGAGAATAGTCGAAATTGACTAAAATTTCGTCCAAAAAGGTTCAGTAATGGAGAATTTATGACCAAAACAACATTTGTCCAGTTTGGCCTAAAAAAACTCCACCAAAATTGGGGAACTGGAGTTAATCGCGCTAAACTTGGCCAACTGGCCGAAAAAGGCAGACTGGCGCTATAAAAGGTGGGACCATTTCGTGTTATAATAGATTTTTGGTGGGTGGGGTGACATGGACCACCGCCCAACCCGCCGGAGTAACCGCTAATCAAACAGTTTTAAAAATTGTGGCATAAACTGTTTAAATCGACCGCCGCATCGACATGTGCACACCTAGCCATATAGCATTAATCATAACTATTAGAAGTCTTAAGGCCAGGGTTTTGGCCCGTGGTCTTGGGTATAGGGGGCTGGCCCTTAGGGGTCGGCCCCCTTTTGCCGCCACCCAAACTTTAATGAAACCTTAAATATGCAGAAAGAACCTTTACAGTTAAGAACTAATGTGCGGGGCACAATGGTAGCGCGTCTGGTTTGTGAAGTCGAGGTAAAACCTCTCGGACTCATAAAATTTTGATATGCCAATTCTTCCAGAACCTGGGGCCACGTGGCGGCCTCCGGTCAGGCCACGTGGCGCCCAATGATTTGTCTAAAAACGAACAAGTCAAACAATCCTCCAATCTGAGAGTGACACTTGTCAACCACTGATTGGTCCACAGGGAATATTTTGTGCAATATTCCAAGGAATATTCCCAAAATATTCTTGAAATATTCTTTTTTTAATATTTTCCAAGGTCAAAAGTCAACCCTGGTCAAACTGATTTTTTGAAGGAAATTGTAAATTTCAAACCTGCATAACTTTCACATACAGTGTTGGATTTGAGTGCCGTTCACGGCACCAGGATCGTATCGACGAGGCCTATCCATTCGTTCTGGTTTCAACCAATTCCGAGGAGTTCTAATTTTGAGCATTTTTTCAACTTAGGACATGATCACCTGATCAAGTATCCTACTCATTCAATGTTTTGTACATGGAGTTATGGTGGAACATTATTTTCAATCCATGTTATAGATTCTTTTAGTTTGGATGTGTACTTGTTGCACAATGAATTCTAATTTGATCTTTCTTAAATAATTATGCACTTCCACTTTGTTGCAATAGTTATATTGTGGGGTATAATTATGGCCTTCATTTCATTTAATGTATAGATTCTCCTCCTACTTGAAATATTTGGTCACATAATAAAGAATCATGGAATATTAGTCATTTTTCTGCACCAAGTACCTCATTTATTCCACAAACATGGCCTTCCTCCAACTCTTCCTTAGTCACATAATATTGGGATATAGTCCTCAACTTTAAAAATAAATAAATCATTCTTTCCTTTTTAAAGAACACAACAAGATTAAATTTTGAAGAAATGGTTGAAGCTCTAGTACCAATGTGTAGTGTTTAAGAACAAAAAATAGAACAATTATTACAACTATGAAAATAACTAAATTATAAACATAAATTAGATGTAGTTTAGGTGGTTGAGAGAAATACTTTTACTCTCCCTTCTCGAGTAGAATTCCTGCATGTGACATGTTGATCTCATAATGAGTACTTCCTTGCAATGAATTCGATCTTTATTCTTTGAGAGTCCCTCTAGGACAAAAACATGTATATTATTAATATATAATATACATTTATTTATTTGTAGAAGATAAAAAAATAAAATGTAAACAAATATTAAGAAACATACGCATGGAAAAATGAAGGAATTTACACCTAAAGGTGTTTTGAACATACATATGTGAGTAATGCAAAATTATGTCTCCTATAAATTTGATAAACTAGTTGGTTATATTTATAAAAAGATAATAGTGATACATATCAAGAGGGAGAAAACCTCTCCTTATAACTATAATGATGCAAAAATCCCAACTTAAGAATTATGTTACTAATTAAGTTATTACGACCCTATTATATTGAAGCATTAGTTATACAAATATAACATATGAAATATTTTAAGCATGTTCACATAAAATAAATAATTTAAATAGAGTGTAATATGTAGTAAGGATACATGACAACTTATTATAACTCAGCTTTGAAATATTTTAAGCATGTTCACATAAAATAAATCATTTAAATAGAGTGTAATATGTACGAAGGATACATGGCAACTTATTATAACTCAGTTTTGATGGAGCCGTAAGAGGAATGCAGAATGGGTTTTCCGATGAGATGTTTCGGAGGATCTGCTATGAGATTTTTCAGATTTTTTGAAGTTCGTGGCGAAGGTCTAAAGATGGGTGATGTCAGAACAAGGGTTCGACCAACAGTGCTATGGGAAGGTGCCGACATCGCCTTCAGACACGTGGGCAAGTTTTCTTTGTATTGTTGCATGGGGTTGGTAGACTGCTTTATGCGATCTGTCCAATTTTAGGTAGGAATTTGTGGTAAATGGTTTTGTTACGTTTCCCATATTTGGAACTCAGTCACATGAAAAATATTAAGGTGTCAGGGTGGGTTTTCCTATGATCAGAAGGTGGTTATAGATAATTTATTTTTTCGGTCTCAGCGGTAAGTGATTTGTTGACAATTCGTAACAATTTTTTGGTATGGATCTAGTGGAGGTAGATTATACCTTGAACCCTTCAGAGCTTGAGTCCATCTGACATGAACCGCTACATCGACATATGGACATCGATCTGATGGTTCCACCTAGAAGACTGGGTCTCGAAGTCTTATCTTCATGTTTGGAGTTGGAACAAATATCTCCGGAAAGGAAATCGACATCCTCTTTCTTATATGAAAATCCTTATGGCTCTGAAACCCTTTTTTCTCTTAGTTTATCGGAGTCGTATATCCATAAATAGCCTCCTTCTGTCAATGGTGTTTCTAGGGTTTCTTTGGATGCTATGCTTTTGACTTTTAATGAGAATACCTTGATCGACCCTAGTTGTTCAAGAGTTTTTCCCCCAAATGTTTTTGGAGTTTTGAGCTTAGGTTTTCCTCCATTATGGGAAAGTTCTAGGGTCAGAAAAAATGGGGACCCAAATCATATTGACGCCGACTATCACGTTTTTCTGGGAGACCACCGTCGAGAAGAAGATGGTTTAGGTCTTGGAAGCTTTCTTGAAGGTTCTAAAGAGGGGGCTTGAATCTGTAGGGTGTGGAAAGAATCCCCCGACACATGAAAGGGATAGGAATTGTAATAGAGATGGAAGCCTGATTGCTTCTCAGGAGAAGAGAAAGAACCCTACTAACAAAAGGGTAAGGCCAAAGAAGGACGGGAAGAAAGTGAAATGTGTTAAGGTCAAGGAGGAGCTTGATAGACTGATTTTGGGTGTTTGGATTCACCTGGATGATATCATGGAGATGACAAAGAAGGTTTTTGTTGCAAGAGTTAAAGGTCAGAATTACTCTATAGCATAATGGAGCAAGTGGGACAAAGAGGTATGGGGTGAAATCTGTTATCCTCCACAGTGTCCCAAGGCTGAGAAAGGAAACTAAAGGAGGTAACCTCATACCACTTTCGACTTGGTAGCTAGCCCTACCAAATCAGAGAGGGATCTCTCTGTGATATCACAACCAACTAGGTGACTGGAGAGGGAAAAAATATATTAGGCTAGTTATTGAGCTCTAGGGTTTTGAAATTTAGGGTTTAGGGTTTAGCTGGATCAAGAGGAGAAGTCAAGGAAACTAGGTCAGGTTTAAAATATTTCGGTTGCAGGGATACAAAGGGGCAAGGAAGGTATGTTCGGTGACACTTTGACATTGTCAATGTAGTGTAGGGTGGAAAAGCAAAGGTTCAAAATGAGTATGACAAACATGAGTTCATTTATCACAAGATGAATAACATAAACATGAAATTCCTATCAAAATAGAGCATAAACTTGAGAGTGTTGTTTAACAACTTATAGGAAAATCATTGAAAGCAAAGTTATGGAAAGAAGGATAATTAAACATTCATAAAAGTGATTTATATAAGGAAAAAACTGTCACAAAATAATACCACATGAATCCCTATATAATAGCTGCAATTCGCCTTGTATTTCTGCAAAAATATACTATACACAAAGCTCCAAGAATTCTACTCTCTAATGTCCAACCTTTGATTGAACTAAATCAGGGCTACATATAGACCAAAAAATACATTCCCCTCTCTCAGCGGTCGAATCCCTCATGATAGGTACAATTTACATCAATTTATTCAACCAAACCTAAAACTAGGGAGGTTAGAACTAACTTCATATTTAGCCCTAATTGATTCACTTTGACTTTACAAGCTTTGATGAGCATGAATCTACATGAATTTAAAATTTACTAGATTTTTCACATTTGATTACATCATAAAAATACCTAAGAGGATTAATTACATCACCAAACTTTGAATTTGACCAAATAAATTTGAAAAATTCACTTCCTCGCATACATGCAGTGAATTCCTTCAGAAGTGTAGTGAATTTGACAGAAGCGCAACGTGAATTTCACAGAAGCGCAACGTGAAGTTTGAGGGATATTTTGAGTGGGTTTTCTTCATCCATTTGTTGGATTGAAGGTATATTTGGAAATCCTGGGATGTCTACGTATCCTTTTAACCTTCAAGCATGCAAAAAAACCTCTACAAGGATGCTAAAAATCTCTTTTCCAAAGACTGCTCCAGAAGCGCGGCGAGGGGGCAGCAAATGTGGCAGAAACGTGATTTTTAGCATGTATTTTGACGTTTTCTCTAAAATTGCAAGCTGACATGGAAACCAAAGTATATATTTGATATGTAAAGGTCATAATATATCCAACCATATATGATTTTCCTCATCTATTTCACTTGGGAAGAAGCGTAGCATGAGCTCATTATGCTTTAGTACATCACAAAATTGCCAAAAAATTCAAAATTTGCCAAAACTTTCTACAAAATATTGCTCAAAGGTGGACAAGTATCTCTCTAACCATATAGTTTTTTGCACAACTGAGAGAGGTTTTGGTTCTTTGGTATGTTATGAACAAAAAATCCTCCAGATTTGAAAAATACTTTCCCATTTGGTCAGAATATGAGTTTGCAGTTGATCACTTAAATTGCATAAGCACAGTGTGCTCTGAGTAGAAGCACAACATGGTCTTTTAGAGGGTGTTTGGAGGCCTTCC